>WIDE01000115.1:24385-76292 GCA_015039315.1 Clavulina sp. PMI_390
CTTCTTCGTCTTCTTATGCTCTCTTCAGATGACTGGGAGAAGGCAGTGAGGCAGAGTAAACCTCCCAAACCAAGGCTTGACGTCGTCTGCGTCGAGCACGTCATTGGGGTCATTGAGAAACGATTGGCCCAATACCCAACGTCATTGGAGGTCAGCCCAAATTCCATTATTAGGGGCTCGAATTGCTAACGACCATTTTTCTTCGGCCACAGGATGACAACGCCCTGCTCGGAAGGTCGTCGGAACTCCCATTCAACCGGAGAAATGCGATCATTGTGCGAGTTGGCGAGAAAAGGATACTTCGCCAGGTGTTAGAAACAGCCCAAGAATCTCTGCGAGAGCTGCGAGCAGAGATCATGGCGAGCTCTACATCCACAAACAACAAGCAAAAGCGGCCAAGGCCGTCTTTGGAAAATGAGGGTGGTCAGAAAAGGGCGAAGCGGTAACTAGTATTTACACCTGAGGTTTGGTGGGGATGTGTAAATTGTCACCGCAAAATAGGAATGGGACGAGTTTTTCTTGCCTCACCTGAGTATTCAGGTCCATAATATTGATCCAGCAGACGCGACAGAAGAAGTTCAGAGAGGCTCTTACACTGTCCACATAATTTGTTACTTGACGGCTCCCGCCAGCCACTCCCCGCTTGCTCATCGTCGAGGTCATAGACAAATCCGTCGTCGTCATTGTCATCCATTGCATTCAGTCAGCTCAGACGCGAGTCACATGTGACGGAGCGCCCTCCTACCATGATCATCAGATATTTCATCATTTAAGTCAGTCAGTTAGTGAGGTTTTGATACTGAAATCTTGCGCAGAAAATTTCCCAAGGCGGGAAATGGACCCACAAACATCTGTTGCTCCACGACCCCGCTCCGAATGCTCCACTGGCGAGTTCACGTGCTGGGGCGATCATACACAAGGAACTCAGCACTACGACAGTGCTGTAGCTTGGTGCTGCTTGCATTGGATTACTTCATGCAAGTAAATTTTCATTCCTTGTCTCTCTAGCGATATTGTCATCTGCGCTCCCTGTGACGTAAGTAGCTCCCTTACAAATATTTATGCAACCTTGGCGCCAACTGGCAACCCTGATGACCGCTCCACTGGCCGTGACACTTTACCTAAACCCGCATTTATCCGTTATAACTGAAAGACTCATGATTTATCAAGAAATTGTGGATTCAAATGCAAAGATAGCGAATGCATTATACAGTGCCCTCATAGATTCATTCGCCCTTGAAGAGTCCAATCCTTAGAGATACCATATATATATATATATATCCTGCTTCTTCGCGTTCCCCGCTATCTTTTATCCGTAATCAAGACATCCCTTGCGGGATGGAGAGCATATATAGAGATGCACGTTGTAGTTGCGTTCGTGAATCATTGACCGTAATGGGGCTCTGGGATGTTGTTATTGGCGTAGCAGTATGGCGAACGCAACCAGGCCATACCCACAATATTTTAGATCCCGATTCTCCCTCAAAAAGAAGAGAGTCGGCCCCCGTCAGGCAGTCGCATTTGCCAGTGCGCGCTTGTGTGATAGGGAGGTGGGCCAAGCCCGTCTGTGTCCAGGGTGCGGGCCGAATCAGACCAATGAGCTCGGATGATGATTCCGCGAGGTGCAATTCGGTAGCGAAGCGAAACTACGAATCAACGGAGAGTTCTGGCCGGTCTCCCATACAGCGTTCACATGATGAGTGGCATCTGCTGTCATCGCTGACCCAAGTCATGGGGCCGCTGAAGGAAATGTTAGTAAGGAGGAGCTACAGGATCGGGCGGTGATGAATAATGCAACTAGGCTTGAGCTTCCCATCAAAACGTGGAGTTCCTTCTGAGAGCGTGTCAGTGTTGCGTGCAGTAGGGAGGCACTTGAACAGCAAGTGAGCTGACGTGGATTTAGAGTCATGGGGGAGTACTTCCAGCGATAGGTGATCTATCACTGGTGGTAGCTATTACGGACAGCGCTGCATCAATTGAAGTGGTCCATGTTGGCGAATGCCCTTACCTATCTGACCATGAACACATAGCTTGTCAAAGCATTTCTAAAGCAGCGAAAGTGAGGATAGCGATCCCCTGAACCCAGTGCGAATCTGAATTCGATCCAGGTGGGGAAAGTGGTAGAACATTAAGTTAATTCGTTCTGATTGCATGTAAAAAGTACCAGTGAGTATATCACATCAGTTTTCGGTCCCCATAGATCATTCCATCCCAATACTGCAGACCGGGCTGTTTCTTTGATCTGCCCGCCCCGGCAGCATTACTAGTAGCTGGTCAGAAGTCTACCCGCAATCAAACTGGTGTTCCAGCCGAGTAATGTCAATGCTCCAAGATACCTCACGTAGTCGGCCTTAAGGTCCGAATATTCGCCCGGCAGTTTTGATCCGGCGCTGTGTTTTCCTCAAGCTTTCCAGTCCACTCATTTCAATCCAATCACTCTCATAGCCTCCAGCACCACATCATCTGCCCTCATCATCGTTTGAAACCTTGTCTCAAGACACTACGAAAGTACGTCTCGTTATAAAGCCTCCCAATAATAGCAAAATGGACTCGATTGCTGACTTGGCCCAAAATATCCCCCAACTAATCCCTCCTCAGTCCTCAGTGTCGACTCCACGCGCGAACACATTCACTACCGAGAAACCCAAAAGGGCACAGCTTCCCAACATCACCGGCGATAGCCCCGCGATCGTAATGCCTACCAGCGTTCCCGAGGACTCTGTTCGAAGCGTCAGAGTCACGCTGAAGAACTACACCAACATGGTCCTTTCGCGTCACAACGCCAAGCTCGACGGTGGCTTCTGGTCGGACAACTTGTTCCCACCTGAGTCGATCGGAAATGGTACACAAGATGAGCCGGTGGAGGTAGAATGGGCGTCCCAATCTGGTGGATTCATGACGGGAACTACGGGTCAAGTTGTCTATGGCCTGGGGGACGTCAAAAGTACTATGGAAGTTTATTGGAACAACCCGTACATTGGCCAGAATGGTTGGTCAGTCAACTTGTACGGACCCCTTGCGAACCATTACGTGGGTAGCGTACCTCCCGTTAACAACGATAACAACGCAAGGATTGAGGTAACTCTCAGGCACAAGTAGAATAGTTTCATTCGGCGTGCTGCAATGTGTAGTAATATCTCAAGCCCCAATCTTCTAATCCGTGTGCCCCCTTTCTTGCTCGTTTCCTGTCAATTCTCAACCTCCAATAAGAGGACAATCGTACGGAGCTCATTCCATCTAGCGCGCTCCTATGATCCTTACATATATGAGAAGGGCAATCGTTTATGGGCGGTTGCTTGGTTTTCTCTGATTTGTCGACTCTTGAGACTGGAAATTCCGTTCTTTGACTATCGTACCTATTGAGGTCATGTGGAGTAGGTTGCTATGGCTAAGTACATCGATCATAGTCTCGTCTATGGCATCATGTCCTTCGTCGATTGTGCCCAGTCCAGTAGACGAAGAGGTCTTGTGCTATGAAGAACTTATGGAGGGCTACGTAGGCAGGAGAGTGGGTTCATTTTGTTGCGCCAAGCCGCCCTAGGCATCGGAGTGTACAAGCACAGGGGTCCAGGCCGCCGTCATTTAGGCAAGTTGGGCTGCTTTAAGCAAGACGCCAATCCAAACTTGCTAATAGAGAGAAGGCAAGGGAGGAAGCGAAAGGGACAGCGAGGGAGGGATAGCGATGGGATGGGGACAGGGACGAATGCGTCTCGCAGTATCTTGGAATAATCAGCGATTATCCATTCACCGAGGGGAAATATATAAGCTAGGGAGAGAGAGGAAAGGGGCCACATTCTAGTAGATCGTCGATGGTGCTATTCCGCGAGAGTCTCTATGTTATGCCGCCCAGGCAGGACCAGAGTCGGAAGAAGGCACGAGCTGCAAAACGCGAGGTATTCACCACAGTCCTGCGTACGGCGCTTAGGAGAAAATTCACGCGACCGCCATCTGCATCCATGAGACGGCCATGTCTTGCTAGGGGCTCGCGTCGAATAGAGACCAGGTTCTTTATTATTGTACAGCTCACGCTGAACTCGAAAGAGGTCATTTGTTATGATAAATTGCAACATCCGACGGCTTCTACGATTAATAACATACCTACTGACTACAGCCGCTCAGAAATCGTAATCAATGACGGTTTGACAGACGCTTATGGGTTACCGTTTCGATTCTTCCGCGATCATCCTACACTGAAAAAAAAATCACGGACGCAGCACCCCGTTGAATTGGACGGACCTCTGTTCGGCTCGGCTGAGAATCACAGCATTGCCCTGTAGCGCACTCATTTGGCCGGTAGGCTCCAGGCACCTACTCTGCTGATAGGGTTGGGTTGATTTAATTGGGTGGTGATCAAATAGACGCACGGGGAATTACAGCCGGCGGTGAGATACTTTTCCCCAAGATGCCAGCCCATTCTAATCCCACTAACACTAGTGGGTGGGTGAAGATGAGAGCGAATGTGGGACTACTATACACAACTGAGACCTCATAATCCAAAATGAAGCAGAAGTAATTTGAGGGTTACTGGGGTTATATCACTGTGTACATCTGTATGCGATCCTGCTGTAATAGATTCTATTTGACATGGCTAAGAACAGAAGTGCCACAAGATGATAGCCTTGTTTGTAGGCTTCAAGAAAACGCCGCTTGTCACGAGGAAGTCTGGCTGAGTCCACAACAAAGGGAAGATAATCCATGAGGGATTCGACTGGCACCCCAGAATGCGCTCCTGAGATTTTTTTTTTGGCAGCGGGTTCTTCCAGAGCGGCCTGGAGTGTTTATTTCATGTATAGAACATCATACCATCTTTGTAGCTCTCTGGGGCTAGATCTTTGCATCTACATGGCCTCATGATCAGAAAAGTTCGCTGGATCAATGACGCCCATGCTCCAAATTGACATTCTCCTATCTAGACCCTAAGTCATCCCCCAACGCTGCCGAGTAGCCGTATGGAGCCTACCTGTCAGGCAAGTGTGCAGAGGGGCGATCTCGTAAGTACAATATCCGTGAGTAATGCAACTGTGTGCCTCACGCCCTTCCCGCTCCAACAAAGAATGATCAAGTTTGTGATTGCGCTCGCGAACATGGCCTACTATCTAAAAACCTCCCAAGGTGGCGCTCTCTCTCATCTTCATACTAGCCATTTGAGCAACCGGTGATAGCGTGCGCATCCCATCTGTTTGCGGTCAGGGTAAAGGAAGCCTCCGCTCAATGTAGATTGACCTAATTAGCGTTGACTATAATTATCGCTCAAAGGTAGGTACAGTATATAGCAATTATTCTCGCCCTGTGCCGGTAGCTCGGATACAAAAGGAGAGTGAACAAAATCACGAGGCTCAGGTGATCCCTAGTAGATATCGAGCTGCAAAAACGCGTGTCGTTACACCCTTAAAAGCGCATTATGAGAACGGACTATGAGGTTGAGTTTCACAGACATCTCTGCGCATCAGTTGGAGTAGCGAGGGTAGTGGTGGTGACGAGCCGTCTCAGCTGACGATGGGGCGTTTTTTGGAGCCATGAGCAGTTGGAATTCACAGAGTTTCCGTGGACTCAACTTGATTGACGCTCGAATTCGAGCTGTATAGGGACTTGTTCCTGTCGTCATTGTCCCCTAACTGAAGCAAATCTGACTTATTTTATAGACACTCTTAGATGCCTCTATCCAGCTGAGGGTAAAAAATGTAATGTTGTACGACCACGAGCCCTTCAGGCGCAATGAATTCTTTCTACGCGTTCGCTGGCTGTATACAGACTACATAATCTTCTGGGGTATACTACGGAATAAGCCTTGCGGATGACAAAAATGCATAGAACGGTGACACAAAGGGGCCTGGTCTCCTCTCTTGCGGAAGCTGCGGGGGGATCTCCAGCGCCGCAACACTTGATCTCAAGACCCCACAAGCTGAGCTCCACTACTTTGAGCATATTCGGATCCTGAAAATCATATCATATCATCCCAAATATATCGTGTGATGATCTTCTGAAAGTAGTAGTGTTCTCAAATCATCACCATGGGGCGTACAACAGTGCAAATGAAGGATTAGCCACCATAACCGCGACGCACACCATACGCAGCCCCAGCGGTACAGATTGAGATACCATATTGAGACGGCTTCGTATCTAGGGCAGAGCACATGGGGTACACCTTACTGAATAGAGAGATTGCAGATATAAGGTCGAAAACTGCTTCGTTCTACTCATCTCCCCAGCTCCTCCCTCCTACACCCGCATAGCTTTCATCCTTGCCAACATGCCCACTCAGAAGTTCGTCAACAACACAGTCACAGTCAACATCAACAATGCGTATGCGTCCATTACAATTCTTCTTGAGCATCCCGCAGTCCCTGTGACGGTCCCGAACGGAGGCTCGCACAAGGGTGTCAATGGGACGTCGTCGAAGATCATCGTGAATCCTGCCGCAGGTGGTGCGCCTAATGATGCCCCCTGGATGCAGGATGGAGCTTGCGCTGCGGGTGGTGAAGTTTTCGTGACTGGTCAGCCGCTATTTCCACTTGAAATCTCATAATGCTACGAATCGTTAGCAAGGGGCGCATACTGATGTCTCGTTCTGCTATCTTTCCAAAGGCCCCAAGAATAACAGGCTCGATTGGACCGAGACAGGCCAGACCAAGCCCTCGAACCAGTCTATCATTGAGTAGCTCCTGAGAAGATCAAGATAACGCAGCCTCGTTTTTGCTCCAGATTGTGTGAGTACTCTCCTTGGCGGACATTCTACGCGATTTTTTAACATCAAATTGCTTCCTCATGACTCTTACATCACCTAGGTCCTGAAATCACCAAAAAAAAAAAACCCATATCCGTTCCAAGCTGTGCCTCTTTTCGATGTAAAACTGCCTGTTTCGAAAAACGTTTGAAAAATGCCATATCTGTTCGCAAAATTGGTGGTAAGAATGGAGGCATCATCGTCATTTATTGGATCCAGCTGGTGTGAGGTGCTTGAGTCACGCGTGACACAACGTGTCGAACATGACATAAGCTCATCAAGTTGCCCAATTTGGAAGATTGTCCTGTCGTCGATCGTTTTTGCACTTTGCACCTTCTCCCTCTCGCTACAAGCGCGCGTTTACATCCCCAAGCAATCTCCAGAGCTTTCTACTCCCTGCTTTACTCTTTGCTACAAATCTAGCGCCGTGGGCGGATCCCGTTTCCCGACTAGGCGGTGACGCCTTCCCTCCGATTCGGCGCGTCGTTCAGTATCAATAAGATAAGTTGCATTGATAGAGTACCAAAAAAATCACTAGGACCTGTTAGCCGATACGTAGAATCGTCACACCGAAAGGCGAGTGTTTTCCCGCACACGCGAGCTGTCCATGTGCAGATGACATTTCCAATTGCCTGGCCACATCCGATCTGTCGCACTTTTTGGTCTCGTCTCCCAGAAAGAAGAAGAGGCTATCGTATCGTTTATCGTGTAGAAGCCTCAAATTACCTACCTGGGAGGCGACGAAACCGGCGCGTACACCCCCAATACTCGAGACACGTCATGTATTTCAGATCCACACTGCATGTACACGGCTTTCCTCCAGAGAGAGAAGAGATTCCGGTCCGGGTTTATCAATCCTTCTTGAAATTTGGTGAAGTGTTAGTGCTTCAATCTCACCATTCGAGTTTGTAGTAACGCTGTTGACCCTTACTGATGACCCCCTACGCGTTTGCCGTTGATCCTTTTACCTCACCCGCTCCTCTCTATTTCTACACCGATAATTACCTCATCCCTCTTCACCAGAAAACAAGTACTCGCGATGCGCACCCGCTCCACCCTCAGAAACCACGTCTTCGTCGAGTTTGCTACACCAGGACAAGCTGAATCCGCTCGCGGAAAGAACGAAGAGGGATGGCAGGGCGATATAGTACACAGCCGTGCGGTCGGGTCCTTCTACGAGGCAATCAATTTTTCAGAGAGTATGACGGGTTCAGGTCGCGCACGAGACAATCCGTATCGCTGGGATGGAAGGAAGGACATAGTTCCAAGGCTTTTCTCTGGCACTGCCCGAGATTACGGAGACGGTAACGTTGAGACTTTCGTGCTACGGAGAGGGGGTCCTGAAGGTCGGAGGTCTCAAGCATATGATCCTCGTGATCCGGAGGCCGGATGGGGACAATACGGGAAACGATCGCGATCCTATTCCCCATCGATGAGCTCCGCCGTTCCAGAGAGCTCGTGCACCAAGCCTTACCCACGCTACAACCGAAACAAGCCCTACAGTCCCAAGTTCCCCGGCTCGTCATCGAAATTCAATCATCGTGAAGATCGCGACCGGAAGATTTCGAGCTCCCGCTCATTTCCATCGTACAGCAATACTGAAAAGCGCAAGAAGGCTTCCTGGTCGCCTGTAGAGAAGAGGCGGCTTCCTGTTGGATGGCACAGTAAGCATGGTGAAAGCGATAAACCATCAAATGATTCCCGAGGTAAGATCCACTTCAAGACTCAGCTTAGTTTCCAACACTGAGATCCAATCCCAGAATCCCTTGAGCTTCCCAGCCAGGACATGGTCGACGTTCTGCTCGGCATCGATGTAGCTGCTCTTCAGAAAGGCTTTGAGTCACAACCCACAAAGTTAGAAGCTGAGGAAGAAGTCGAGCACGAGAGCGGCAAGGATGCCGCCTTTACCCTCGCGACCAACAATTTCGACCCCTTTTGCAAGATGGGTGCTTCCCAGGCAGATAATTTCAGTATGAATTCTCGTCCAACGCTCAGCTGTATCACTCAGCCTCTCGTACCTCATTTAGGTGCTAGCGATTCGGAGCCGTTCGCCTTCAAGGCTAGTACGAGCTATACGGAACCTCTCATCGCTGATGATGCTGGGGCCAAAACTGGTCTTGCCGAAGAGATCCATCATGGGACTACGCTCAAAGACCCAAAAATTCGAGGCGATTGCGTTAGCGTTGATGGTCGGCCAAAGACGAGCTTATTCACGAAGCTGGACTACTTCGACGACGATGCTGTTGGCTTTTGGACCTCCAACTCATCTTCACGATCTGCTTCTGCAGCCCCTATTGCTCGGTTAGCCATGAGCACCGCGGCTGATGGTGTCAATGATGCTCGCTTCGACCAAAAAACGGCCTCCAGCCCGAAAAATCCTGACATTGAGATTGGCCGCAGTAGCGTTTCGGATCATTGCTCAAGTGGGAGCGCCAGTCTTGAGCCTTTCGAGAACCCCCGTGCCACACAGGGTCAGAATACACCTCTGGCGACGTCCGTGCCCGTGCTCCGTCAACGAAGGGAGCACAGAACTACCCAAAGCCCTACGCCGCCCACCAAAAGAGTCCGACAAAGTAATGTCAGGCTTTTGGACAGCCCTCGTAACTCTATTAACGGAACCCCCCTTGGTCCTGCTCGTGCTTCCAAAGAAGAGTACAGAACCGACCTGGCCCGACCCTTTTATCAGCCTGGGCGGGCGGATAATATAGATCGCTGGGATCACTCACTGTACTGGCAGCCTCATGCACCGCGTCTCTCCTATCCTTGGCACAGTGCCCGTAATCGGGCCCACAAATCCTCTTCTCGAGACAGTATTATTGCCCCGCCCTCGAATGTGAACGATATTTTTTCCCGAAGCAGTAATGTTGGTCACAGTCGTAGGTCAGTAACGTCTGTTTGGGCTGGGCACAAATGGGATCGTGAGCACGAACGTAAGTGTTTTCGCAAAGCAATCATTGGGCATCATCAATAAGAACATTTGGTTTTTCTCTCCTTCCTGCTTGATTAGGGAGCTCGAGCTCGAGTAATGACCGAGGTCATAAGGGATCCCGAAGGCACCGTTCCTCGTCGCCGTCTGTGCATGATCATAACCACGACCGTCGCCGTGCGAGCTCCAGTTCGGTGGAGGCGAGCTATCGCGAGCACCAGCTCCCATCAGAGCACCCTAGCCTCAATCGTGATCGTGCAAGAGACCACCGCAAGCTCAATGACCGATTCTTGCGCACAAGCACCGATACTGAAGGTATTTCTTATGCTGATTATGACTCGTCTAACCCGATGGGGTCAATGCATATCGACCGCGATCATAAGCTTGCGCCTGGCCATTCGCGCTTTCCCTCGCGGGATAGCTTGACTGCCGCGACTGAACAGCGCACATCCCCCAAAGTCGACCAAGCTGCTATTGATAGTTCTCGGCGGGATAGAAAGCGTTTGCGAGAAGAGCGACATCGTAGCGAAGTTGAAGGCCCAATGAAGCCGCCTCATAGCAAGAGAGCAAGGCATAGCCCTGAATCTACACCTAAAAAGGCGCGCATCCCTGAGGAAGTCGGTTCAGCCGGCATCGTCAACAAGAAGGCAGATGAATCATCGCAAGAGCTGTCAGAACAGGACCAAATGAAGGTGGACGAATTCTTGAGCGAAGTTGCTGCATCGATTTCCAAGACGAATCCTTTATTCCCTCCGTCGTCGTCAGTCATATCCTCACCATGTCCTTCACCGCGTCTTCGCAACCAGAATGTCCCTGAAGCCAAAGGAGTTCGCCCACGCCATAGTCTCACTCACCCTCTTCCTCGTCGGCCTAGCTATTCTGTTGGGACCTCTTTGCCGGCTCCGGTTCGTGTGACGGCTAGTTCGAGTTTGCTGGAGCGTGTCACCTCGAAACCACTGAAGGGGTCGGGAATTCGTTCCAGGGCAAGTGGGGTTGTGCAACAGCGTGACGTGGAGGATAATGCGGAGGACCAAGCAGGTTCCCCGGCACCTAGCGCGGGTTTGGATTTACGACCTGGTGAGATCTTTGAGCAAAAATCTGTCATTATGGAGCAGGATGACTTACTTTGATCTCTTACTCGCCGAGTAATAGGGAATCCCAGTTTGAATGGTGCATCGGCACCAGCTCTTGGGAAAAGTCTTGCGTCTACATCAACGGAGCGAGGAGGCGACAAAGTTCAAGCTTCCTCCCAGCCACAGCCAGCATCATGTGCACCCCATGACTGTCCGCCAACCAATAGCACCTCAGCCACCGCCCAAGATGCAGATACGAGCGCGCGCACTCATCTGGAGCAAATCTCACGATTGCAAGAGCTATATGCGATGAGTCAGGCTGAACTTATGAAAGAACGTGTTGCGAAGCGTAAGGCGGAAGATGAGATGGAGAAGGAACGCAAGCTACGACGGCGCTTGGAAGACGTTCTATGGGCAGACGAGGCCAGCAAGAAAGGATCTGGTGCCAACTGATGGCGAGAAACGGCGGGTGCAGAAGCAGCTGCGAGTTGGAGGAGCAGCTGCAGTGTGAGCCGAGACTCTCCGACTTTTTGTGCATGTGTGGTCGATCATGATCCAGGTCGTTGATGGTGTGGGGAAGAGGGTGGCAATTTCTTGGTAACTTATGCGGTAAGGTTCGACGTGCTGCCTTTGCGACTCTCCCTGATGCGGGTTGATCATCGCATCGCTGATGAACCCGTCCGTGTGGTGTGATTCATACAAATACTCATTTCGTCGTTCAAGCGCCGTTGATGGCGTTGTATAGTAGGTCTTCTTCATTGTTGTATAGTACCAGATCAAGATGTCATATAAGAACTGGCCCGAGATGGGAGGGGAGGAACGGCGTCTCGACTGGTTCAGACCCACACGACCCCCCACCCAGGCGCTTAACTCTCCCGCTTTGAACGACTCTGCTGCCTCTCTCATCCACCTCCCGTCTCTCTTCGACCCATCGCCTGTCCTTGACGTCTGATCCCTCTTTATCTCTTTATCCTTCTTTACACACCTACAACTCCTAGTAAATTGGGAAAAAATGGCAGGACGCTGGCTCGGCCTTCCGCTCTTACTCTCGCTATCGTTGTCGGTGTTCTCCCCAGTCAATGCCTACCGAACCACCATTGAGAGGAGAGCGATCCCTCCCTCTGCATATGCACCATCACTTGCGCGCCGGTTCTTGTCTGACGATGAGCTAGCAAAGCGCGCGACCGCCATCACACAAGGCGACACAAACATCAACGACGTGCAGAACTCGCAATATGTCGCCAATATCACTATTGGAGGAGCAAACTTCAACGTCATTCTTGGTGCGTTGTCACTTTTTCAGTATTGCTTGTGCCACAGCGTTGACTCATCATCACCACTATCCTCATAGATACGGGAAGGCATGTCGCCTCGTCGTTGCTCCACTGCGACTTGCTTGACTTCTAACCAAATTACAATTACAGTTCGGACCTGTGGGTTACTGGTACTATCCCTAATTCGTCTGACACCGGGACACCTGCGTCCATCACATATGCCATTGGAGATGCTTCAGGTGAGGCTTGCCGTACATAGCCCGTGTAACCATGAGTGACTAATGCGGATCGCGGCTATGCTTCCAACACAACAGGCAACGTTCACCTTGCACCTGTAACATTTTCTGATTTCACCGTCGACCAACAAGCTTTCAGTCAGTCTTCTTTTTTTCCTTGGCTTTGTCTTTCCCGCTCCACTGGCTGACCACGATTTTCGTGTGTTCGTTTCATCAATACTCCACGCTCCCCACCGGCGGCGACCCTGACGTCTTGGCTACTGATCAATTATACTGCGCCCGCTGCGGTTTCACACCTCCCAAACAGTTGATGTGGCAAACTCCTCTTCTTTCGGCTCGATTGCCGCCTTGGGCATTAACGGCTTGGCCGGGCTTGGCCCTGGCTTCAGCTCCGTTGTCAGGACCACCGTCGGTGCGCCCAAGGGCGACACACTGTTGGACAACATCTTCCAGGTACGCCCAATCGTACACGCTATACTTAGCAGCGAGCAATTTGGCTAAATTTAACCGTACCCGAATCTGCAATTAGCTAAACAAAACCACTTCCAACTTTATCACTTTCCTTCTTGGTCGTTCTGGAATCACCAATGTCTCTTCCGTTGGAGAGTTTACTATTTCCGAAATCATCTCGGGCTACGAAAACATTACCAACCAGCCTCAGATCTCTGTGCAGGAGCTCAGCGGCTCATCACTCGCCAACCAGCACTGGACAGTACTTGCGGACAAGATGATTGGACCCGACGGCAACCAGATCTCATACTCTTCCATCGTCAGTGGCACATCCAAGGGCGAGGTCGTAACCGTGCTCGATTCCGGTTTCACCCTGCCTCAAGTTCCACGAAAGGTGTCAGATGCGATTTACGGACGCGTGCAAGGCGCCGAGTATGATTCTACAAACGGATGGTGGGTCCTGCCCTGCGAGCAAGAGCTCAACATCAGTTTTGTGCTTGGCGGACAAACGTATCCTGTCCATCCGTTGGATGCCATCAGCTGTGAGTTTGAGTTTTACTTGCTGGTGGTTCCAGGTAGCTAACTTTACCCGGTTTTTCTTAGCTGATTATGGTGGCAAATTCTCGAATGGCACAACCGGCTGTGTTGGTACTGTGAGTCCCCCTTCTTGATGATGCATCAGTCTCGTCGATACTGATACGAACCTGTTCCTTTAGTTCCAGCCTATCACAAGTGGCTTCAGCTTGTCCGGTCAATTCGACATCATTCTAGGGGAGGCTTTCTGTACGTAGTTCCCTTGCCTCGCTCGCACGCTCTTCCTCATCCCTCACTCCCTACAGTACGGAACACGTACAATCTCTTCAACTGGGGTGACTTCGTCGATGACACTGCTGTTTCTCGTAACAGTCCCTACGTCCAGATGCAGTCCACCACCAACATGGCAGTGGCACATCAACAATTCGTTGAGATGCGCATGGGAGGCGTGGATCACACAGGTGACAGCCAGTTCAAGCTCCTGAAAAATGGCCAGAGCTCGCCTGTACCAGAGAGCGAACGTATACAACATTTGGAAGGCTTTGTGAGTGTCCCTTATTATTCCTTTCTATTTGGGAGAGTCGTTGACCATCTTGATGTCGTTGCATTCTGTCTAGGCATACCGCCATCGTGTCGCCATCGCTGCCGGCACAGTAGGCGCGTTTATTCTCCTTCTCCTGCTCTCCACTTGCTGCTTCATTCGCCGGAGGCGTGCACGGAAGCAAGGCGGTAGCAGGGGCGGTCCCGCCATGATGCCGCTCGGCAGCACGGCAAATCTACATTCCTATGGAGGATCGAATGACTATGGGAACACGTACAGTGCGGGGTATAACAAGGTGCATGCAAATTCGCATGCAGACCTGCAGATGGGGAACATGAATGGGTATAGGCAAGGGCCATGATCGACGGTTGCGTTTCCTTCGCCGTTGCTTTGGCACTTTTGTTCCTTTCCTTGTTCGCACCTACTCCTTGTTCCTTTATTCTCCTTCGTAGATTCTAATGCGTCCGCATGTGCGCTCTTACTTCGATAGTGCGGCTGATGAGTCCGCCGTGCGGTTCATCATCATCGCCATTACATTTTTTGCTTTGCCATCCCATCCATCCCCTTCATATGTTGTATATATCGTACTCTTTTTTGGTTTCTGGGCTTTGCTTCCCTCCGCCACTTGCTTCATTTTTTTTTAGTTGCTGCCCCCCCTTTTTTTACACTTTACACTCAGCTCTGTAGTCTCCAACGGTAATGGACGTTTCTCATGTTTGTTCTAGTGAGGTGTGACGCGCGACGCGTGACGGACCCCTCAGTTGCTGTGCTTCCCATGTTTGATGGCTACTCCTTCACTCCCAACTGACGTGGTGCTCGCGATCCTCCGCTTAATCGACCCTCTAGAGGTTGTGAAATGTCGAGCTGTAAGAAATCTCAGAGCATTGCATTATCAAACTTTTCCTCAATCGTAAATGGCAGGTGTGTCGTAGTTGGAAACAGGCTATTGAGGAGTCTACAACACTCCTTTACTACATTTGGCTGAGAATATTCGGGAAAACTGATGGACCAATGTCGCTCGAGCTGATGGGGTTCAATGAACGACTACAACTGCTCCTCCGGCATGAACGCGCGTGGATGGACCTTCGTCCTGCACGACGCGACCTAATCGGCGACCCGAGATGGCCCAACCTGCAGATCCTGCCTGGTTTCGACGTCCTTGAAAGGCCCTTCCTTCCCCCGACGGGACATGATAGCTCCAGGGTGCTAGATGTCGACATTTTCGAACTCCCATCTACACTCCGTGCTGAGGCTACCATCCCAGCTAGTTTGGAAGGTGACTTGACGAAGGTCAAGAGTCTCCGGGTTGGATATGGCGAGTATGCGACGGCTTTGACTCGAACCGAATACAATCTCCACATGCTGTACCAGGTGTAAGTCTCTCAGCTTAAAATTTGGACCTGAAGGATATTGTATGGCTGAATACAATCACTAAACTTCTAAAGACATAAAGAGTGCGAAAAAAAAGAACAGATACACTATCACTTTGAGTTCTTCCCTCGAATGCTCACAGACTCGCGCAAGCGGCATTGGTTATCCAAGAACTCAATGTTTGATTCTGGCTGCGTATTTGCCGGTCTTAACCCGTCTGCTGGTAATCATCTCCGCTTTGGTGTCGAGGCAAACCTCTTTTGGGTCGATTGGGCTGGCTACTCTCGGCGTGAAAAATCTGCCTATATGATTTGGGATTGGATGACGGGAGACCTAATCACGGTATTCAGCACCCAAGCGTCACCTCACGCCAATTATGAATTGCTGATCATCTCCTCTAACGCAGAAACTATCAACATTCGATAACCAACCTGATCAAAACAGCTCTGGGTTCACTTTTCTTTCACCCTCCACCTTCATTCATTTGCTCCCATTCAGCAACGGAGCAGAGCGCGGTTGGGCCGCCTACCTGTACGATTTTTCGGACAAATTGCACCAAGATATGGATGGATACCCATCTCCTCGGCTAGTCCGAGTTTTCGAGCTCCCATCGTTGAAGAGTAACTTCAATCTCTTGTTCAAATGCACGACATCATTCAAGCACACGCTCTCTCGCGAGGTCCTTTTACCATTGTGCTCTCCATCAAGTAGTGAAGATGGTGGCTGGTTTGTCCCCGACGATAAGCCGTTCCAAGTCGCCGATTATCTCTGTGAATTTCACATACAAGCGACCGATCGGAGCTCTGATACATCAGTTTTGTTCTCCCTTGTCACTCGGTCCGAGGTGCTCTTTGCTCACTATTCGGAAGCTACTATCCAATGGACAGAATGGGGAGCTAAGAATACTGCGCTATTTGCGACCCAAGTTTTTACTCCTTACATCGCGCCTTCTCAAAAAGCGTCTGGGGCCCGGATCACCCTTGTAGCCCCTAACACTGAGGCGCCTTATCGGGATCTTATCGGAATCGCGGGTAAAAAATGGGACGTTGATGTCCTGGATTTTAATCCGCTGCGGTTTCATCGGCGCTTTAGTGATTCTGCCTGGCCATTAGAGCCTCCAATTGGTTCTGACACACAGTCTAGCGATTTGAAGAGCAACCCGCATGACGACATCTCGAAGGTTGATACATCTCAGAAGAATGCACGATACGAATCGAAAGCTTCTTTCAGCGCCGAGCTGCTCTACCCGATTGTTGTTAGACAGCGCGGCCAGCGCAGCCAAGCAAGCGTTACCCCAGAGGTTAATAGAATTGAAGCGCTATTATTCAAGGAATGGCCCTTGCGTACGCAGCTACCGTACCTCAGGTCAACTTTGACATCTGTCCCTTCCGATGGCATGCCCCATATTCAGGTGGATTCTGAACACGTTCTCATCCAAGTAAGTTTCCAGATTAGGAACCGATTATTGGTCTTGTGGCTCATGTAATGTTTCTCTGGAAAGTGGGATACACGCAACTCTACTGATATGCGCCAGAGACCAGGCAGGTCCACCTTGCTGTTAACGTTCTGAGGGGTCACCTTTATCCGTACTGAGCTTAAGGGTTCCCTGTTCAAGATCATCGGCGTTCTTCATTAGCACAGGTAAGGCTACACTGTGTGACGTTACTAAATTATGGCCTCTTCCTGTCCATATCCACATAGTGAGAATCAGGGTCATTGCTGATCCCATCGCGCCTCCGACGGCTGACGCGTTGGAGCCATTCGTTGAAGCGCGAGTCATCTCTCAGATATCGTTTTGTCCCTTTACAATACGACTCTATTATTTAGTTTTCGTATTAATAGGACCGAAATTTTTGGTAGGAAGACATTCCATGACTGCTTATGAATGGAGACGCATCAAGGACTCAATTCTCGTTGAACGCCGTGACTCGCTGGAACCGAGTGACGCGCACTGGCAGATCTGGAGTACTATGTGCTCGTTATGCGGCAGCTAATGTTCGGTGGCAAGACTGGGGGCCATATAATACTGTACTCATGGCGTTGCAATGTGCAGAAGAAGAATCTGCCGTCGAGCCCTATCACATAACATCTGGGACTCGGATTGCTGTCGTAGTTCCGGGCACTGAGCAGGTGTCTGCCGACGATCATTATACCGAAGAATGTCAGTGGGATATTGATGTACTGGATCTCAATTACATGCGCGCCCGCAGATCCTCTCAATCGTGCACTTGGCCAAGAAGTGCCCAAGCTGCCTTGGGGTCCCAGCACGACGTCACTGAGGATGCCTCGACGGTTATTGCACCCCAGGCAACAGCACGGAGCAAAAGTAGCCTTCCTTCCCGTTTCGGAACCCCTCAATTCATCCTTACCGGGCTTGACAGCCGGAAGAATGTCGAATCTCTAGCCAGCACCGTCGGTAGTGCTGCAAAGGCCTTTGTTGACTGGCCCTTGCACTCCCAAATGCCCTACGTTCGGACGTCGATAAGCTCCATCTTGTTCAGCGAAAGCCCCTATCTTCAGATGGACTGTGAGCGTATTATTATCAATGTGAGTCTCTCACGTGGATCCTAATTGGGGTGCAACTGCTTATGAAGCTTTTCTGTGGAAGGGACCTGTGCAAACGCCCACTCACACTGGATCTGCACAACAGAGCCAGGATGGGGACGAAATCGAATCTGGCGATGCCGTGAAAATTAATAAAGTGGTGATCCTATCATTCTGAATATTTCAGCCTTGGCGATGACTAAACTTTTTTTCACGCGCCACTCTGACGAGTCTTACGAGCGGGAGGGTAGTATTCTCCGCAGCCGGTCATATATCGCTTGTGGCTGAACCGAATGTTTGCACACGGATAGTATTGACTTAAAGGAGTAATCGAGGGTATCTAAAGTGTTTTGCTCTGTAAGGGGACCCCAACCAAGTTGTCAATTCGTGATGGTCGCAATTCCAAGCTGTAGTAGGGAGAATAAATCCCATTTAATCTTGTATACCCCAAAGCCCCTGGATTGATTTGTGAGTGTATTTAGCACAAAATCGAACTTGGGATTGCTGAGCGTTTGCCGGTGAGCGGAGTTGAGGTGTGAGTTGGCTCCAAGTCGTGTGCCATGTGACACAAGAACCTGACTCGTCACGGGATTGACCCGACGCTCTGCTCGGGGTTGTGTTCCCACCATAATTGAGCCCTCCGGCCGTAAAAACTCAATGACTATCCCTCCACTCCCATCCGAAGTCCTCGTCGCAGTCCTTCGCCTGATTGATCCACTGGAGGTCGTAAGATGTAAAGCTGTAAGCTCGTTGGTTTCTTGCCACTTCACCAAAGTCGTGATAACTTATTGACTGTAACTATAGGTTTGCCGACACTGGCGACTTACCATCGAAGGATCCACGGAACTCATCTACTACATCTGGCTGCGAATTCATGGGAAGGTGGATGGGCCAATGTCAGTCCAGCAAATGGGTTTCAAGGAGCGTCTGCAGACGCTCTTGCGGCACGAGCAGGCGTGGATAGATCTTCGCCCCTCGCGTCGAGACAGTGTTAATATATCACTAGACTACGGCTTTCACCTCCTCGGATTTGATACAGTCGAGATAATGACTTTCCCTCAAGATGAAGAGGATTTTACCCCGCTGGATTTCGACATTCTCAAACTTCCGTCCATGCTGTCTAACAAGGATCAACCTCAATTTACACTCGAAGATGTGTCTGCTTCCATTAAATTTCCCCAGGAGGACCCAGATCCGTATTCAGCAATCGCAGTGACTGGGAAATTGTACAATCTCCACATCCTGTGTGACAGGTGAGTTATGAATTAACGACAGCAAGATACTCTCAAAATCAATCGTTTACCTACAACAGGCGGGGGCAATTCAGAGCAAATACTGCTCGTGACCACCTCCACTTTCAGTTCTTTCCTCGGATGATCACAGACATCAACGAGCAGCATCCTCTGTCCCAAAAGACCGTGATTGACTCTGATTGTGTATTTTCTAGCCACAGATCACCCGAAATTTATTCCTACAGGTTTGGTTTAGAAGGGAACCTCTTCTGGATGAATTTATTCAGTGAAGCGCCAAGTGCACAAACCACCTCCACCCTCGCCGTTTGGGATTGGATGACTGGAGATCTTATGATGGTATGGCAATACATCACTCATAGGCTCCGTTGCTGATATTTGACCCACTGCAGAGACTGGTCATCCCAAACTCGAAATCCATTGAAGAGAGCAACCTTATGTTTACTTTTATCTCGCCAACCTCCCTCGTTCACTTGTCGCAGCTCGAAGACAAGTCAGCAGGGCGGTACGAATGGGTCGCCCACCTTTATGAATTTATGAAGGTCTCCGAGCGAGATGTGGATGGTTGCCCGATCCCTCTGTTGGTGCGGGTTTTTGAGCTCCCAGCCGTGAAATGTGATGCTCCTTCATTTGGATGCACATCATCGTTCGAGCATGCTCTCTCGCGCAACACTCTCCTTCCAATGGAATCTACATCAAATGATGGAGAACATGCTTGGCCCCTCCCCACTGACAAGCCTTTCCAGCCTGCCGAATACCTTTGCGAGTTCCACGTAAAGGTCCGCGGCAGCTCTGATCAGTCGACGCTCTTCTCTTTTGTCACTAGGATTGACATGCTTTCTTGCCACTACTCTGAATGTCGTGTCACATGGGAAGACTGGGGGCCTCAGAATACCGTTCTAATTGCTTCTCGAGATGTATCGTCCCACCATTACTTTGAACCGTCTCACGAAACAGCTGGGACACGGATTGCTTTCGAAGTCGCTAATACAGAGGGATTTTCTCAAGACCTCGGTTACGCTGTTCAGTATCGATGGGACCTTACTCTGGTGGATCTTAATCCAAGACAATCTCGCAGGCGCTCTCACTCAATCGTATGGCCAAGAGAAGCTCAGGCTGGCTCTGAGTCTCGGTCTCCAAATGCAGAGGGTGCGCGGCGCGAGGCCGCGGGACCTGTTGGATCCCAGCACGCCCCGTCCAGCAGTGACAATGTATCTTTGAGCGCCGGACCTCCCCAGTTTATTCTTATCGAGAGAAAGCGCCAACCTGGAACTGACTCTCTAATGGATGCAGTCCGTGCTGGTGAAAGTGCCTTTGTCGATTGGCCCCTACACACTCGCGCACCTCACGTCCAGACCACGATTAGCTCTGTCCTTTTCGGTATAAGTGCCAGCATTCAAATGGATACTGAACGAATTATTATCGATGTGAGTCTCTCCCTGGAATGCTCTTGGACGCAACCCTACTAATATAATACTCTTGCGAAAGGGATCGCCACAAGCTCGAGACGTAAATGTGGCCGAAGACACGCCGGAAGACGAACTCCCTGATATGGGCGATAGTAGAGAAATAGTGATATTGACGTTCTGAATCTGACCAACATGTCTCTTATTCAGTCATCGTATGAAGGCGGAAATATATTGTGCACCCTAATCCACTCGCTCATTCTTTTGCTATTCAGCTCGTTGGATGCCCGAAAAAAATACTTGAAAATCGTAAAAGAAATATACTAGACTACCGCCCTGTCCACTTGATCTCGAACCATCTGAGAATAGGGAATGACACTGCCGTGAACGCAGCGGCTAGCTCGAAACCCAGATCGCCACCGTACGGCTGAGCAACTTTGATCCCGATGACACCAATGTAGTAAGTCTCTGCCATGCCAAGCACAGCTCCCATCACGCCCAGAAGCCCTGAGACACTAGATATGGGCGCACGTCAGCTGTGTATGAAGGTTTCAATAGAGGGAATAACGCACATAGCAGCAATTCCCAGAGGGAGCTTCTTCGAGTCCTCATAGGCTTCCAAATCGTACCCCATTTTGCCTCTCCGGAACAGGAAATGCTCCTCCGCCACGATGACGACGAAGAACGCCGTCCAATAACTGAGAATACTGAGCAGATTGCTCAACACCGAACTGAAATGTTCCCTGCCCACCACACCTGCAATAGTATACGCTATTGCCACCACAAGGGTCCAAACTGCGCGCGGGATGCGCTGGAACCAAGGGGTGAGAGCTTGGAACGAGAGAGCGGCGGAGTACGTGTTGGGGACGTTGTTGGCGATGACGGAGAGGGAGAGAATAACGAGGATGAATTTGCCGAATCCGTGCCATGGCTCAAGAATGGATGCGAGAATCGCGCCAATAGATCCGCTTTCGTAGAGGTCGGCGGCGCCAGGGGTGGTCATGAGAGCAGCACCGAGGATCTCGATGAGCGTTACGGGGATCCAGATACCGAAGAAGACAAGGAAGAAGCTGCCAGATTGAGAGCAGTGAGTACGTGTCAAGAGTGGAAGCTGGTGTGGTGCAACTCACACTTTAACAGAGGAAGTATTCGCGGGTAGTCGGACGTTGTAGTCGGCAGCAACTGGAGCCCTAAAAGCAACGAGAATCAGAATTTTACGGGCCATTAAGCATGGTATAATGTCAAATAACGCACCACCCGGCGCAGGAGCCGAAAACGATACCGCCGTATGAGAGGACGTCACCAGCGTACTATCATCATGGATGAACAGTTGACCAAGACAATCGATTATTGAGCAAGCTTACGTTACGGCCAGTATCCTCGAAAGCCTTTTGGGCATTAACATCATAGCCAGCTTTGCCTCCAAGCCCGTACAACATGAGCATGACTACGAGGAGCACAGTCCAAACGTAGCGCTCGTAGATATGAAGAACTCCGTAGCCAAAGAAGCAGATGATCAGAGTACAGATCTGCCCAAAGAAGATATTAGTCGAGGCTTGAACGGCTCGTTGAAAAAATCACCACCCACCGATACAATAATGATACCCCACGTCAGAGGCAAAGCGTCGTTGATACTAGAGAGAGTCAAGCCACCAAGGATGACGCAGGTCACTGAGAATCCCATCTCTGGAGATGGAGGATATAACACATGTCGAGCACGTCAGTGGATCCTTATCGTTGATATCTCCTTGGTAGAGTCATCCAAACTTACGTGTGAGGATGTTCAGGAACGAGAAGATAGATCCTCCGACATAACCTGAAGAATATCGCGCAATAACCATAGTTCGTAGACCTGTCTTTGGACCGAGAGTGGCGATGAATGCAGGGAGAAGACATCCGAGGGCGGCGCTGTGCGAATGGGAGGGAAGGGGTGAATAGGTTATTCAGTCATTCACATTGATCAGTATAGATAAGGTTATCAGTACTCACAAGCCCATCGTGACACCGATGGTATGCGGCAGGGTAAGGGTGAAGTAGGCCTGCGCAAGCGAGCCAATGGGAACTGAAGCAGAAGCAGTCCATCAGCATACATCCATCTCCGTCACTGCTGGGATAAAGCTCTCCGAGTAAGAGAACTCACCAGTCGTCAGGACGGTATTAACACTGAACCAAAGGAACAGTGAGTTCAAGCTGTTCCGATCACTTCTCTCGTCCTCGGGCACGCGCTCGATACCCCGAGCTTCGACACCCATATTTGCCAGCTTGACGAAAAACGATTGGAAAGGTCCGAACCGCTCGGCGATGGCTTCCTCGCGGTCGCGGAGAGGGACGTCGACGTGCGTCTCATCGGGGGAGGAGATGCCACTGCCCTTCTCTTCAGAATCGTAAGGGGAAGACATCGTGTTGGTCGTCGTGATAGAAGAAGATAGCGGCCGAGCAGAAGGAGGAGTCGCTAAAGAAGAGTCTGAGCACCCTTTGAGTGATTTTTTGGCAGAACTAGCGCAGGAGGACCAGGCAGTTCGCTCAGGTTTTGCTCAACCTTGCCAACTCGTTGAGGAACTCGAGGAGGGCAAAGAAAAAGGCCTCTCAGGCGGCCACATGGAGCCGGGCTTATATGCGGTTGGGGCTTGGCGACGAAAATAGAAGGGGGGGTGTGGGGCTTGCAATGTGCTACACGTAGGCCATCAAGCGAGCCAGGTCTTCCTTATCTTTCCCGACGGGCTCGCGCGTAGATGCATGCACTTATGGCTCAGGAACAGAACTCAGTAACTTCATTCCGGCTGCCTGCTCGCACGACCCCGAATAGCAGGCACACAGAAATGGGTGATATGAGCTTTGGGCTTCGCGCGTGAGGCGGGGTTGATGGCAGATCAATGTGTGGTGCACAACGACGATCATTCATTCAACCTAAAACAGGCGCTCAGCGCTAAGATAACATCCGCCGAGGTGGTCCAAGCGCAAGATTATACTATTTATAGGTCGACATCTACATGCCAGGGCTTTGTAATATACGCGGAGACTATACGTCTATACGTGTGTAGAATGATCAGGGAGAAGAGTGGAATGGGAGATTGATGTTTGAGATGCAAAGTGCCCGAAGGGATTCGGTATTAAAACGAGCGAAAAGTATTGGGTGTGGGGAAGTTCAGCAAGCTAAGCCTTAGGGGGCGTCGTCGAGTCTGACGTTGATTCTGAGCTCTTGGTGGCGGACTCGGTGGGTTTGGTATCAGGTATCCTCGCGCGGACTGCGTACTGCAGGAACCCGCCCACAAGCGCCGCGTGTGCTCCACTTCGTACGTTCTCATCTCTCAACCAGCTATCGAGCCGCGTACGCAGCTCATCCGCAGTCATGCCATCGGTCAGCCTATCAAACCACATCCAGACAAAGACGGAGCGACAATTGAGGGAAACAAGGGAAGGGAAAGTAAATCGGTCATCAGTCAGCAATAAGAAAGAGAGAGAATTAAGAGTTCGACGTACTGTCCGCGTTCGCTCAAAGCATTTCGTAGCTCGGTCCGTGTCAAGTTCGCATTGGGAGACTCTCGGCGCAAGAGAGCATCATCTTCGGCAAGGTACGAGAGATGCTTGGCCAGACGACGATTGACCATTGCACGGGGACCACGATCGGACAGCTCAAACGCCCTAATGTAATAATAAAAGAGGGGAGAGTTATCAGCGGTTTGTATGGGGCAGATCATGCTCCCAAATATAAAAGATGTAAACAAACCTGCAGATAGTCCAAGCCAGATCATTGCCCAGAGTCTTCACATCCATTTGGCTGAGCATCTCCTTGCTTGTGGCGGGAAGGAGACCATCACGCTCGAGGTACCACTTGACAGTAGTGAGCGTCTGAATTTTCTTCTCCTCGCGTTTGCCGTAAATGCGCTCGGCTTGGGATGGAAGAATAGTCGTCGAGGGGAGCATGAATGGTGCATATATCACGATAAGAGGGAGAATTTCCTCAACGATGATGAGGATGAGGACAAAGGGAACGAGCCTGCAAGGAGAGAAAGAATTACGGGCTACGATTAGAACTGCCCGGAATATAGCGGCGCAGAGAAGGAAAACCACGGCACAACACTCACTTCTTCAAGTCTTGTGCATGCGTCCTGATGAACTGAGCCTCCCAGCGGGTCATCTCGCCTTTCCCGCCCAACTTCTTCTCCTCACTCACGCGTGCTAGAATAGCCCGCACCATCTTATGATGCGTCCACTGCATCTTGAGACCACGAGCGTAGAACTTGAAAAGCTCTTTCGCCTGATGGAAAAGTTTGCCTACGCGCGATGCATTGGGTGGAGGCGGCGCCAGGATCCCGGCGGATTCGGATGCGCGCAGATCGGCTTGTGCGTTGGCGAGGATGCGTGCGGTGGGGGAGTCTGGAGGAATGAGAGAGCTGAGTGGATTATTAGGGTTGGAGAAGGGTGACTCGGATGTTGCGGTGGAAGGTGGCGCTGTTGAGTTCGCGGAGGAAGTGGATGTGGATGTGGTTGGGGAGGAAGATGTGTCGGAGGCTGACGCAGGCTCTGAAGGAGAGGAAGTTTGAGATTCGGGGCTAGTAGAGGCAGACGTCGAGGGGATAGGAGGGGGAGGAGGGTTCGAAGAGGTGGCAGAATGCTTGACTGGTGCGGGCCGCAATTCCACTTTTCTTGCTTTGGTAGGAGAAGCGGGAGGAATAGGAAGTTCAGGTTCCCCATTATTTATCGAGGCAGAACTCTCGGGAGCATTGGATGAAGATGGGCCTGAGGCATACTCTCGTCTCTGCGTCCAAGTAGTGTGATTCGCCAAGCCCACATGTGCAGGATGGTAGGAAGTTATATTCAGGACAGTCGACTTGGCATATGCTCTCCTCGAACCGGAGATGATAATAGCAGGAGCCAGGACGCGTCGCGGCACACGAGCTAACTGTTTCGGCGATGGCCTGAATGCCAAAGAATTTAGTCACCACGACGAATTTTTCTGGCTGACAACTGAGCGCGAACTTACCTAGCCACCAGCTCATGCTGGAATGCCCGAATCATCCAATATCCACCGTAGGAGTTAAGTATCTATCAAGAAACGAAAGCAACGAATAAACCAGTGACGGAACGAGAAATGAGAAGTCGTGGCCCTCGGCACAGTCGAAGCGCCCTCGTTTATTTGTTTGCCCTCGAACCAAATATTCCAACTTAATCGACTCAGCACCCTCAAAGTTTTTGAAACACATCCTCAATACCTAAACATGGCTCGATCCAAGTCAGGCTCACAGCCCGCCAGTCCAGTAAGACGTCGTAGCACCAGAGACACTGAAGCAGATGAGCTCCCGTGGAGTGGAGACTATGAGTTGCCAACTCTCCCAGAGTACGATGGAGACGACTACGAGGACGATATGTACGTGAATTATACAAATATCCGATCGAGCTTCCTCACCCAAGCCCCCTACTTTCAGGCTCACTGGAGAGCTTCCCGAGGCCGAAATCGTGCCAATACCTGTAGAGAAACTTATGGGCAAGCTTCGCCTCACGCACACAACCCATCGATCGTTTGCTAATGTTTTGTGGACCGGCCACTACAGATATGCTCGCAGAAAAGAGGATCGATCTGCAGCCGCCTGTAAGCCCATTGCCCTTACTGTTCATCGATCTACTGATCACAAACTCTCGCGTCTAGTATCAGCGCGGTACGGCGTTACTTTCTTTTCCATAAGGTCTATTTGTAGCTTATTAATCTCGTTTCTGACGCTTCATTGGTGAAGAGGTGGTGTGGTCAAAATCCCAGATGGCTTCCGTCATAGAGAGCTACCTCAAAAAGGTTTTTGTCCCGCCGCTGCTCTTCTGTACGTTCCAACAGGTCTTTTTTTGGCTCTTGCACCCCAATCAGCAATACCCTGGTTAATTTCTGGATCTGTATAGGCCTCAAACGTATGGATGAGAATGGGGAACCAGTCTACAACTGCATGGACGGCAAGCAGCGGCTCACATCGCTGAATCGGTGAATTGTTACCTTCCTTTTTTGGCAACTTCAGCTGCTGATGCTTATTTGCAAAAAGATTCTTCTCTGGCCTTGTTGGTTTCATTTTCTTCTCATGTTCTGAGCAAGTCCTAACCCCTCTCCTCTTGGATCTATTGGTCAGAATGCCTGTGAGTGCTGCTGTGCCCTCCCATTGACCCTTTCAGCTGATTCTTCTTACACTTAGGTTCTCATGGGTGGATACATCTTCTGCCCTTGAATCTGCCCTGTATGATGATACAAATTATTTTTCTAGAGACCTGAAACTTTGGGTAAAGACTAGTGCAGAAGCCCTCAAAGAGGGAGGTGCCTTGATGCCCCCTGCCAAAATTGAACAGTTGAAGAAGCTGCCAATTACTGTGTACATGTGAGTAGGCTGCAACATTACACTGGTCAAATTATTCATCTTCTGGCATATATCAGCTACAAGGATATTGGAGAAGATCAAGAAGAGCATATCTTCCAAGTAAGTACAAATATTCTACTTGTATTCTCTCTCATGGCATCTCACTTATCAGTATTATTGTAGACAGTGCAGGTATGGCATTGACTTGGTCATATTGTTATAAGCTGCTTAAATGTTTGTTTGACTTCCAGGGAGGAAGACCCTTGGTTTTTGCAGAAATTTTGGGTGGTGTCAGGTCTCAGTGGACTGACTATGTCAACTACACCCTCCTCAAAAAACTAGTTCAAACCAAGGGGGGTCAGACCTACAGTGGCCCTTACTTCAACATATGCAGAGAGTCCAGGCTCAGGAATCAGAGAAACAGCTACTTTCTTGCATATGCACGTATTTGCTGGACCCTGGATCAAATTAACACTGAGGGCATGATTCCAAACATCCCAGGGCCAAAGCACTTCATGGAATGGGCTAAGCTCTCTATTTCTCCAGTTCCCCATCCCTCTGGTGACACCCCTCAGTCTTCTTCCACTATTAGCCAAAGTTCCACCCCTGGTCTTGGTGAAGAAGACACTCCCACCACACCTCTGTCCATCCTTTCTCCCAACTCTCCTTTCAGGATGAAGATGCAGCAGACACAGCTCAGGCTCACTGATATCCTTGAAAGGCAGTCTCTCAACAATATTGCCTTCTGCCCCAATTCTGAGCTGCCCTCACTTCAGCGCACTGGGAAGACCAAGGTCTCCAACACAGTCTCTCCTGCAGAATTTGTTATGATCTGGATTTTCACCTTCCGCCATGAGCACCACCTCAAACCAAAGGAGCTGGCATATCACATCAGGAGGATCCGGGACTTAGTGGAGAGTAGGTTTCCTGGAGAGAAGAAGTTCAATATGAAGGTCATGATGACATTTTGGGAGTATGAGCAGGGCAGAGATCTTGTAGGACAGTTGAGGGAAGCAGGGAAGGATAAAGAAAAGGTGGGCCAGGTTAAGAAGCTGGAATATACAGAGGGACCATATGGGGTATATAGTGACATCCATGATACTGAAATTTCAGAGGATGAGGAAATAGCAGTGATTGTGAAGAAGAAGCTCAGGGAAAAGGGTGGTGGATCAAAGAACAAGCCTAGGCAGCCATCAACTCCCTTTATTGAAGAAGGGAATGATGGGGATGAGGAGGTAAGTTTGTCCATTTTTATGAAATATTCAGGACAGTTTGATACAGATTTTGCTGTTCCTTGGGATGGTTAACAGAGCTCTGATACTCAGTCTGATGTCTCTCATGCTATGGATGATATCCCTCTGGTATGTTCTGATTCTCATCATTCAGATCTTGCCATGTGGCATACCTCCATTTGAAATTCTCTGTTTAGGTCACCCAACCTGTTGACCCTGTTCAACAAGCTTATGTGGAGGTGAGCCATAACAATTTCAAATAGGTCCCATTCCTGATTGACTTGAATCAGGTGGTGTCAGGGAAAAGGAATAGAGCAGGCTCTGCCTCCTCCCTCTCCTCTATTGATGCAGAGCATCAATCAAAGAAGATGAGGGTTGTAGTCAGTGAGGAGCCAGAAACAGAGATGGAAGTGGTGATGGAGACAGACCCAGAAATGGAAAAAGAGGTAGGGGAAAAGATAGATGTGGATGTGCAAGTGCAGGCAGAAGTGGAGGTGGTGGCAGTGGCAGGCACAGAGGCAGAGGCAGAGGCAGAGGCCCAGGTGGTGGCAGTGGCAGTGACAGAAGCGGTGGTGGTGGCGGATGTGGAAATGGCACCTGAAGCTTCTGAGGCAACTATTCAAGCACAAACCTGAATTCATTAGTATTGCGTGCTTGCATTAATTATCCTTCACAACAAAGGTTGTTCTATTAACCGTGTTAGGGGAAACCTGTGAGATACACTCAAAATACAAGGCTATGGTACAATGTCAAGAATGGCATAAAGATAGAGCAAAAAGTGACAAGAGGCCGTTGTAGGTCAAAATTGTCAGATATCAAAGCTCCAAATGGACATTTCTCCACTCGCACCCATATTAGAGCTACGCAGCCAATCATCCACGCTAGTACCGAGAGAGGTGATGATACGGTGTTCATCAAATAGGACGAGTGGTGGGGCAGGTGCGTGCGCGAGAGTAGGCTCGTGCAGAGCGGCAGTACCAGCCGTCGAATAGCGCGAGGGATCATTCTCTGGTCGTGCAATCCCAATACCAATTCCAATCCCGAATGGCGACGGCAGGACTGCTGCACGCCACGCATCACGTTCGCTCCTCCGCGGATCACTCGCACCCCGCATATCGAGATCATTCGTATCAGAAGCGGCGGCGTTGGGGCTTGAGGGAGGAGGCGGCGAGGGACGCCAGTCCAGGTGAACGCCATCGCCGCCATCTTTGGGGCTCTCACCCTTTCCTGCCGTGCCCTCTAGGTCCCACACCCAAACGCGTCCTTCTCGGCCGAGAGAGATACACCGCCCGTCCGCAACGCGTAGTGCGGCAATACCTGCAGTGTGTCCGTATAGTGATCGGGAAAATGTCAGGCGGAGAGGGACAGGAGACCGCGAGTTAGACTCGGACGGTAATTTGGAAGGGGAGGCTGACGGTCGGTGGAGGCGGTAGACCTGTGTTTTTATGGTAGGGCAAATCGAACCCAGTGATGATAAGGACACGATGGGATTGATGGGCGGAGAACGAAGACAAAGCGGAAGACACGTGTGTGATAAAGATTTAAGGTTGTAGGCGTAGCGGCCATGAGATGAAGAATAGGGAGCGACGAATGGCGAGATTAAGCGATGACCAAACGTCATGAGAGGGAATACGTCATATCATCAGCGCGGACATCGTACACGTCGGGTTTCATTGATACGCGGAACAAGGGCAGAGAAAAAGGGAGCAAAGGATCAGGACAGGTAATCATTGATTCAACGAAGCGAAAGCAGGGTCAAGAAGAACACGAACGAACCTGCAAGACGTTATTCCCTCCGGCAACGACGATCCACTTGCCATCAGTCTGAATCCCAACGACATGCCCGATCTTGCGGGAATACTGCTCGACAGCGCGTTCGTATCGTCGTCGCACAAGCTCTTCTCTCGCAAGAGAGGTCATACCAGCGGGGGTAGAAAGGTTAGCTGTAGTGGGCACGGGCGCAGCGGAGGATGTCGATGCGAAAGACGTTGGGAATGGTAGTAATGACGATACTGGCGTGGAGGGTACCGGAGCGACGGTCCGCCATGGATCTTCTTCATCCTCGTCTTCCTCATCTTGATCCCCTTCATCCTCGTTCTGGCCATGAACACCAGCAAGCGGCCTAGACAAGATCCCAAATGGCGTCTCGCCCCATCCATTCGTAATAGCACTACACGTCCTCGAACTCGTGATTCGCACATCAGGCATGGGCGGTTTCCCAGAAAGAGACGCGGGGATCGTGCTGATGCTGATACCTAGCTCGGCGGCCCCGGCTGTCCAGTGCGCAGGGTACACAGGGACAGTATACGCAAGGACAAGTTTGAACGCCATGTTCATCGTCGTGCTCGTCGATGAATTCGCATCGGAAGTAGTCTGCGCGTCTACATTCTCCTCTGCAGTACCAGAAGCAGCAGCTGGCGCGGAAGTTGGCTTTGACGTCAGAGCAGGAGCGCGCGTGAGGATCATTGACGCAGGCGCATACGAGCTATATGAGTGAATAGATCGCGCCAAGATAGGTTTTGTTGCGCCTGGCCCGCTCAACCCTCTGCTTGCTGTAGTACTAGCACCCGCTAGCGTACCAGATGAGGAATTACCACCAAGAGGCGGGAGGTAGTACACGAGCACATGGAACGCCTTGGATAATGTGACAAGTACAGGATGATGATATGCTGCACATACGATATCCGCCATCTGCTCGCGCTGGAGCGTCGTCGAGGGTGCAGGCGGACGAGGCAGGGGAGCGCCCCCAAGAACCGGGAGCTGGGATGATGCGCGCGGAGCAGGCTGTGTGTAAAGGAGGGTGCTTGTCAGCCTCGGGCTAGCATATTCGGATACGGAGTCGAGATTCGGAGTAGAGGGAGTGCAGGGAGCAAGAAGGAAGATATCAAAATGCCCTGAGGAATGATGCACGGAGAGCCGAATAGTCCCCTCCCTTCCTGCTCCTCCTCGGTCCTCACTCCCTGATAATGCTTGCGATGACGACGACGAAGATGAAGGCTTGGACTGGTCGATAGCGATGGTCGTGATGGGACTCGAGTCTGTGGACGGTATTGATATCAACAGGGAATGACCCTGAGAGGAAGATCGAGAAGCTCCCGAGGAGGGAGAAGAAGACGCCACGTGGGGGCTGGTCGTGGAGTAGACGAGAACGATCGATTCGAGCCCCAAAACGACATATGGAGCTGCCAACACGGCGCACTGGGGGCTGTTTGGGGTTGGGGCCGGGTGTGGGGGCGGGTGTAATTCACCACCGGTGGTAGTGCCAGAAGAAGAAGAGCCACCGAGCTGATGAAAGAAAGGGTCTGCGAAGCTCGGACGGATGCTCGTATGCGCACAGCGTCCTGCACATACATCCATGTATGTATGTACGCGCCATGATGCAATATCGCGTGTTGTATTCCCGTCAGAAATGAAGGAAGCGAGGGGGGAAAGGAGAAGTGAGGAGAAATGAGAGATGAATCGGCGGAAATAATGATGTGCTTTCACTCACCGCGTTCCCAATTCTTCGCGATCCTACCGAGTGGTAATTTGTCCAATCAGCAACAACACGACAGGCGAGAGGAGCGGGCGGAAAGGACGAAGGAGAAGGAAGAGTTCAATAAGGGGTCTTTTTCTTTTCCATCCGATTGCAAGAAGATCGTTTCTGGAAGGAGTGGAGCCCGTAATGAGATAAAACGTGGGCCGTGGATATTCACCTGTAGAGCCATTTGTAGTCCTTCTGCTCGTATTCTACTGCTCGCTGAGGGAGTGATCTTATTTGACGCTGAGGGTTTCGCGCATTAGAGAATGAGGTCTTAGTATTAGGGAGACGATGTCGAGGGTGCTCATGGATGTAGAGAGCCTTCCAGAGCTGGTTATCGCTTGCAAGACGGTTCCAGAAATTAGAAACGCCTAGGAGAAAGACAAGGGTTTGGTATATGGCTGTATTTCTAACGAGGGACGCACGATCATAATAATAATGATGACATTACCTTGTATGGCGCATAAATCTACCGCAGACAGGTAGGAGAAGATGTGGTGCACAATTTCCTCGATGGCTGGGAATCCTTCTTGTGATGGAACATTTAGGGTTCTCACATAGTCTCCGAGAGCCTCACGATGCCGTTTAGCAGTTGGCAATGGCGACGACGAGCGTTGGCGCTTAGGGGGCATCGTGTCGTGGGCTGTTGTCGTCGTCGAGGAGGCCGTGGGAACGTGTCACGCGGAGGTGGGTGGCGCCCATATGATAGAGTGATGTATGCATTCTTCTTCCAAGGAAACGCATCCCAGGACCGACCTTCGACACGTTTTTATTTTGTCAATGAGTCATCCTGTCTGACGTCCTCTCCGTTTTTGAGGGAGACAAGTTGGTACTTCAAAAAGTGGCACTCGATGGGTTTACGATATACGACGCCTCCACCTCCACATGTTATTGTCAAAAAAGCCATCCTATAAATAGGAACCGAGGCGCTTAGGGTAGGCTAAGGAGAACCGCGCGTGCCGAGTGGTCCCATTTATTCGGCAGGCGAATCATCGGCAGAGCAGCCCCCAATTGGAAATTGAGGCGTGCCGAGTGGTCCCATTTATTCGGCAGGCGAATCATCGGCAGAGCAGCCCCCAATTGGAAATTGAGCGAGGGTGAGGGAACTCTGGCCACACAGCCACCCGCGCGACCTATTGAGCCCAGCGATTTAAGCACATGCACAATCCAGAACACACACACGTTATACTTAGATGAGATGATATTATGATCATGACGCTGACAAGGGATCTTCCAACCCACTCACTCGCTCCCCTTCCTGCTCTCCACCACCACCTCGATCTCATGTCGCACGACGTCGAGAAACGTGTCCCCGGCGACCAAGTGGCGTCACAGCCGGCCACTGCTCCTGAACCCGCCGCGCTGCCGGATAGCAAGCACTGGAAGCACACAGAGGTCCACAACATCCCCCACAAGTGCGTATTCGAGATGCCACTTCAAATTTGTCTTGCCGGGCTCACAGATTGGCCCCCTCTCGCTCGCCTTGGCTCACTCACTCCAGCAATCTCAAGATCGGTAATGCCAACTCGCTTGCAGCTTTGGGTCGCCGACTACAAAGTGCATATCTGACATGCCCTGGTGCTTTTTTTCCTCTATCATATTAGTGTTTCCTGGCTTGATGCTCAGTGTGTTTCTGGCGGCTTTGGATCAAGTAAGTCCCCTCCCACATACACTTGCCTTTCTGGGATCTCCCCACTGCCTCCGTCGCCAATGGCTGAAGCCTAACCTTGTGCTGTTACTTTACGTTTTAGACTATCGTTGTAAGTCTCCACGCTATCCTTGCCTACCGGACGTTCCCAGAGTCGAGCTACTTTTTCGCTCACACATCATACCCACCACCTCCCAAAATTTCCTCATGTGCTCTCTCTTCCCTCGTGTCTCCCCGTCGATTCCCCGGGCATTCTTACGACATCCCGATTCCATCATCCCGTTGAATGTGTGATTCGCCCTCCGGAACCTCTGCTCCTCCGTTACGCCCTGCCTGCCAACCAACACACACTGTCAAACCACCGCCCAATATTCCCATCCACTCGTATTGCATCTGTTCCGCCGCTAACGAACAAAATAGTCCACCGCATTACCGACGATCACGAAACACTTCAATGTCAAGACTGGCTATTCATGGATTGGGACCGCATATCTGCTCCTCGCTGCATCTCTCGCGCCGCTCTACGGCAAGCTCTCAGACCTCGTCGGCCGCAAGGTCCTGCTGCATGGCTCTATCGCCATGTTCATGATCGGCTCGGCGCTCTGTGGTGCTGCGCAGTCGTTCACGATGCTGGCTGTGTGTCGTGGCATCCAGGGGATAGGTGGGGGCGGGATCTTACAGCTCGTCCAGATCACGATCTCCGATATCGTCCCGCTGGCGGATCGCGGCAAGTATACGGGATTTATCGGTGCTACGTGGGGCTGCGCAAGTGTCCTTGGACCATTAGTGGGGGTCAGTAGCTCTTCTCTCTCGCGCTCGTTGCGATTTGACATGCATGAGCACCACCCACTCTGTTTTGGGTGGGAAGCTTATTATCCATGCATTACATGCACTATGTGCGCACATATGCAAAATATGCATATGCTTCTTTGCCTTCCTTGCTTCGCCCCGTTTCGCTCCCGATATGGATTATTCATCTCTGGTTATCTTTATTAGGGCCTGTTCACTGATCATGTCAGCTGGCGATGGGTGAGTTGGTCTTCTTTTTTCAACCTCTTGATACAACATGGCACGGGCAGGGCCACACCGGACCACTGCTCGTGTCACACGTACCAATGTAACCTACGATGTCTAACCCCTCCCTCGGCTGATCCATCACCGCGCCCACCCACACCACTTGCCTCTCTAGTGCTTCTTCATCAATCTACCCACGGGAGCACTCGCGGCGTCTCTCCTCGTCTTCCTTCGCGTACGTGTCCCGCGTCCCACTCTTTCCTTTTTCTCTCGTTCGTGCGATTCCTGCGACTCTTCGCGCGACACACACATTATTTGTCCACTCACTTTTGCCTAGACACCAACTAACCTTGCTTCTCTTCGCACGCATCGTCGCCTCCCGTAATAATTGCGCCCATCCACCCACACCACACTTACTCACTCGCTCATTATTCCCGTCAATATTGTGGTGGATCCCTGCCGCGGCCGGCTGACTTGCCTCCTCCCTCGCCCTCGCTCCTTTGGTTCTCGTTTCCTTGTCGATGGATTGGCCTGGATTGGACTGCATTCTATCAATATGATACTACCACCACACTACGGCGGAACTGCAGTTGAACCCAGTACAAGCGAAGCCGCTGTCCCACCATCTCCGGACGTTCGACTTCCTCGGGCTCGCATGCATGATCATCGGCGTCGTCCTCGTGCTCATTGGGTTCAACCAATCTGAGGAATCATGGGGTACGTCACCACCAGCCACGTTGTCTGCTGATTGCATTTTATTTAGCCTTTCTAACTTTTTTGACTTTTGCTTGACTACCACACTCACTCACTCACAACTCCACGCACATCCATTATCCACATCCAATATGATCGAACTCAATTGTGGTCATATTACCCACGCCTCCCTCCTTCCCCGCCACCACCACCGCCGGCCTGCCTACGAAACCATGGCCCTATGTGTCGTTACACAGTCTCAGCAACGACGATTGCGCCGCTCGCCATAGGGTTCACGCTCCTTGTCCTTGGCATCGTCAACGAGTTCTTCACGTCGCGACAGCCTATCATCCCCCCACGGATATTCAAGACTCGCACGACGGGCGCCTTGCTCTTGGGTTGCTTCGCGCATGGTTTTGCGTTCATGGGTGGGACATACTAGTGAGTTTACTTGCTTTCTTTTCTCCATTTCTCCCACTTGGAACTCATGGGGCCCGATGATTTCGATACGACACAGCCTGCCGCTGTACTTCCAGATCCTGGGCTCATCAGCGACAATGTCGGGTGTGCGCATGATGCCTTACTCGCTCGTCTCTGCGCTGGTTGCGATCATTAGCGGGCAGATCGTAGCGCGCACGGGCAAGTATCGGCCTACGATCTGGATAGGATACGTGAGTCCAATTTCTCTTCATTAATCCATCATTCAGCCCGTGAGTGTTAATTCGGTGGAATTCGCTTGTGCTGCCACGTGTAGAGCGTCATGGCACTGGGCTTTGGGTTAATGATCATGCTGGATGAGAAGACCCCCACGTGAGTTTTTCCTTTCTGTGTTTCACATTTCCAGAAGAGTGGTGCTAGTAGAATTGGATCGGTGGCTCATCCCTTCTTCTTAACTCTCTCTCGTGCCTATTACACAATGGCTCTCAACAGTGCAAAGCAGGAGATCTGGCTGTTCGTTGCCGCGCTCGGGACAGGGTGTCTATTCCAGCCTCCTCTAATCGGTGGGTATCTTTCTCTCGCATGCCGAATGAATCGACCGCCCCAAGAATCCAAAACTGATGAATTACTCGTTCATTTCCTGTTGCTCGCTCTCTCTCGCGTCCGTCGCTGGCTGCTTTTCCTATTCGTATTACAGCCATGCAAGCGGCCATGCCGATCAAAGATATGGCCATCACGACCGGGGCGTTTGGTTTCACGCGTACGCTCTCCAGTACAATTGGCATCTCCATCGGCAATGCCATCTATTCTTCGGAGCTCCGCAAACGACTGCCGGACATTCCGGGCGTGGACGCGTGGATCGACGGGAGAAGCATCCAGGAACTCAGCAATGATGTAAAGGGTCTGACGCAGATTGAGCCCGTGGAGCTGAGGAACGCAATTCTGCATGCGTATACGAAGAGTTTGAGTGTATTGTGGATTGTCTTTGCGCCTGTTCTGGCGTGTGCGTTTTTCGGAAGTGAGTGCCAGTGCCGCGGCTTGCAGAGGCCGAGCTTCGTCCAGTGTCACTGCAAATTACTGACAATACCCGTTCTTTTTCTCCTTCCGCATCGTCTGTTTCTAGGTCTCTGCATTCGTGCGTACACTTTGAAGCGCAAGATCGTCAGAGACGAAAAGAACAAGCCTGCAGGAGAGGCCGCTGTTGAAGCTGATGCAGGCGCCGAGCCGAACGACACGCCAGCGACCGTATCAGAATCTAAGGACGAGGAGACGCCGTCAGAAACACTGGACCATGACCGTTCGTCATCAGAAAAACTGACACCAGAATACGACGCGACGGGGACGACAAAGGAAGATTCAGAAAAGGGGGATAACGAACTACGAGATCAAAATTAATGTTTGCTTTCTCATCGCTTCATGTGAATGCTCTTCTCCCCCATCCTTCACTTTCGATTCTTTATCCTTGCCTCATGCATCTCTTTGCCTCCAATGTTACCCCTTCTTCCTCTCACATCGCATCGCATCGCATTGTTTCGCCTCGCAATCATCGCCCCAGTCATTCATCTATTATGTATGCGTCACCGCTACGACCCCACCATGCCTCCACGACTCCGCGCGTTTCCTCACATTCTCGCTTCCTTAGCTGCTTCCCAACATTCGGCGATGTTCATCCATTGCTCGATGAGGTTGGGTCGTCTTCATCCTTTTTGTTGTACTTTTGCCATTTTTACTCGACTCGTACTGTCTGGTTTTAGATGCTTTTTCCTCCCGTCTCATCTTCGGATTTAGTAATCCTTACTGCGTTTTGTCAAAAGAAGGGCGCCCGAGTAATTTGTTGTCAAATACCATGGCTATTCTAATTGCTCATCACCTATCACTGGTTAATGCAACAATTTCGGCAGGGGGTGTCGCGTTCAGAGTGCCGAACGGGTCCACGTTACCCAAGTTTAGACTGGGCGGATTTGAAATGATTTGATATTGTATCCCACAGAGAAAAACTTTTTTCAGGACATGGATGGTATGACCTGAACGATCATTTACGTGATTGTCGCAGCTCAGTGATAATAATTATCAGATAAGATCCCTTGGGATCTTCCAACCCACCCACTTGCCCTTCCCTTCTCCACCCCCCACACCACCAATTTAGTTGATGTCGCAAGACGTTGAGGAACGCGCTTCCAAGGATCGGATGGAGTCCCAGGCCGACCCGCCCAACAGGGAGCATGGGGATCCCTCAGAGGTCCACAACATCCCCCACAAGTGCGCATTTTCAGACTAACCGACCACTATGCAAACTTTGGCCCTGCCGAGCTGACGGATTGGCCCTTCACCACCTCTAGCAATTTCAAAATCGGTGCTGTTGCCCTGCCGCTTTGGCTGCGCTAACTAGAGAGTACATATCTGACATGGCCTGGTACTATCTTTAGTGTTTCCTGGCCTGATGCTGAGCGTGTTCTTGGCGGCTTTAGATCAAGTGAGTCCCTACTGCATATAGTTGCCTTTCCAGGATTTCTCCGTTCCCCCTCTCTTGCAACTGAGGTATGCCTCAAAGTCTCACCTTGCTTTCGTTTTATTTATCTGTAGACAATTATTGTAAGTCTCGTCCTGGACGGTTTCCAGACTCTACTCACGACTTTTCGCTCACCATCTCGCCTCGCGAATTTCTCTCTGTCCCTCGTTCCTCCCCGTCAATTCCTCGGACATTCTTACGACATTTCAATCCCATCATCCCATGACATGCATGATTTGCCCCGTCGGAACCGCATCTCCTCCACTGTCCCTGCCCGCCAACCACCAACCCATACATCGGCCTGCCGCCTACTACTCTATCTTATTTCAATTTTGTCCCGCCGCCGCCATCGCCTCACGCTGTACACTGTGCGACAATAGTCGACTGCGCTCCCAACAATTACGAAACAGTTCAACGTGAACACTGGGTACTCATGGATTGGTACTGCATATTTGCTTCTTGCTGCATCTCTCGCGCCGCTCTATGGCAAGCTCTCAGATCTCGTGGGGCGTAAGGTCCTCCTCCAGAGCGCCATCGGCATGTTCATGCTCGGCTCGGCGCTCTGTGGTGCTGCTCAATCGTTCACGATGCTCGCCGTGTGTCGTGGTATTCAGGGTATAGGCGGAGGAGGGATAATGCAGCTCGTCCAGATTACGATCTCCGATATCGTCCCACTTGCTGATCGCGGCAAGTATGCAGGCTTCATTGGTGCTACGTGGGGATGTGCAAGTGTCTTGGGACCATTAGTTGGGGTGAGTCGTCTTTGCTCTTTCTCTCTTGGGCTGGATGGGTACTCCATCTACCTTGTCTTGGATGATAGGCTGATTATTAGTGGTTCAAATGCGTTATGCACATACGCCTGATCCACCTTGCCTGTGTTCATCGTGTTTTGTTCTCTATGGGCACCTGTGTATTGTAGGGCCTGTTCACTGATCATGTCAGCTGGCGCTGGGTGCGTATGTCTGCTCCTAATTATTTTTCACTGCTCTCTACAACGCGGAACGGACAGGGCCATCCTGCCCTGTGTCTGTGTTGGATGTACCGACGTCCCGACGAGAGCTAACCTCTACCTTGGTTGATCCACGACCATACCCTCCATGCTATTCGCCTCTCTAGTGCTTCTTCATCAATCTGCCTACCGGAGCACTCGCGGTGTTTCTCCTCATGTTTCTTCGCGTAAGTCCATTATTTCCTTTTATAAAGTCACGCTGCAATATCCTGCACACTTGACTGACTGAATTGTCTAACTTGCCTTCTCGTGGGTCTTCACCTCTCCTGATGATTGCGACCACCCACCTCTCTCGCACTCCGCATAACGTTGCGGACATACCTGCAATGCGACCGAAATATTGCACAACGCTGTGGCCTGCTCGCCTCATTCTCTCTTCCTTCGCCATTGTTTTCCTTTCCTGATCGATGATTCCGGATGGGGTCGATACCAATCTACCACTATGATGTTTTGGGGTACTGCAGCTTAATCATGTGGAGGTGAAGCCGCTGGCTCATCATCTTCGGACCTTCGACTTCCTTGGGCTCGCATGTATGATCATCGGCGTTGTGCTCGTGCTCATTGGGTTCAACCACTCTGAGGTGAATTGGGGTACGTCAAACTCACTTGATTGCTTTTGAGATCGTTCGTTATTTTGTATTTTATATTCGTCTAAGCTGTGCTTACCCAATTCTTCTCTACGTACCAATCCCTCGCTCGTCGCCCATTCCCACAACCTAACCAACAATGACGCCGACCATACCATTGCTGCTACCGCCGCTAACGATTACTCAATCACGGATAAACGGTCACGAATACCCAACATGAACAATGCAGACTCCGCAGCGACGATAGCATCACTCGCCATAGGTTGCACACTCCTTTTCCTGGGCATTATCAATGAATTCTTCACGTCGCGCCAACCCATCATTCCCCCACGGATATTCAGAACTCGCACAACGGGCACGCTGCTCCTGGGCTGCTTCGCGCATGGGATGACGTTCATAGGCGGAACATTCTAGTGAGTCGTCCACATTTCCTCCCCAGCTATTCCCTCTCTTCTCTGTTCTCAAACCTCAAGCTAATAAGCGGCATCCATTTACAATGTTACAACAATACTAATAATAAAATAGTGTACCGCTGTACTTCCAGATCCTGGGCTCGTCAGCAACAATGTCTGGTGTACGCATGATGTCGTACTCGCTCACCGCTTCCCTGGTGGCAATCATCAGTGGTTTTGTTGTCGCGGACACAGGCAAGTATCGGCATACCATCTGGCTAGGCTACGTGAGTCCTTTCCATACATTATGTTAGAGAGGCGTTAGCTGATGAATCCTTTTTTGTTCTGGACAGAGCGTGATGGCTCTGGGCTCTGGGCTCCTGATCATGTTGGATGAGAAGACCTCTGCGTAAGTGTTACCTTTTGGTGTTTCAGGTCCCCAATAAATTCATACGGGTAGAGTTGGATTGTTGGTGGCTCATGCTGATCTCTCTTTCTCTCTCTCTCTGTTACTTTTCTGCTGATCATCTCACCAGCGCCAAGCAAGAGATCTGGCTCTTTGTTACTGCGCTCGGCACAGGGTGTCTATTCCAACCTCCTCTGATCGGTGTGTATCGCTTTTTCAGTCTTCTCCAGCATCGAATGCCCGAACTAAACCCTTGTTCGCCATTCGCTTTTTATCTCGTGCTCCCCTCACTCGTCAACTTGGCTTCTGTTCTTCTGCACGACAGCCATGCAAGCGGCCATGCCACTCAAAGACATGGCCACCACCACTGGCGCATTTGGATTTACACGAACGCTATCTGGCACGATCGGGATCTCTATCGGCAATGCCATCTATTCGTCGGAACTTCGCAAGCGACTACCAGAAATTCCAGGGGTGGAGGCGTGGATCGATGGAAGAAGTATCCAGGAGCTCAGCAACAACGTCAAAGGCCTGACGCAGATTGAGCCCGTGGAGCTAAGAAACGCCATTTTGCACGCGTATACGAAGAGTCTAAGTGTCATATGGATTGTCCTTACGTCTACCCTGGTGTGTGCATTCTTCGGGAGTGAGTGCCTAGCTTCTTCTTGCTTTCTTTTTCTTTTCACATGCGTCCCATTGTCCATATATATCTAGGCCTTTGCATCCGTGAGTACACTCTCAACCGCACGGTCATCAGAGACGAGAAGAGGAAATCTGCAGCAGAGGCCACTATCATGGCCAACGCAGGTGCTGATCAGAATGACACGCCAAAACCTGTATCAGAATTGAAGGAAGAAGATTCCCAGGTAGCATTGGATCACGAACGTTCGCCGTTGGAGAAAAGTACCCCAGAACACGATGTGCCACAGACAAAGGAGGAAAACTTAGAAAAAGTTGACAACGAACTACCAGCTGAATAAAGGTGATAAATTCGACAGTCTGGTTCTTCTTCTTTGTCCTGGCTTCATTGCTCTTTCACTCTCTCTTCTCTGTGGTTGGCTCCCAGGCTTCCGCACATCCTTTTCTTTCACCGTTAACGTTGTACTTCTCTCTCCCATACTACATCTTAGGGAATTGCTTCGCCTCATCCCAACTCAGCGCTATCATCCATGTGTACGTTCACCGCTAAGACTTCACCACACCTCTTTGTCTCATTTCCTACCAGGGATGAGCAGTCATTACCGCATTCAGTAGACTTGTCAGAGAGCGTCCGGACAAATTCTTGTCAAATTTCATGGCTCTCCTGATTCCTCAAGGCCACATTGACTGGCCATGCAGAGAATTTCATGTGTGTCGCACCCATGTTGACACATTCAGAAACCCCGAGCGTTATCGTGACAGCTGTCATCAATAGGCACAACTCACCCATTCCACATCTTGTCGTATTATGTCCGAGTTGCCCTCCACTTCCAGGTCTAAGCTGCCGACGGAGGTAGTCGTCCATGCCCTTGCTCAGCGTGATTTCCGACTGGGTGTGTCACGATGTAGTCTGTCACGCTTCTGACCTAACGTTGGAGTGACGACCCCATCAGAGGCGGTGCTTGCTGCGTTCCGGACATGTCCCTCAGGCCATGGCTACCTGTAGATGTGATCGCAGCCCTCCTTTCTCAATGCAGTTTCCGAGAGATCGTAAGGTGTCGCGCCGTATGTTACAACTGACAGTCAACCGTTTCATCCTAGCTCACTCAAGAGTTTAGGTTTGTCGGACCTGGCATGACATAATTGAAGAATCAGTAGCTCTTCGCTATATAATATGGCTGGGCATCTGTTGTATGGAAGATGGCAATCTTTCTGTCATCCCAACTTCGTCAGCTGCACGACTAGAGGCTCTTCTTGCTCACAAGTTTGCGTGGGAGACGTTCACACCACGATATCACCTCACTCTAGAAGACTACGATGAACGGCGACCCGGATGGCCGCTGGACCTGACCGCTAATATCCTCACAATAGCTACATACGAATCTACTGATGACGGCCACAATGTTATGAGGTTAGAGTCCCATGAACTCCCCAATATCGATGGCTTGCACCTTCTGGCGAAACCTAAGAGAACCCCGTGGATATTTATCTATAACGAGCCTTCATCTCACGTATCGTTATTCGATATCAAGAATGAGCTAGCCATTATCACATCAGAGTAAGCTCTCGTCCTCGCAGATGCGTATCGTTATCTCATACTAGTCTTATTATAGCAGAGCTGCTGATGGGTCCGAAACGGAAACGTACAGGGTTTATTTCAAGTCTCTTCGGCTCCCCGAACAGAAGCATCCTCATGCTGCGATGGGATACCTCGACGCGACAGACGTCGCCCGCGAAAATCTCATAGGCGATTGGTCTATAGGGCATTGGAATGGCACGACGCGCTCAATGATCTATGACACAACGTGTCTCCTCTCCTTGGTCCTTCGAATCGATCTCAAGTTCTCATGCCATGTTGCAGCTTGGAACTGGACAACTGGACAACTTCTTGCGGTATTGTAGCATCTTTTGAACCAGAACAACGATCACACCTGTTAATACAAGTGTCTTAGGCAAGATTCCTCCCACATGTCACTGGACGCTCGCCTCCGGATATTCTATTAATCTCATCCACCTCATTTCTCGTCTTTTCGTCCATCCTTGAGCCTAAGAACATGATGGGCCATCCTTTTGGGTCTCTTCAACTCTGGCGTATATCCCCGACTTCGAATGATATCAGTCTAGTCCATACATTTTATCTTCCTAAGCTACCCTCTTCTGCCTCAAACATGACTTTCAACGCTTCGTGCCGGATACTGGGGGAGCGCAACATCTCTTCTCCCTCTAGCGCGTCGCTGCATCCTCCTTCAAAACCTTTCCACCACACTAAAGCAGCGGGCAATCAGCTCCTCTCCATCATGTTTCAGGGCTCACTGATCGGACAGGAGAGAAGCACCTATCGTTATACATATGTTGTATTTGCGAGCACATTTCTGGCTCCATACCGGAGTGCAGATGTTTCATGGGAGTGCTGGGGGCCTCAGTGTGCGTGTATCTATGGCCCATCGATCTTTGGAATTTCTGGGTGGCGGATGACTGGACTGAGAGCGATCTGGCCTGATTCCGGGCCGACATTTTCTACACCAGTGTTGCGTCCAGAGGCCACCATGCTGCTTCACATGATCGATTTTAACACAGATGCTGCCCTTCATGCCCAAAATCCCGGCTCTTGGCCTCGAGCCCCCGCTTTACACAATGATGAGTCAAGGACTCCCACTATTCCTGTGACCAGAATCGAACATAGGGTCATTCGAGGGTCAATGTTGTGGGGCTCGCCAGAGGGGACTCATATATTTGCGGACTCTGACGATTGGGCAAAAGTCCCTGCGCTCCCGTTCGTTTTCAGAACTTTCTCGACCCCAAACTGGTCCATAAAAACGCGAGCGATAGTGGACCCGGAGCGTATGGTCATAGACGTGAGTCTTATTGTGAGCTCCGTCGTTATTCAATTAGCTGATGACCTTTATTTCCAGCGTGATGTTTATAATCTCCGAGAGATTGAGGTATTTACGTTTTGACCGTAGATTTCACAATTAACCTGTAAGATATGTCACCAATCACCCTCAGAATCTGATGCGCCATGCTCCCCCAAGTGAGCATGTTAGAATATCTGCGCTTCGCAAAATCGCGACTTTTCAAGTACAAAGGCTCGGTGGACTCTGACATTGGCGGGGGTGATCCAAATCTTTACTCAATTTGATCCCACCGCTATGTCGATTCTCTGTTGGGATCTATATTCTCAATGTTGTTGACTGCCACCCGCCTCTTTCTTGAGTCGCTCCTCTAATTTAGGCTCTAAGCGCCTCCCACCAACAAACATCCTCCAAGCTCAAACTTCACTTTTATCGAGGTTTTACGTGTATGAGCATCGAAGTTCCTGAGCACATTCTTCTCGACATTTTTCGTCAATGTACTTCTCGTGAAATTATTCGATGTCGCGCAGTACGTCTCATCATCATAAAGCCCCTGAGCATTGAGTCTGACTTTACTCACAGGCGTGTCGGGCTTGGAGGGCTGTCATAGATGAATCAATCTCGCTGAAATACATTGTTTTACTCGAAACTCACAGTAGCGTCGACGAAGATTCAAGCTCCATCCTGCCAACCAGCTCGGATCGTCTGCATGCCCTGATATTGCTTGAGCTTGCTTGGGCAATACTCGGACCCCGAAGCTACCAATCGTCCTCCATTGACTTCGGAACAACGGTCCATCTCTCTTACGACGGTTTTTTTGAGGCTGTTTCACTTGTCAACGGTCAACAGGTTGTCGTTATGCAACAACTCCCATCGGTTATCTCACTTCGTTCTTCGATTGTGCTATATGAAGTGCCTATCCCACAGATTGTCACTATTCAGTGGAATCATTGGAACACGGACGCTCGATCTCAGCTTCTCGTTCTTTTTGCTAGGTATTTTCTCAGTTTACTATGCTTGAGGCTAGGATGTCTGATGCGCCCCTTCCAGCGGATACAGGGCCTCTGATGTGCCATTATTGCAACTGAGGTGGTTATTTGATGGAGAGAAGGCTCACCCTCTTGTGCACCACCCTGAAATCACTCCTCAGAATTTGCGTGCATCTAATCAGTCTGGCGTTCGACGAGCTTACCAATCCTCGCTCTTAGGGTGTCGTATTCGGGGGGATATGCTCCTGATTGAGCTGAGAAGTATCGAGGTTAATCCACAACAAGAACTTAATATTCTTGTAGTGTGGAATTGGCGAAAGGGAGCCGTTGCTGCTGTGAGTCATCTAAGAGGACGATGCTCTGTGACCTACACTGAGCTTTGATCCTTCGGTAGCGTTTAGAGCTACCTGGGCGTGCACAAGGGCCTGATTCCTACCATCTGATGCACTGGGGCCTGCTGACGCCGTCCACCCTTATGGTGACTCAATATCAAGCTCAGAGAAACGCCCCAACCGCGGTGAAACTGAGGTTATACGCAATCGGCGTGGTTGAAGACACACGAGAAGACGAGTGCAGGCCTGCGCTACTTCGAACCTTCCTCCTGCCCGCTGTAGGATCCACTCATATCTCATGGCTCCAGCTTGAGATTGGGAATACTACGAGAGGGCCTACAATACCGGAGAATCTCTACACGTTAACGCCGCCAATGGCCATCTCTGTGCTCACCCCTATCTCTAAACCTTTCATTCATGTAATTGATGATCAAGACGAACTCTGCATGATAAAGGTTCTGCCCTCAGGATTCGCGCCACTACACACCTTTGTATTCTTTGCCCGTACACTCTTGGCTGCCTACGATCTTCCAACCGTTCCTTGGGAGGTATGGGGGGCCAATAATGTGGCGTGTCTTGTCGATTCTTCGTGGCTTGGGCTCCTCCCTCGCACAGCAATCTTTGGCGCTCGCGTGGCTCGGGTCCGCAGTGCACCGAGGTCCCTTCCCACCATGGCTGAGCCTGATATTACTTCCACGACTCTCGACCCCGAGGGGGAAGAAGAATTATCACAGGAAGGAGTACTAGAAATCTTGGACTTTAATCAGCTGAGAATCCGCCGTTTAATGCACCCAGGGTCGTGGCCTCCGGCCTCGTCTTCTGACCAAGCACAGTTGACGCAGCGAGTAAATAGCTTCAAGGTCTCAGAACCTCGAATAATGCACGGGAGTTATCTACAGGTTAAACCCCAACAACTGCAACAAGAGGGCAACCTGGCAGTGCTCGCTGATCTCAGCCCCGCAACCTTGGACTTTTCCGTCACAGAAATGCGGTCTACTGAATGGGTGGGACAGGAGCTTTCTGAGGTACTGGTGGATTCTGAGCACATAGTTGCTATATCAGTGAGCCTGCTTTCAGTATTTTCCATTTTCAATCATCTTGCTGATCATTGCCTTCAAACATATGCTCATTACACAATGAACGATTTTTGGGGGAAGTAGCATGGCCGCCAGGGTCGGCGCGCACAGATCCTTACGTTCTGAGCTGTATATCTGCTGGATTAGTTATAAATTTGGTGTAAACGTGGACCGGGGTAGCAAACTGCCTATTCTCATCGGATCCCTTAAGCACCCCAAGAACGAGTACAGCATCAGAGTTACTATCGCTTAAATACCAGTCTGCCTCTCACAATCCTGGGTGGCGTTGCGGGGATGTGGGAGCGCCACGAGTATGCCCCAATTGTAGTGAGATCAATCAAGGCCCGTCAGCTTTCATCCATGATCTGCCACTGGAAACGGAACAACCTGGGATCGTGCAGGCCTAGAATCCAGCGCTGGGATCACACAGGCCTCAGTGCAAACGTGAGATGTAGGACGAGCAATGTTGAGGCGCCAGGCATGGCCAGATACATAACGAAAGGACTGAGATTTGCAAGGGGAAAAGGGAGTCTGCATTCGTACTGCTATACTTGACCTCCCTGTCCCCAATTGAGCTGATGGTGGATCTTTCCTATGAATGGAGAGGCAGGAAGAATTACGCGTGGACCCACATTATAGCAAGGCTCCTTGATTAGCAGAGGGCGTTAGCTTGAACTGTATCGCTTGAACGGTTCAAAAATAGGGGTCTAGATTAGAATTGTTCGACGGTGGTATGTAAATGCCAAGCTCGAGTTGCCTAGATACGTAAACGGCCGCAACTTGCAACCTAGCGATGGCCGAGAGTCCCCATTTCAATCCCAACAGAAACAGCCATTTAAGGGGTCTCACGGATTACGTGCGACAATCCAGTGGCGCGGTAAGAAAAATTCTATGATCATAATTTATTGGGATCGGCAGGTACGGAGATCTGTGCCTGAGCGGGAAACCCACTGGAACGGATCCAATACAGCAGGTATCGCACACCATTATATTACGACATTGTCCTTTGTAGCGCCCCGTGCGACACCACTACGTTCGATAGCCACCAAACAACGAGAAAGGAGAACAGAGAAATGTAAGAGGAGACCAAAATTATTACGGCGAGATAACATGGCCAGATCTTAAAGACTGAACGAGAGCTAAGGCGCGCACGAAAGCGAGGACGATGGAACAAACGTAAAGGTCTGTGGAGTTATAATGAGTGAGCCAATCAAACTGGTCGCACACTGTCAAGAAAAGGACGAGCGGTCAACTCACCACTTCATCTGAAGCCCCAAAGGAGTTCTCAAAATCAACGAAATTGCCCACAGCAAAGAATGTGCCTATGCTGGAGGAGTCCAAGTTGAACCCAATCGTAAGAGGAACAGTGGTGCCATCTGGGTTGGTCCACACGACAGTCATTGTTCCATCTGCCGCAATGGTCCAGACTTCGCTTTCGGCGGGTTCATCAATAGCGGCTGCATCGGTGAAGCTATTTTCGCTGTTGTCGAGGGAAGCGTCGGATTGGTCGGTGTTCGTAATGTAAATATAGTTGTCCGAGCCCGTTCCCAGGGTTGCGGAATCAGAAGCGAACCCAAGCGTGGCGCCGAAGAACGACTCTGACGAGGGGGATACGGCATTCACGGTGACAATTGACTGAGTAGTACTTGGCTGGTCGGTGTAGGCACAGATGTGGAGCACAGTGCTATCACAGCTGCCTACAACATCCGTGTACTCTCCGAATTGGTTCAGATCGGTGCTATCAGGCCCCCAATTAGAAGAGAGGCATGGAGACACTAGGATGAGATAGCTTACGACAAGTAGCCGTCCGCTCCATCATAAGTAACATGAACGACACCATCGCTAGAAGAAATGTAGAGATAGACGGCATCAATAAAAAAGAATTAAGAGCGAGCATGATAGTTTGACTGACGTGCAAACAGAGCTGGTCTGACGGGGGGCATGGGGCCCTGAGAGAAAGATGCATGAGTTGAGCTTGAAAGAAGTGGCCAGGGAGTGGAATAAGAGACTGACGGGTGGGGGTGAATCTCCTGTGGGGGCGGAGCAAAGGTAGACCTGCAGCCAAACGCTTGGCATTGGTATCGCGGCCAACACGAGGGAGAGCGTTAAGTTTGGCATTCAGGTTGCGCTTCGTCGCCGTCCCAGGGGGAGGAGGGTTGAGGCTTTTCGTGCCAGTGGTGGGCGTGGCACGTTCGGCGTTATGGGTCAAGGCCGAAGCCACCGTAGCGAAAAGAGCAGCGAGAGCGATAGTAACACGCATTGTTTAAGAAAGAGTGACTGGGTTGTAAAAAGAGAGGAAGTGTGCTCGCGATGAGCAGTGACGAAGCTGACTGTGATGGGAGGAAGTAAGCTGGAGGATAGCAAAGTTTTCGCTCGCTCTTAGATAGTGAGATCTCAATTCGGGATCAATACGTAAACCGGCCTGCGCGCCTAGCAGTTGAAACACAAGTCCGGGTACTGTATTGGCAGAGTGAGATAGATAGAAAACATTTGTATAATTTGGTTGACTAGGAGTTATGGTGGGAAGTGAAAATCGTGACGATCTGTGTTGCTGTTGAGGCGATGTTATTGCCAAGGAGTCGCAAGCCGAATAAGCTTTTAGGCATTGCCCGGCGGGAGCGTGCAGCCTGTACCACGCATCATCATCTCACGTACCACTATTTCTGGAACTGAAACGACAACCCAGACGAGCGGAAATACTGCAACCAGCAATTTAACTACACTTAGGGCTTTCCTGGAGCAAAGCATGTCGGTAAGGATGCAGAACCTGTCCATCTACTCGTTAGCTACATCTGAGCGCCAATGCAACTCCGAATGAAAGCGCTATTTCAAATTAATGTGCTTGAACGTCCTATTCGTTCTCGGCAATCGGCCAGCTCAGTTGTTTGTGCACATTCCATGGACGTAAGGCAGAACCCTGAATCAGTTCATCAAAACGCAGGTGGTCAGGATGACCAGTTATTGAAAAGGAACGACTCATCACAAGCTCGCTGAGTATATGGCGACTTTGTAGCCTGACCCTAGGTCAACGGGCTTCGCCACTTGCTCTCAGCGAACTCTCAACTCAGCGAAGTCTCAGATCCCAGAGCAGATACCACTCGAAATTCTTCACCAATGTGACTTTCGCGATATTGTGAAATGCCTTTCTCCAGGTGATTGCGATAGCGTTGAATCGTCTTTCGTCGATGCTTCTTCGTCAACACCTCGGTTTTTTAGGTTTGCTAGGCCTTGGGAGTTGCTGTTGGAGCATCAATGGCTCCAAAATATATCGTATGGCTTGGAATTCACAACAAAGTCGCTTCCGGCCCAAACTCTACTTTCCCAACCACGTTTGACCACGTTGATGCTCTGCTGGCCCTTGAACTGGCATAGAGGAGGTTCATCCCGCGCTGTTTCCACTGGACGGGCAGCAGAGTCAATTTGATTGCGCATCATAGTTGCGATGAGTCTTGCAGCTTTCTGGAAGCAAATACACTATCCATTTGCGACGGCTCCCATCCGTGCTTTCAGGACGTCCCGATCTCATGTCTTACCAAGCAGCTCTTCCCCCAAGGCAACCACGATGATCGATTGGACCCAGTATCTACTAGAAGCCGAGAATCAACTTCTTGTTCTTGAAACCATATTGGTGTCCGAATCTGCAGCTGAAAGCTCTGATCTACCGGGGTGTCTGTTTCAGCGGAATTATAGATCCAGAGACCCCAATGCTATGCCCACGATGGATATTTGATGCAAAAAGAGACCATCTTAGCATACGTCATGATGGTATAACATCTGAAGACCATATTCGATGATAAGACCCCCACGATTATTCTTTTCTTATTTTTCCTCTATCATTTCATATTTATCTCCGGACACTATCCCTTCGTAGTATAGTTCACCGGGTCGTTCTTGGCGTGGGCAAGCAGCTCGCAGCCTGAAACGACTAATAAACGAGAATTCAACAACAACAACAACATCTGAAGACCTCCTTATCAACAGAAGGTTCGGTAACATCATATGTGTTCTTATCTCCTCCTCCATCAGAGGAGGACTTCTCGTGGTCGAGATTGACTCGATAAATTCCAGCGGTCGAGGATTCAACTATCGACTGTGATATGGAGCTGGATAGAAGGGAGATTGTGGCTGCACGTAGACCAACAAATAAGCGATCAATTACACTTCTGAGGTCCTACTATCGTGGCGGCTGGTCTTCCGTACTCGTTCTGAGAGATCGAGTCTTCGCTGCCTGCTAAGCTGGAGCTTACCAGGGCCATCGACTCTAATCGTACCACCATACGAGGCACATGATGCGGATTCAAACATTGTGAGATTGAAAGCATATCACGTGCAGAGACAACGAAGTGGCAAAGTGCACGACTTTGAGCCTCAGTCGCTCCACAAATTCATGATGCTGGTGTCTGAGGCGTTATGTGGATACTCTGCAGCTTGTCACTAACGATGCGCCTGATGCCCATCATTCTTCACCAATTGACTGCAATATTTCACCGTAGAAGAAGCAAGTGTTGTGCTGGATAATGACTCCAAAGCTTTGATGTATTCTCCCCATGAAGAGGACAAGATTTGTGTAACGCAGATCCAAATATCTGTATCTGAACGGCGTTATCGCTTGTGAACCATTTTCTTCTTTGCTGGCACCCCTCTCTCCCGGTATAACACCTCAATCGTTCCTTGGGGGGGTGTGACGCTGAACAGGCCGCCTCTCTCTATGACTCTGCTTCGAGGATACACGCGATGTGTATCGCTGCATCTAGAGCCCGCGTGGCCCGTCCTCGATCTGTCCCTCTCACTAGGAAGGACCAACAGGTCAGTAAAACCGCTTATGGCAAAGAAGGAATTGTGGAGCCCTTCGATCTCGACCTAGCTGAAAGTTCGTCGCGCATCAAGGGAAGGCTCGTGGGCGGAGATACCTGCGTTATCATCGGCTCCACCGAAGAATGCTGATCGAAGTTTTCGAGCCTCCCCTCATGCGTGGATCCCACCATGACGATGATATGATCAGATTAATGTGCGCTACTGAGCCTATTGGCTTACGACGCACTGACCAGCTACGGGAGATATGTAGTTACATGCTGAGTGTGATGAGGGGTAGGGGATAGTATGTAGCTCAGCAGGCTTTGGGTGAAGTTGTGTGCTCGGCCGTCAGTGTTTCTACCGGGGGTGGGGCGCTAGATGTAGTATCCTTGCATATGCGGTGGGGTGTGGGCCTCGACGTGGTAGATAGAATAGATGAAACTAGTATAGTTAATTAGGCAGGATAGTGAAACAGAGAAAGAAAGAAATAGAGAGCATCATGGAGAGCATGGGGAGCGAAGGGAGGGGGCATATGTGGTGAGGAGGGGGTGGTGTGGAAGGCTCATGTGGATCTCACCATTATGATAGTGCATCTCACGACCGTGCTGCTTCGTCCAAGAAACAGTTCCCGAAAGTTGGCCTCGACTTCATAGTAGCTGAGATGCGATTCTTGGTATGGAAGATCGGCGAACTCACAGATTCGTCTTGATTCCGAGCACACCGTAGCCACCTCGGCGAGTCGTTTCCATTCTCGTTTGCCGACCGACTGTCCAGCCAATTCTGACGGTCGCATTCGATCCCCACTTGATGATCGCGGATCAACATGACGGAAAGGTCACCAACACGCATTTCCATACACTTTAGCGAGTGGGCGAATTACAGGATATTTCATTAGTTCCCTGGTCATGAGCCCAGCTGGCATATCGCATATGCACGACAAACGCGAGATTATATTTGCATCTCGAAACTCCTACTCCCTGGACGCGTCGATGATTGTATAGTGGGATCTGATTTCAACATTCTGACCACCCCACGTCATGATGACCACGTCTGGAAGCCTAGACCAAGCATCGAACTGACTTGCCAAGAGATTTCTGTCAAAATGTATCAAAACCT
>WIDE01000115.1:76302-88759 GCA_015039315.1 Clavulina sp. PMI_390
AAGCTGGAGGATAGCAAAGTTCTCGCTCGCTCTTAGATAGTGAGATCTCAGTCGCTCGGGATCAATACGTAAAGCGCAGGCCTGCGCGCCTAACCGTTGAAACACAACTACGGGTACTGTATTGGTAGAGTGAAATAGATAGAAACCATTTGTATAACTGGTTGACTACGAGTTATGGTGGGAAGTGAGAATCGTGACGATCTGTGTTGAGACGATTGTCATTTGCCAAGGCGCTGAGTCGCAAGCCGAATAAGCTTTTCGGCACTGCCCGGCGGGAGCGTGCTGTCCGTACCACGCATCATCCTAACACAGTGCAGTCTATTTTGGTACCCCAAAAAACATCCCAAAGATATCCCAAATGAGTAAATCAACTCTTCTCCGATTTCTCAAATTTTCATGCCTGAAATCAAAACATTTTTTAATAAGTCTGTACCACACCGCATCCAACATCACAATAGTGCCCGAACAAGTTCTTCTCAACGCAGTGATTGGGTATTGCGAATCTCAAAGCAGGTTGTTTGTCCAGGGCGCCTAGATAGTTCCGTATTGTTGAATTTTTCATGACGCGGTAGGCCATTAAATCAATGAATCATGACGCACGTGCCCCAGGTGATATCAGATTATCAAACGGACGACGTGTCATAAGCCCATCTGTGATCTAGCAGCTTTATACATTGAGTCTATACCGATGGCCCTCCACCCTCACTCACATCCAACTCTAAAGTCGGTGAAGCCTCACATAACGGAACACATACTTGTCGAAATTTTTCACCGGTGTGACTTCCGCGAGATCGTAAGATGTCGTGCTGTACGTTCTAGGTTCTATGGGTGGCGTTACATTGTCGCTCTTTACGCTCACCCATGAGCACTCCATGCGCAGATTTGCCGAGCCTGGAAATCCAGCATCGATGATTCAATGTCTCTGAAGTATATCGTCTGGCTTGGGATTCACCACAGAGTTGATGCGAGCCCAACTCCTGCCTTTCCCACAACTTTTGACCGCCTTGATGCTCTGCTAGCTGCTGAGTTAGCGTGGACGACGTTTTCCCCGCGCTATTTTCACTGGAGGCCTAATCGGTTCGATTCACTTATGCATGCTGCCTATGATGGCTTTGTGCAGTTATGCGACAGCCAATACACTATTCTTTTGATAAACCTCCCATCTGTGCTCTCAGGGCGCCTCAATACCATATGGCACAACGTCAATTTCCCTACCAAGGTGACGAGGATGATCGGCTGGACAGAATACCGAGTAGAAGCCGAAAATCAACTGCTCATTTTCGAGTCCAAGTGAGTTTCCGTGTTCAGTGTGAGAGGTTCCAAGGTGCTGATACTGTCCCTTCCAGCGTAGCTATAGGTCCAAAGGCAGCAATGCTCCGCCTGCGATGGATTTTTGACGCAGAAAGAGAGCACCCACTCACTCGTCACGCTCAGATCACACCTGAGGACCTACTTGCTCAGAGTTCGTTCGCTCCGATTCGATCCTTCCTCAATGAATATTCTATCAGTGGCGAAACGCTATTGATCGAAGTTGACTTCGTGGACTCCAATTCCAATGGTCAAGGAGCCCGGATGTGTATTGTGGCATGGAATTGGATAGAAGGGAAGATTGTAGCAGTATGTCAACTGACTGATAACCAATCGACTACCGTGCTGAGAAACCCATGCTTTCCAGCGGTTAGTCTTCCCGACTCGTTCCAACGGACCGGACCACTATCACCGACTAAGCTGGGGCACTTTGGGGTCATCAACCTTGGTTGTCGCACTCTATGAGGCACAACGGACAAAATCAGATGCTCTCACGCTGAGAGTGTACGATTTGAGCAGGCGGAATGATGACAAAGATAGCTTCTTTGAGCCGCTATTGCTACGTGAATTTCTGATACCAACCTTCGGGGGTGGCCATGTGGATTTTCTCCAACTCGTCACTGGCGATGCACCTGGTGCATCACCTGTGGCCGATCAGCTGCGCTCTTTCATCCCAGAAGAAGCCCTTGGGGTACTTAGCAAAGACTCTAAGCCTTTTTTGCATCCTGGCGACAAAGAGGATAAGCTTTGCGTGATATCAGTCCGCACTTCTACCCATGACGATATACCCTCTCTGTACACCTTTGTATTCTTCGCCCAAACACTCTTCGCCCATTATGATAGTCCCACTATGTCCTGGGATGCGTGGGGCACCAAACATGCGGCATGTTTATTCGATACTGCCTCGACTGTCGACGAGATAGGTATTGCAACCTTTGGCGCTCGGCTTGCTCGTACGCGGACCGTTCCTTTTGCTAGGAAGGGGCAAAAAGTTGGCGAAACTGCCGAGGAAAAGGAGGGGATCGTGCAACTCTTTGATTTTAACCAGCTGAGAGCTCGCCGTCTATCAAGGGAAGGCTCATGGCCAGACATTTCCGCGATCTCTACAGCTCTGCCCACGCATCCGGCCATCGACGCCCTACGACAGGGCATCGAGGTTTCCGAGCCTAGACTCATGCATGGCTCCCATCATTGTGATGATTTATCTCGTAGCGGGGTTGATTCGTCTGGCAGAGAGCTCGAGCTAGTGGGCCTTGACTTCACGGTTGTCGAAATGCGATCACTGGTATGGAACAAGACTGAACTTATCGGTGTTCACATTGATTCTGAACACATTGTGGTCGCCTCAGTGAGTTGTTTCTGCTCCATCGCACACTGTATAGCTCGTTCTGATAGGGATTCAATCCTACTTGACTGGCTTGTATATTAGCATGATGGAGAGAACACTAACATGCACATCCTCACCTTCTAGCGACTAGGCGAAATGAAGTTTCTTGGCCAGGTCTCTCGGTTGTGAGCCCAGTAAGCATGCTACATAATCACGACAATTGTAATAGCTTCATCTACGGCTTATTTTGAGACTCCTACCCATCTGGACGTGTTGGTGGCTGTACAGGCGCCAGGGTTCGCGATCCTGACCTTCAGACGTCATGATGACCATGTCTGAAGCCTAGACCAAGTATTGAAGTGATCTTGCCAAGAGATTTCTGTCAAAATGTATCAAAACCTCCTTTATTTTGTCTGTGAATTTATTTGCACGCCTCTCCCCTAGGAAACATGAGCGACATGCCGCGGAAGGCACCAGGCCGCAAGTCACATGAGGTAGTGGATGTCGCTGATTGTTGATGCGCGATTCGCCACGGCGGCCGATCAACCACCAGAGGTCAGGGTATCGATCTCACGAGGCAAGAGCCAATCGGGTGCGATGCCCGCGGCGGAGGAGACAGGACTCCGGCCAGCCCACGTCCGTCACCTGAGCAGAGTTCTGAGTTGGGCCCTCAGGCAGTCTAGATCAGCGAAGGCTTTCTCGCGGGTGCTGAGTTTTGATTGCCACAGTGCAAATGGGCCAACCTGGGAAGGCGCTTCATGGCGGCAGAAGAAGAATTTTTACGACACTATTGGTCGACTAAATACAGAAAAAGTAGCGAGAAGTGAGGGGTGAAGGTCAGTATAGGGCATGCAACTTGCGAGGCTCCTAACGCCTGTCTAGTGGTGGGACAGAACAACGAGCTCAGAATTTTGGGCATCGGAATGGTTTTTGTTGCACTGTCGTGAAAAAAAAAAATAGTAATGCAGTGGAGTTTAGCAGATAATTCAGACGTTCTCTGAGTCAAAGAGTGGGAGACGTTGCCAATTCAGAAATAAAGGGAGCGAAAAGTCCCAGCCGGTAGGTGTGATCCTTCGTCCTCCGTCCCCAGCCCAACGATGGAACTGACAGGGCAATGATCACCGTGAGCGACCGAAAGCCCATTGCCAGGAATCATCGCCGGGACGCAGGGCGAGAGCGTCACATGGCCCCGGCAACAAATCATCAAAATTTGACGAACGTGTTGGGAAGAAAGGGAATGAGGGCAACTCACGATGGACGCCACGGAACATATAACTTTTGCGCTTAATTGCGCAAGTAGTGCCTGGAAATAGGTTTTGGTGTTGTCATTGGTGAGGGCTTGGGTATGAGTCGGGGTCCAAAAGATAGTTGATCGACGAGAGCCATCACGCGGGCGGTCCAATACACTGTAGAACACTAGTTTTATTCGGTAGCTCTTATTGACTCACACAAGAAAGTATCCAGACGCTCAAACAGAAGGAGATGTGGAATATCGGTCCGATTGCGTGCACATTCACGTCCATGTCACACAGGCGCCGAGCGCTTCTACCCTTCCGTCGATTCAATCTCTTGACCCAATGTTCTCGTCTCCTTCTTTTATTCTCTGCAGCGGCTTGGGAAGCTTTTTTTTTTGCGGCTTTCTTAGGGTTTGGCTGGTAGACAAGGAGAAATTTTTGCCACCTCATCCCACATGCTCTACTGCTGGTGCTCATCGGGGATATCGCCCCCACTGTGAACACGCCTGTGGTCGATCGGAGTCGCGAACCCCTAAGCACAAAATTATGCGGAGACTCTCTCGTTCTTTGATCATGGCCGCGGGCACCCTCGTATGTAGCTCACGATCCTGGAGGACCTGCGGTGATCTCCCATGCTCGCCCCAAATATTGAAGGTGATCGAGCGACGCCAAACCACATCGAGGTTTTATCTTCATCTGCATCGCTGCATAGACCATGAGTCGCATATACCTCAAAATATGGTTTACGGCTCATGTTATAAATTTGTGTGTCAGTGCTGCAGATGTTGACGCCCAAGAACAATCAGAACGGCTGCAGTGGTTTATTTCTTGGCAAAAAAAAAAATACACCTGCTATATGCGAACTGGAATAGCTACGTGCACGCCTCCCTTCGTTCCCGGCAAGATTTCCACACTTGGAGAAAAAAACACGAATCTGCTCGCTGCTTGGATAGTCTTGGGGTGGATTCGAGGCAAACTTCATTAGATCTGTCTTCTCACATATCCCAATCATCTTGATCCATAATCATTTCCCCTGAATGACATGCCCTCCGCTACTAGTATAATATTGCGATTGAACGCTCGCCTCTTCGGACTTGACGCGTTTGTTACTCGGTTGGCTTGGAAGCCACCCTCATTGCATTGACTACCTTTTATGACCTCCCCAAGGATCATCATCTCTTAGCGTTGGTTTACTTGCCGAGCCCTAGCATAGGATCAAAGAAATTGATGCAATGTCTTCCCCTATCACGATTCAACCTTTGGTGATGACTCTCGGTATTCTCAAAACACAGACGTCGCGCACATGCCACAAGGATACGCCGATCTGTGAAGCTTCTGGGCTAGTATATAATCCTTCACGGGCGCCGCCTGAACACCTTTGACAGGTGTGGGTACGGACCTGGATCGGAGGTTCCGTGCACAATTCGGCCGACAAGCATTGCACTCGCCGTCGCTGCGACGTTTCTCCGACTTCGGATGGAAGCTTTTTTTTCTTTCTTCACAATCCGTGATTGCGCTACGCATATATGTATGTATCACGTCTAGATAGACTTTCTATGGAACACCCGTTACGGGACGTGACATTCGATGCGGAGGATTGATCCTCCTCGACATCTCGTTCGCCTACATCGTTCGCGTTATTTTTTGCTCTTCTGCACCAAAGAAAAAATTGCCGAGATCGAGATTTCAGGACGAGCGGGCTAGTAAGTGCATTGTAATATGTACAAGAGTTCCTAGCGTGGAAGGATGATTTACCGCGTTAACCACTCATGCGCCGCGTCCATCCGTGCATAGTAACTCGGTCAACTCCCTGGGTCAACGCAACAAACTTAAAATGGTACCATCCTAGTGAGTGAGTCGGTGCTCATAACCGCCATCAGCGGCACCCTGTCCGAGTATAGCACTTCTTCCGCCGAGTTTCCCCGTGGGGATAATACATACATATTATGGGATCGATGGACGATGAGTGGATCAGAACAGATCCCGGGAGCTGGAGTTTCTTGGAGAATCGTTCAGCAGGATCCAGGCAATATACTTTCCTCGTGCTAAGTAATTGCAATGAGTCTGGATTCACCTCAAGAAGATCGGTTCGAGGCGGCGAATCACTTCCTTCTGTGTGCTCATGTGAATGATTGTGCGTTATGACTACGACCGACTGCTATGGTATTTATTGATTTACTTTATCCGAGGTGGCCGTAGTAGTTGTCCATACATGTAGATGGCTGCTGTATTAGTGCTATTAGTCCCGAAGCTTAACGTGGCGCGGGCGAGCACATGGAGGCGGCGGGGGCACGTCTAATAAGCAGCATTGTTTTTTTTTTTTTTTTTTTTTTTTTGCGTGCGCTCATTGGTCCAAGGAATCTATATCATATTTTACAGGACTGTGAGATTACAGCAGGTAGTCATTATGAGGGGAGATCGGTTGTCGAAGCCTGCCTGGAGCATGGGCCCCGCCTCGGATCATCAATGATCATCCTACCAACCAGACACAATACAATACAATACTGTGTCGAACATTGACGAGAGACCTGAAACGCTTCGAAATTAACGGAAATGCGTGAAACAGCTCTTAATGATTTCTCAATGGGACCGACGCCCATGTGGAAGCGCGCTCTCTGATGCTCTTGTTTGGGATATGAATTGGGTTGGCGCGGCGCTCAGATTGGGAGCGCGGAGCTTTTGAGTCGATACGCTGCCCCAACCTTACGCAAGGACCCACGCGCTGCGCCAAGGGAAGAACCCCATCCACGCGACGCTTATCAGCGCCACGCTGTGGGTCGATCATAAATAAACTGTGGCGAGATGGTATGACGCACACTGACGAGGCGAGGCGACGCGTATTTTCTAGGCGGGGAGGTTCGTTCATTACTATTAGGAACCGTAACGTAACGCTGACGAACGTCAACGCATTATGGAATAGAATGGGTACGCGACGCAGTGCCGCCTCGCTCGGGTATTATCGTTAGGTTGTGAGGTTGTGTGGTGGTGGCTGTACGCCCGACGCGGAGGTGCCTGGTTGGGGGCCTATCGTCACGCGGCTACGAAAAGAAGAGGAGGCGGCGGCAGTGTTTTAAGTATAGCACATATACATACCCTGCACGCTGTACGTGATGCTCCGGGTGCCGGATGGAACACTGGGCCCCTTTGCTAGAACGAGCGAGCAGGGCGCGATTCAGAAGACAGTATGGACTCTCGGACCGGGCGCGCGACGACGTCCAAGAATGAGAGAGGAATTGCCAATCAGAAACGCGGCTTGCGACTGGCGCGATGAGATCCAGGAGAGGGATGGATGTCAGTCTAGAAAAGAATTAAAGAGGGGACCCTTTCTTGCTTCTCCTGGACCACCCAGCGTTTGCACTCAGTGTATCAGATACAATCTCCCCTCGATCCTTTCCTCCATCGCAGCAACCGTCCCGACCGATCGCATTGAGATGAATTCGAATTAAGAGGGGACCCTTTCCACCCAGCGTTTACACTCAGTGTATCAGACATCATCTCCCCTCGATCCTTTCCTCCATCGCAGCAACCGTCCCGACCGATCGCATTGAGATGAATTCCTGAGATTATTCGGATGGGGTGGAAGGGAGGGTCGGCATTGAGAATCAGTATCCAATCAAGAGGGGGCAGCGATATATTCAGACGAACCACCCGCGGCGACAGAGATCCATCCAAACGGAGAGCGAAGATCTTGAATGAAGACTCCCAACGTGAGTTGCTGGGAGTGTGTTCAGCTGCTCCGGGATACGGGCAGGTGGTGGATTCTCGGCAACGCTTGCCGCTTATGGCAGTGCTGAATCCGCATCCAAAATACTTGAAGTGGTGGCGAGCGAAAAACCCACACGAAATAGAGAAAAAAAAATAATTGGCGGCAACGAATAGCAGACCTCGGAGAAATGCACCCCCACTTCTCCCACCCGCCGACGTGGCCCGTTCAACGAGATGAGATGTGTGTGGTTGTCTGGATTTGATAGGGTCGGGGACAGGGTCGAGACTCTTGTGCTGATATAATCAATCAATTGGGAGGAAGGGGAATCCGCTTATTTTGGGGGAATTTAAAAAGAATTGAGCCTCATTCTCAGTCCGTTGATAACCCCGTCACAACTGTGCTCTCCCCCACTCTCCTCCTCCCCCTCTTCGTGCACAGCTTAACTCTCCTCCGCCTACTCCATCTTCACCTCTTATCTCTCTCATCCTTCCTCTACTCTTCACCTCTCCAACTCCCAACACTCTACCCTCTACTCTAGACATGCCTGCAGCACTAGCATCGGGAGCGTCGGCGACAGGTGCGGCAACTAATGGAAATGGGAGCGATGTCGCCGGCAAGGACTCGCTCTTCCACAAGCGCAAAATCGCTGTCCTGGGCAGTCGATCCGTCGGTGAGAGCCGTCCATGACCCCCGCATGAACACTCAACTCAACCTTATCCATGCAACTCTCTCTCAATGCACACTGTGGTATGACACCCACCACCCAGGCAAGTCCTCGCTCGTGATCCAGTTTGTCGACAACTCGTTCAACGAGCAGTACTTCCCCACCATCGAAAACACCTTCACCAAGACCATCAAGCATAATGGCCAGGACTACCTGTGCGACATCATCGATACAGCAGGCCAGGACGAGTACTCGCTCATCTCCTCCCGCCTCTCTATCGGCATCGACGGCTATGTCCTCGTCTACAGCGTGACGAGCCGACCCAGCTTTGAGCTCGTGCGTGAGGTGCATGACAAACTCGTCATGCAGAGCGGCATTGCGGACGTCCCCTGCGTCGTTGTCGGTCAGAAGGGTGATTTGGTGGACCAGAGGTTAGTTTCAGTTTGTCCGCGCCGCTTTCTTCTCGCCTTCTCCTTCTCTTCCTTCTTTCGTGTGTTCGCGGATTGGTTTTGGTTGGTTGGATGAGTGTGGATCATCTACATCATCGCTGAGACCTCCCGCGGGCCGCTCGGTCCTTCGTCGTCATCCACATCATTATCATCGTCGTCGAGCTGGCTAGTCTCCCAGCCGAGGTTATGGAATGATCTCGGTAAGACGGGCTGAGGTTGATAGCGACGTGTCTCTCACCCTCTCACTCCCTCTTCACATCCGAACTTTGATCGCGACCACAATCATGTGCGAGCGAGGGCCGAGGGGAGGGAGTTTCGCCTCATTATTGAACGTTGCTCCCCTCATCCACAACCTCAGCTATGACGAGAGTTATCCTTCCTCCTTGTCTCTCGCTCTACGCCCCTTTACGCTTCATTTAATTTCAATGACCTTTGAGATCCTGTCGCTGGTTTTCGCTCGCTTCATCTCATTTCCGCTGCTTCTACTTTCCTCTCTCCTCTCTCTCTCCCTATATCTTCGTCCTATATCTGATCTCACTCACTGACGGAAACAGTATCGAGAGCAGACAGGTCCCTCAAGCTGAGGGCAAGAAGCTCGCCGACTCTATGGGCGCTGGATGGGTCGAGACCAGTGCAAGACAGAACCTCAACGTCGGTCAGTATTCACTTTCAGCAGACTCTTTCATTTCAATATATGATCAACCCATGAGCATTATGCTGACTGGCTATCTATCTTGATTCTTTTCGCGTCTCTTTTTTCCTCTGTTCCTCTGCGCCTTTCATCATCGCTTGCTTGCTCTGCGAATCATCTGCACGTCATGGGTGTCTCAATTGTACCGGTCTCGCTATCGCCGTCCTGTCACTCCTCCCTTATGATCGCCCACTGCCACCACCACTTACCGCTTCTTGTATGGATTGGGTGGTCGTCATCCCTATATCCATATCCGGCTATCTCTCTACTTGTCTCTTCCTCGCTGGTCGCTATCGCCGCCCATGCTGCTACCGCGTGGCCGCTATCTATCTACCCGGGTTCCTTGATTTTGATCCTTCTGCTGGGTCTCTGTCAACCAACTCAAACGAACCTTCACCAATGGCTATTGGCCGATCGTCCAACTGGCGCGCCCCTACTTGGACGGTGACGATCATCGCCAATCCCATCGTGGCGCTACTGGGGGATCCGAATCGATCCCTATCGCTCATTTTTACATGTGATACGATGCGCGATCTACAGATAAGGTGTTCGACCTGGCATTGAGCGAGATCGAGAAGAAGAACCCGTCGGCGAATGCGCGCAAAGGGGACGAGAAGGGCGGTTGCTGCATCATGTAAGGAAGCAATGTCGAGGGGCGTAAACTCGCCCTCTCGTTGACCTTACCTGTACTTCGCTGCCTATTGTTATCGCTTCGCTCGTGCTACCCACCGCCTCTTCGCTGGTTGATGATTTGTGCTGGGCATTATCTTGTCATTTGCCATTTCACGCGCAAACTGTACCAGCTCTTGTCCCGCTTCCCGCACTCCGTCCTATGTCTCCCTTTCACCCATAGAGCTCTTCTCCAATCTACCACACACCCCATCTCCATTACACCAGCCCCCCACACCAGTGGTGTCCTAGGGCGCCTATCCCAGTTCGCGTCGGCGCAGTGCGGCCACTTCTCCCCATCCCCCCTTCAACCCTCTAATCGCCACCCCCTGTCATCATTATCGGGCATTACCTATCCCGATTCTCTCCCTCCCCAGCCACCACCCCCTAGTCCCGTCTATCCGCACCTACCATCCCTCATGAGGAGAGTCTACCGCGTCCAGTGTCTCTCTGATTAGCCTCCATCGGCGAGGTGACCGAGAATTCCATATTGCCGCCAGTCAACTCGAGACAAAAACTGGTCGATCTCATCTCATCTTATTTGGTTCCCCATCGATTCCGATGAGATTTTTGTCTGTGCGTCGATCTTGCTCCACTCAACTGAGCTAGCCCCATTTTTGCTCGCGCAATCGCGGCTCCTGAAGGCGTGCGAGCGTAGGGTAGGTCAGGCAACGGCGGCCCACACGTTGGCTACCTGACCAGCCAGCCACACACGCCTCCCTGGACTTTGGGGCTAGGTCAGGGGCGTCGGTCATCAATCAAGCCTTCGTTCACTTTAAATGGACCCGACGCCGCTACCGCGAGCGAGCAACTGGAACTGGGCAAGACGTGCGTACCTGCCCGTCAGACAGCCCCCAGCCGCCCCGTCTGTATATCCGCCGGCGTTCTTCATCTTCTTCCCGGGGCTAGGGATGGAGACGAAGGAGTTCTTTTCTTTTTGGGAGCTTCTTCGCTACCGCACTCTCCGCAACCCCAGGCTGAGAGGTCGCGTGAGCGGATGAGCCCTGAGCGAAGGTCCTTGTCATCCCATGTCATCCATATCCCCCACCCCTCTCCGCCTTCTTGTCGATCCTCTCTTGCGACGCCGTTCTATAGGTATCCCCCACTCCCTACTCCTAGTACTATGCCCTGGCGTCACCTCATTGTCATTATTGAGTTTGCTCCCGTGGTCCTCTTTATCTCTCTCTTTCTCCCTTGGGACTTTGATTTTCTTTTTTCCTTCTGTTTGTTTTTTGTCTGCATACGGATTGATCGTGTGCAGTTGTGTAGTAATACCTCCCTCTTCTCCTTAACCAACCTTACATTACATCTCCACGCTACCGAATTGGTGCCTCTATTATAACAGCTATGAAGAAGAGCCAAACTAATTTGAGAAAATCATTGACATGTTCGATAGATGCTCGTCTGTCTCTGTCCGTCCCTGTGTGCCGCAGCTTGTTCATGAGTGGCAGTTTGAGTGTCCGCGTATGATATAGTGGAGCGGGTTATGCTGCCGCCAAAAGAGTAATCTAATCTGATCACAAGATAGATTGAGAAGACAGATAGATAGCGCGGGTTGATAAATGAGTCTTGCTGTGGCACCCGAACAGCGTGACAGGCTCATAAACTCTCTGGCTCCTCTACTATAGTACTCTCATGGACGCCGCTCCCAAACCACTAACCGACAAAACTAGCAAGTAATAATATTTGATGAGCTGGGTGAACGGACGGGACCGAAGAAGGAAAAGAAGAGGAAGATGATGAGCATCCTAAAATCCAAAGTGGACGCCAATCCATCTGGAATTCCGATATCAAATACCATAGACGCGAATCTGATTTGATTCTGGGATTGGCCGTCCGTTCAGGTATATGGTTTGCCTGATTGATGGGCTGAGAGGGCTGGCGGTGTAGATAAGGCGAATCCAAACTTGAATGCGGGTTCATGAGAGAGAGAGAGAGATGCGCGGACATCGCACTTTACCACGTATCATATGGCGTTTGTTTCGAACGCGCTTTCAGCTCGTGAGTCTCTGGTTGACAGGAAGACAGCCTCCGAGAGATCCGGCACACCTGAGCCGCGTGATTCAAGGGACGATAAAAAGCATGAGCAAAAGAATAAAGGCAAAAAGATTTCAGAAAGGACTTAGGGGGCGCAATGTTGACAGATAGGGGGTGTGTGATTCACAGACAGATCTTTTGGCAGCGCCTTTCTTTATTTTTCATACGATAACACCCCACACATATATGACATCAGAAGCACACGCAGGAGTCATTTACATTGCAATCTCATATGATACTTGGATGCATGCGCCCTGCGCGCTTGTGGTTGTGACGGATGGCGGCAGTCCACCGAAAAGCACTGATAAGAAGAAATAAAAGCTGCCAAAGAGGGGCCCCGGTTCAAGGCGAATCACCATACGCACTGGCGC
>WIDE01000115.1:89239-99969 GCA_015039315.1 Clavulina sp. PMI_390
CCGTTATCTAGGTTGAGTTACCGGGATAACCGACCCGGTTTAGAACTAGCGCAAAATAGGAAAGATGGGCGGCGTTTCATGCTCTGCATACGGTAGGAGAATGCGGGCCGCGGGCCCTGGACCACCATATATAGCGTCAGCGTTGTCAGCGCAAGTTTGGCAACTGGCCGGCTATTAAAAGGGCTCAAAGATATCAACGCATACACCACCACGGTTACTAACTACCTTGGCCCACGGATATACTCGGATATACGCTCGGCATCCCTTCCTAAGGGCGTGGCTTGGCATCCCAGACTGGATGCCACAGATTGTCGAGGACCAGATACATTTGGTTTTCAAGCCACCTCTTTGACACTAGATGCAGAGAGAGGCATGTTTATGCGTGGTCGAAGGTCACACAACTCATACGAGATAAGTAGTGCGTGAGAGCTAGATCACCGCGCTCACTCGAATGGCGGCTTGGCAGAAGAAAGTATGGAAACGAGGAAGCGAGCCACCAAATACAGACATTCGTCGCTGTTAGGTGAATTGCCCTCACACGGCGAAAGAAGTGATAACAACTGACAGTGAGCCGCATCCAACCCGGATCCCTTTGCGTATCAGGTGTTATTATCTTTACTTTGACCTTGAACTTTGCTCATGCGGCCGTCAAATTCCTGGACGCCCTCAGTGTTCGCTAGAACCCAGTATGAGTACTCCATAAATCGCACGTCCAATGCATAGGGATGGGGCGATCCTTGGAGCGATTGCCAGTCACCAGAGCCGAGCACATCCAATTTGAACGCGCTGCCCAAGCCTTTTGTCTCGATTTGTTTTTTTATAAGTCGTTTCGGGTTGCGAGCTGTTTGCCCACGCTGAGAACGACCACATGGACTATACTACACAGGATGAGACGAAACGGCCGCAATACACGCGGAACCATACGAAGCGTTCTCAATACGATACTTTTCGTGTTACTTCTACGTTATAATCGATGATGAGGCCCTTCATAACTGCCATTTTCGATTTTCCCTTCGTCATTTCATGTCTATCTCTAGGCGTTATCTCTCGGACTGCAGTGGTCTAGAGCTTCATGTCATATTTACAGAGTTAATTCTACATACAGTGAGAAGTTTTAGCGTTCCAGGATGATTTATGAGCCAAGGGTTGCTTTTTCCTTTCAAAGGATATATTACAGGCTGGAACAGTCGGGACTTGGCGCTTGCCGTCGCTACCGATGTATTGACTCGACTATAGCCCCTTATCCTTAGTTCTGGCGTCCACTTTGAAGCCCATAATCCACATCTAGGCAGAATGTCCGGGCCAGTGATCCCCCCCTATGTGAAGGAAAGACTCCAGTTGTCTCAAATCAGCATCACCAATCTCTCAACCCAGGACCAAACGGACTTTTTGGACCGGATATTCCATGCGAGTCTTAGCGATTTCTAATCCAAAATGCTACTAAATGCTATCTATAAACTTTCAGGATATGGAAAGCTGCCCAATTAATTCTGTAGAGCGTATCACCGCTCTCAGGTTTCTGCAAGATCTTTGTTACTATTTTAATTCTATCCCAACCTCATTCAGATTACATAACGTTAATATTGTAAGAGATAAGCCCCTTGGGCGAGGAGGCGAGGCCACTACTTACCGTGGGGAGATGGATGGAGCGCAAGTGGTTGTGCGGGAGCTATTTTTGACAGCATCAGAGTGGAATCGTCCAGGGGGGATGGAACTGTCTAGGGTAATTCTCCGCAACGAATATATTTCACTCCATGGTGGCTTATGATTTTGTGGAGCTCGTGCATCGCGAAGCTCTCACCCACTTCTTGCTTCATCACCCCAATATTTTACCTTTCCTAGGAGTCTACCGTCAAAGTTCCGAGTCGCCTCCTCTGACAGTGGTACCCTACATTGATGGCGGCTCGCTGCAGGGGCTTCTCGACCGGGAAAAGTTAATAAACCCAGATAGGTTCAGGAATATTGTACGTTTCTGAGTGATTTTTCATGATGATCGCTCAATGAAATAGGAACACTAGCTCCTCGGTATTGTTGAAGGGCTTTGCTATCTCCACTCTCTTAAGCCACCAGTTATTCATGGTGATCTCCACCCCGTAAGTTGATCAATCCCCCTGCCACTCGATAATAGTGATCGAAAACATGACATGATACTATAGGGAAATGTGCTAATTGGCGACATCCCTTATCTTTGTGATTTTGGTCTGAGTCGTGTGAAGCATGAAGTCTCTAGAACCAGGTCTCGACAGAACAGTGGTGGCCTCAGTCGATTCATGGCACCAGAGCTTGCAGACAGCCCAGCTGAGAGGTTTCGAACCACTCAGGAGAGTGATATATACAGCCTTTCTATGCTCTCTTTCAACATCTGGACTGGAGAAAAGCCATTTGCTGAGATAAAACTCGAGTGGCGAGTAGCCGTGCAGGTTATACAGGGCCAGCGACCAACACGTCCTGTCGATCCAGCCCCTCGGATTCCTCTCCCGCAAGTAGCTGAGGCGTTATTTTGGGAACTTCTTCTGAATATGTGGGCGCATGATCCAGCAGAGCGCCTGGGAACTGTGGTCGTGCTGGAACGCTTGAAGGCTATGTTTCAAGATGCATTCTTCGAGGAAGATAACTTGCTGCAATCTCCCATGAGGGAATCCGCCAGTCATCGTCAAGGTAGTATATCGCTCTCCTGAACTCATGAGGTCGAACTGATACTTGCCGTGTTATCTTCTATGATAGAAAATCAGGCTCTAAAGGTTGAAGCAAATGGTAGACAAATACCCTCGAAGCTATTAGCGAAGTTTGGCCTTGATCAATCGCTTTTAATCCTCTCCCATGTCCCCCGCGCCAGGGCAATTGACCTCTTGGATAGGATTCATAGCGTCAGTGCTTTCTCTCGCCTTTTCCTGGGTAATTATAGACATAAGGTCTTAAATATTATCTGGGGACTTCAGTATCTGCAAAGTCAGCCACAAAACTCCCCTGAATATGAAGATGTTTTGCAACTCCTACAAGATGCTTGCTCTCACTCATGCTGTCTTCCCAAGTCCCTCACGCTGTCTGTTATCAGCTTTGACCGAAGGGATGTAATAGCACGAGGAGGCGAAGTTACAGTCTATCGCGGACAAACCCAGGAAGTGCAGGTGGTCGTGCGTGAAGTTTTGCCAGTACTAACGGATGAGGAGTGGGTTGGTGCTGAAGGGAGAAAAATAAATGAGGTGCCCATTGAGTTTTACGCACTGAAAGCCACACTTATCCGTGTCGTGTAGCTGGTACATCTCGAAGCGATCACCCATTCCCAGATGAATCATGAGAACATTCTCCGGTTCCTTGGAATATATTATGAGGGCAACACGTCTCCTCCGCTGATTGTTGTGCCATTTATTGAGCGAGGCTCTTTGGACAAGCTGCTCGTTGACTTGAACCTTATTTTAGATTTCAAATTCTTTCGGCGCGTCGTAAGTTGCACCTATATGACAATGAGAGGCAAATAGTCCATTGAAACTCACTGAAGTGTTGATTTACGCAAATAGTTGCTTGGTATCAGCCGTGGAGTGGAATATCTACATTCACGACACCCACATGTCGTACATGGAGACTTGCATCCAGTTTGTGGCCCACCAAGACTTCGTATGACCTTGAAATTCTAATGATCTTTTTTTTACATGCATGGGACTTTATCTGACAGGGAAATGTCCTCATTGATTCGTTGAGCCGTGCATACCTCTGTGACTTTGGGCTGAGTCGCATTCACCACGAAGTCCCTCGGGCGCGAACTATGCTGGGGGATCGAGAGGGTGGTAAACTACGATATATGGCCCCTGAACTTGTCCAGGATACAGTGGAACGCTTCCGGACCAGTCGGGAAAGCGATATTTTTTCTCTTGCTATGACCTTCTTCTCTACGTGGTCCCGTCAAAGTCCATTCGCTGATAAGATAGATATTGAAATCCCGGATCTACTTGCACTCGGTGGACGGCCAACACGGCTCAGATTTGCTGTGATTGTTCCCTTCCTCACGGAAAGCGCGCTATGGAACCTTATCGTGGAGATGTGGATAGGCGATCCAATTGTTCGTCCATCAGGAGCTGAGGTTAGGAAGCGTCTAGAATCCATTTTTAAAGGAGAATGACTAATAGAAAAGTGACGTATTAGTTCATTTGGAATCATGATATATTACTAGTTTAGATCTATATTGCGAGTACCTTGAGTAAGAGCCAGGTCAACGGAAGTGACGATTTGGACATCCAATCTTCTTGCATACGTTCACCCAAAGTCATTCAGGAATTCAACGCATCCCAGTGCTGTGGAAAGTGCCATAATCAGGCAGGATACCATTACTGTATCTGCAGAGGTAGCTGAAGCCCTCGTAGCTATGAAGTTAAAAAGAAAAAAAGGCTATGCCATGATCATGTGCTTTGAGGAGTCCCACTAACTCATTCTATACGATACCTAGAATGGGATGCCTCTAATGTCGTGATGTGCTTATTGCCTTCAAAGCTGTGGGGGTCATTTGTCACAAGAAATAGTTCGCTCATGCCTTATATATATTTTCTCGCTTCCTTTTTAGTTTTATTTTAGGCATTCTGATGATTACTTTACGCCTTTGCTGTTATCTTGGATCGAAAGGCTAAACCCTTCATTGAACCCTAACTAATGACTTAGTGGAGGTGCTTGTAATGGCATGATGCTGACTAGCTCCCTTGTTCTATCTATATGGTGCATATTACAAGGATAGTCAGTGCATTTGTGGTGGGGGGAATCAAGCGATTCACCAAACGCAAGAGGGGTCCCAGGCCACAAGGACATCCGCGGAAATGGAAATGCGGATCAGTTGGCAAAAGACGGGTACGACGTCGCCCCTGAAGATCCTGACTGGTCGTCCATGGCCTGGGTCGCTTCGAGCTGGAAGTCGACCCTGCGAACCAACTGGGCGGAGCGCTGGAATGCGGAGGATCGCCATCCTCGCTCCAACTTCACTCAGGCAGACTACTTCCGCCCGCAACTCACCCCTACCTTCCGTATGCGAAACTACAGCCGCTCTCGCACCCCTCCAGTCCCTGCCTCCTGGAGAGATCTGGAAAACATAACGGCCGCGATTGAATCAGAGCATCTGAAATTAAGCTCACGGATTCCCACTATCTACCAACCAATGTGATTAGTGTTGCGCTCCTCCCACCCGCTGCCGCTTCCAACCTCAGCGCTGGGCTATTTGTTATCAGCTCAGTATCAACCATCCTGGTGTCCTTCCAAGCACGGCCGACGTCATAAATTGTTCGTTTTAGATTCGCTTAAAGATAGCTAATGGTATGCATAAAAATGGGTGTTACGACCCATAGGGAGAGGTATGGCCGCCTGGGGGGTGCCAAATAGCTTGTCCCCATTTCAAAAGTATGAAAAGACGCAGCAACCTTCATAAGTTCTCAGAGCATAGGGATACGAGAATATTACGTCATATAGTCTAGTAGGCTACAAAGTGGGCCAGTGTGACAGCGCCAGTATACGTGATATAGGATGGCTCCATAGGTGAATATGCACGTGGTGTGCTCAAATGGTGTGATAGAGGAACAGACGTTCAGGGCTTCACCTCCCACGTTAGGGAAAATTTCCGACCCAAATCCCAGTAATAATACCTGGCAACTGATCCGATCCGTCTACATGATGGCACAGTGAGCGCCAAAAGCGGATGTGAGTAATGATTGCTTGTCAAATATCACTCTCAATCGGCTCAGCACAACGTCGATTGCCGGACGTTCGGATGGTTTCTGCGTCCACATCTCCAACAGGAGATTCCAGAAGTCACCTTCTAGTTTCTGATGGAGGTTGAGGTAAATGGCAGAGTCGGAAGGCTTGGTTGGTCTTTTTCCTTTGATTGATGCCAAAGTCACTTTCCACTCCATGGACATATCTGAGAAAGGCTTCTTTCCAGTCCACATGTTAAACGAGACCATCGAGAGCGCATAGATGTCAGTGCTGCGCGTGGTGCGAAATCTTTCTTCAGTATTGTGGGAGAGCTCAGGGGCCAGAAAGCGGGCCATGCCGCCTCCCAGGCGCTGAGTTCGCGTTCGAGTGACTTCATGTAGGATCCGGCTCAGTCCGAAGTCGCACAGGATGGGCTTTTCGCTTCCTCCGAGTAGAACATTCCCCTAGTAATTCATCAATTTTGTGTCGGATGAAGGCAGAACATAGAGTGTACAAAGCGAGTGCTTACAGGATGTAGATCCCCATGGATCACAGGCGGGTTGAGGGAGTGGAGATATAATACTCCCTTTCCAATGCCAAGGAGCTATCATTAGGGAAGTATTTCGTTGGTTTATAGGCGGGTCAAGTAAATTCAGGCTGGTCATTGACTCACAATGCTTTTGAACTTGTCTGCACCCAATAAATTTCGAGAGTTCAATACGCTGTAAAGTGAACCTCCGGCCACATATGGTACTACAGTAAGCGGAGGCGAATCTGGAGCTTCATTATAGATCCCCAGAAACGGAAGGATATTCGGGTGATGCAGTTGGGATTGGGTGATTGCTTCTCGATGGACAAGCTGAACCAAGTGGTGAGAGTGAGGTGGAACAATCATAGAGATTGTCTGGTTGGCTTACTTTAGCGACGTCTCTGATGTGGGCGTGGTCTGTCTCGTCGATAGTGACAAACATCTCCCGGACAACCACCTGCCGTTTGATGAATTGGCCACGATAAGTTGTAGCCTCTCCGCCTCGGCCCATGACCTTATTTCTCTGAACGTTGACGTCAAGCAGCCTGAATGAGGTAGGAAGAGAGTTGAAGTAGTAGGAAAAGTCTTGAAGGCATCTCAAGGCAGTAGCTTTTTCTCCGATGTCTATTGCAGAGCCATTCTGGATCTTTGAACAACACTCTGTTATCCGTAGTGCAATAGTTTTATATCACCCCTACGCACCATGGAAATTTGGTCCAGAAGACCTACCTGCTCGTCCGCAGAGAGGTTGGAGGCATCGAATTCTGGTGGTATTCCGAGCCTTTCCTTCAAACGAGCAGGGATGACTGGCACGGCGCTGATTGGCCCCGCCACTTCCGCGTTGTTGGATGGGTCAAGTATACGAGTGATTTCTTCATTAAGATTGATATCGTCTTCAGGTTTCTGGGGGACTCCATCGTTGCTCTTGATCTCAAACAACATCTCATCATCGAATGAGGCCGCATTGTCAAGCATTGTCCCGACTTCAAATATTGTTTCTTCGTCAAACGCTGACTCCTTACTGATTTCTATCTGATTGTTGGGTGTCGCCTCATTGTTGAGAGCCTCTTCATTGTCGAAGGTCCCCTTATTGTCAAGAGTCTCATCAGTGTCGGGCAACTCCTCATTGTCAAAAATCTCTTCACTGCCGGACATCTCATTTTCGAGAGCGTCATCGTCCGGCATATCCTCCTCGGCGGAAGCCTTCTCAGTGGTATAGACCTTACCACTGCCAGTCTAAAGGTAACTGATTGATTAATGTCTGTCCTAATACATAGGGAAGCTTCTCGACGACGTACCTGGGCGGTGAGAGTTTCTTCATCGTTGAGAGTCGCTTCACTGTTAGACATCTCGTCGTTGTCCAAACTCTCTTCACTGTCGGACATCACCTCATTGTAAAGAGTCTCTTCATTGTTGGGAAACTCTTCATCGTAGGGCGATTCCTCATTGTCAAAACTCTCTTCGCTGTCGGACATCTCCTCAGCAGAAGCCTTCTCAGTGGTGGAGATCTTTTCAATGCCGGGCTAAAGGCCACTGAATGATTAATATCTGTCCTAACACATAGGGAAGCTTCTCGACGACGTACCTGGGTGATGAGAGTTTCTTCATTCTCGAGAGTCCCTTCACTGTCGGACATCTCCTCATTGTCAAAACTCTCTTCACTGTCAGACATGACATTGTCAAGAGTCTCTTCATTGTCGGGAAACTCCTCATCGTAGGGCGAGTCCTCATCATCAGAACTCTCTTCAATGTCTGATCTCTCCTCTTTGTCGAGAGTATCATTATTGTAGGGCATCTCATCCTGGGCGGGAAATCTCTCAGTGGTGGAGAACTTCTCATTGCTGGGCTAAAGGTGAACTAATGGTTGATCTTTGCCTTAACACATAGCAGAAGCTTCTCGACAACATACTTTGGCGGTGAGGTGGACGTCTTCATCCGCCCTAGGAGAGCCGTAAGTTGCGGACTAGGGTTGTAGCTTCAGGTAAAGCCGTGCAAGATTTCAGCAACTTTATGAGAGATTACCGTCCAGAAATGCTCCAGAAAATTTATGACCGCATCTAATGCCTTCTGTGGGAGACTGGAAATACTGGATGGGGTAATGGGCTCGCCAATCAAAAGTTGGTCATATGAATGTCGAGACATCTAACGTGGGTTGATGGATCAAGTGAGTTTTGGAGATCAAGCGGCCAACTCTCACCTTTTGAAGTGATGTAAGCTACTTATCGGAGGAATAGTATATCGAAGGAAGATGACAATGACGGAATATTAATGCCTTTTTGATGGTCTCAAACAACCTTGAATATGGTGAGAAGGATAAACGAGTTTTCCACATCCCTGTGGAGCCGAAATATATAGGCATGACGCTCAAAAAACACACCCACACGAGTTACACATGTAGGCCGCGTGACTTATCCTAGTAGTTGGTCATCAAAGAATCACCGACAGCCACCAGATGTCTTGATGAAAAGACGTGGAGTGGAACCGCTGGCCGCTGACGGGTTGTGATCGTTTGATGCGCGGCTGATGGACAGAATACAAGTAAACTCGTGTTCCATGCACGGACGGTCAAATCGCCTCAACGAGGGTAGAATCATCTGGTGTGTTGACCTCAGCAAGAGACAGCGATGGAAATAGCCAGCTTTAGAGGTTTTCATAGCATCTAAACGTATCAGTAGGAGGTTTTATAATAGAATAAAGAAGGGTTTAGGGACTCGTAAGAATTTTGTAAACTTTTCCTTCAGACCTTGTGGGATTGTGTGATTCCTGTGAGCCTGAGGATTTTCAACGTCCCATAGATGTCTTCTTGGGCTTTTCACCCCCTTGCTCCGGCAGAGAAGACCAAGAAGGGTCAGCCATCTCGTCGAGCGCTGTAACACCGTGTGTCAACTCTTGTGGGTCCATCCATGAGGCTGATCATCAGCTTAACAGAGCCCTTACCCTCGTTTGAGCTGTCCTGATACTTCTAAAGGGTTCATGCCCGTGGTGATCCTGTAGGCGACCGGTTCGTCTGATGATGAGGCCGTTGCCTCCAGACACGATGGTAGATTCGATCCGCCGAGATTCATATCCAAACCAGATAGAAACCTCCAAACCGCTGGATTACAGAGCTGGATGCGGCGCTTCAACACAGTATATATACAAGAATAGCACAGATGAGTAAACTAAACAAGATAGGAGAAGTAAGATAGAGAGAGGTCACCCCTTGCGGCCACGGGTTTACCTCATGGCTGATGTGAGGATACACCGCGGCACCATATATTGGGCTCATTGGCCTTAGAGATCCGCTCGCCTTGGTTCATTCAACCTTCCACAAGACGCATGGCGCATAGTGCCAGCGAAAAATAGCTCAATGATCCAATCATTAGGTCAGCCAGTCTAGGGCAGCTACTGGCCCCCGCTCCAAATGGGAAGGGTTATCTACCGAGTATGTAATAATAATCATAGTAAGACGAGAAGAGAGAGCGAGTAACCGCCGGGTTCCATATGGGTATTGCAAATAGGAAAAAGCTATTTGACACCCCCCAGGTGATACCACCTCCCCCAGGGGGTCCTAGTACCCCTTCATTATAGGTCAAATAACGTGTTATCAGCGATCAACCAACCTTGAAGATCGGCATTCTGGCACGGCAAGATCTGAGCGCTCGAACGTTGATTCGTTTGATTATATGAAATTGCAGGGTCTTCGCCAACGTGCGACTGAGTGATTCTCAGGCTCAACTCAACTCGCTACCCATGAGCTTTGTGGGAGCATTGCAACCCATGCTGCTGACTCATTCCGTCATCAAAAGCAATCAAAAGTGGAGGTTGGGATTGTTGGAAGATTGTCCACAGTCCGGCAGCAGAAGCGTGCACTCGATAGCGCTGGGCACCTCCCTACTCATAAGACCGACATTGATTCAATGTCCGACTATGAAGAATCTCTCAGTTTCCAAGTTAACATTATTGATGAAGCACATAGGGGTATATCATCATGTATGTCGTGATGCTCTGATACGAGCTACGTAGACACACGAATTCGATACTGATCTCCGTATAATAATGCCCCTTTGGCCGATCACTGGTTCGTTTCACACTGGTCGCTCTAAACCCTGCGGATCATGGGGCTCCCATGATCCGCAGGGTTTACTATCGGATGCTCTCGGGCGGGAGGGGGAAGTGGTAACACCTGGGGGGTGTCGAATAGCTTTCCCCAACTATCTGACTTACAGGCAGAGGTTCACCAAAATTCTTGTGGGGATTAGAATGAGTCCCACAGCCGCCCACAACCGGCTGTCAGCGGTCCCCTCGGTCCGACATGTTATTAAATAACCGATGGGCATCAAGGCAAACGTGGTGGGGTAAAAATGTGAAGAATTTGTATAGATCGTGGTTTTTGGATCGATATTAAACAAAAGGGAGAGCCAAGAGGGAAGATGTGATAACAGTGCCTGAGATGGAGAGGATCCAGTCTATCTGCGAAGGCTATATGATAATCTGGTGTTCAATAGACGATTTATGCTCCCAAATGAACAAGAAGTGCAAAGAGAACGAGCGA
>WIDE01000116.1:0-97294 GCA_015039315.1 Clavulina sp. PMI_390
TCCTGGTCATACTTAGAGTCAGCAAAAGCAGACCTAATCTCAGGGCTGAGAGCTCGTTTGATGGTAGAGACTCCAGCTAGGCGTGCAATAGCCCATTCCCTGGCTCCCTTGGCGTCTGTAGTGGCGTCTGGAGGCGAGACAGTGAAGTAGTAGTTCTTCCCATCAGCAGAGAGCTCCAAATCAATATTTTCACGCCACTGAGCATGGTTTGAGGCAGTGAGCTTGTCAAAAGACATAGAGGGCGTCGAATCGAGGAGACAGGGCGGAAAACGAGAGAGAAATGAGTGGTTGGAAGCGAGAGAGTGTGTGAGGTGGCAGTAGTGCCACAGACAAAGAATGAGCTGTAAAAAGCTGAGTTCTGCTCCAAATCGCCTGGAACTCGGACAGGCGATAGAGCACTAGTAGATTGATGTGTAGGCAAGCGGCTAGGGCGATGGGCCCATAACCTGTAGCAGAGTAGACCAGTTTTGGGATAGAGTCTGAATGGACTCAGGGGAGACTCAGCCGCTAAGGCCACTACTAGATAGCACTTGGAGGGGACTTAGCCTTAACTTGGAAGAAGAGTTAAGGAAAAGACCCTCCGGCACAAACACATATCTACAAAATACCGAACAAGCAAACAAGTTCTACAACATGGTCTTGGTCTGTCAAGACTCCATCCCAACACCAGCTCACTGTACAGAAAGATTGAGAGTGTGAAGGAAGCAAGAAGCAGCCTCACCTGAGGGTGCCAGGCAAGTGAGCATCTGAAAGTAGGGCAGTGATACCAGAATGTGATTAGAGCGCTCAGCAACACCATGAGGTGTAGCCCTAGTGTGTTGGCACTCAATCCCCTGTTCAATCAAGAAGTTGTCCAAGGCCCCAGACATACATTCACCCTTATCATCTGAGAGCCTTGATAGCATCCGGTCTGCTTTTCAGCCCAAGCTTTGTATTGCTTGAAGGCATCAAAGGCTTCACTCTTCTTGCGAAGTAGGAAGACAAATCTGAACTGAGACGCATCATCAATGAAGGTGATCCAGTACTTGAAGCTGTTGACAGTGGCAACAGAGACTGGACCATGCAAATCAGAGTGAATGAGCTCCAAAGGAAGGGAGCAACAAGAGGTGGAGGTATGAAAGGGGTCTCTGGTCTGTTTGCCCTCAAGACAAGCGATACAGACATCAGGACTGGAAGGGAGAGCAGGAAAATCAATGCCAGAGAGCATGGAGTGGCGCTGAAGGCTCTGAATACGTCCCAGGCTAAGATGACCAAGTCTACGATGCAGGAGACCATAGGACAAGGGCTGAGACGCCAGATAAGCCAGAGCAGTGTCAGACGAAGCAACAGAAGTACTCCCACTCAACAGAGCAACCCTGTTAGCACCAATAGAGGCAGAAAAGCGCAGAGAGTTGCGCAAGAGGAACTGCATGGAGCCAGACTCAATCACAACACAAAACGAGTGTTTCTGAGTGAGTGTAAGGACAGAAAGCAGATTTTGATTAATGAGAGGGACATGCAAGACATCCAGAAAGATTACAGGCTCTAGTTTACAACCATCATGCACAGGAGAGAACTCCACAGTGCCCCGCATAGATAACTTGTCCATTAGCAACACTGATAGGAACTGAACTGGGGTATATGACTGAAACCAATGATGATGAGGTGTCTGTCATGGGATGTGGCCCCTGTATCAGCATTCCAAGTGTCAGGGACAGTACTGCTGGGAGAGTTAGATGGACATACACCTGCAGCCGCAGACTCTGGAGCTGATTCTGACTTGGACTCATCCCTTGCCTTGCTTGCTTAGCATTCTCCTTGACCTCAGCTTGGGCTTTCTGCATTGCATCCTTGTATTGCTCAGCACAGCCCTGCCACAGAAAGTGCAGGAGCCAGACACATTTGTAGGGGAAGCAATGGCAGCTATAGCAGCAGCTGCTGCAGCTGCAGTGCCCAAGCAATGAGCCTCCTCCATTCAAGGCATCTTCCTGCACTGTCAAGTCTCAGACTGTGCCAGCAAAGACAAAGCCAGAGCTGTGAAGGTGGTGCCATTGAGTAGAACAGAGATGAGGAGCTCCAGATCTGATTCAGGCCATAGCCAGTAGAACTGACCAGGGCAACAGCAGCTGGGAGGTGTCTGAGACCCTCACAAGCCTTGGCAATGAAGCCAGGGTTCCTGATGTGTATTCAGGAGATTGGAGTGCATTGAAGCAAGTGGCATAGGAAGCCTTGCCATAGGTCTCCTTGAGCTTGGAGAGAACCTTGTTTGGATCAGAGGTGGCAACAGAGCATAGTTCTGCAATATGGCAATGAATTTCACCCAGAGCTTGATCCCAATCATACACTTCCTGTGGCCCTTGGCATCAGCAACTGGGTCAGGTGCAGGGTTATGAACCCAATACCAGGAGCCTTTAGCATGCAGGTAGTGTTGTGATGTGGTGATCCTGACATGTCCATCATAAGCATGTGACCAACTAGGGCCCATCTCAATTATGGCAAGGTCCCTGAGCCCTTGGCATAGACTGTGGACACACCATCCAATGCAGCCTGTAACCACTGTGTTCTCCAATTGGTACCTAAGACCATGTAGCCTACAAGGCACCCATGATCTCTGAGGGGTTTGAATCCTGGTGTGGTCACTTTGTTTTTCCACACAACAGGTAGTCCTCCATAGAGATCTCCCAGAGTGCATAGTTGGCAGTGGTAAGGAGAGGCACCCCAGTGAGTAGACATGATAGCCAATGAAGGGAGGGCAGTGGACAGTGAAGGAGAATGAAAGGAGAGCAATGGAGTGAGATGTATGTGTAGAACTCAGTGGAGAACAGAAGGCGCTTGCACAGGAACTCAACTGAATGACTTGCAAATGAGAGAGGATGATGATGAGAGAGTGATGAGTGCTGCCACAGTGACAAGCATGTAGCATGAGATGACTTCCAGAGCTGTCCAAGGCCAGGTATATATACATGATCAAGGCTGTGCAGCCTTATGCTGTGCGCACTGCCTTGTGCCAATGCACTGCCTGCCTCATGGCTGATGCACAGCAGCCATGAGGCTGATGACTAAAGCTGTGCTCCCACTACACACTAACTCCACACCTTCTAAGGCCCCTCTATATCTGCAATAAGGAGGGGAGAGCTAGAAACAAGGCAAAAAAACAATGGAGGGAGCACCAGAGAGGGTGCTAGAGCAAGAGAGAGTGGGTGGAGCAGCAGAGAGGCTCCTAGAGCAATAGAGAGATGCTGAAGTGACAGAGAGTGTGCTGAAGCAAAAGAGAGAGTGATGGAGGCCTGTTGACCTTGGATTTGAAGAAGTGACTGAAAAAAGCTGAGTTCTCTACCAAATTGTCTGGAACTCTGGCAGATGATAGAGCACTAGGTGTTGTATGTGTAGGCAAGCAGCTAGGGCAATGGGCCCATCACCTGTAGCAGAGTAGACTGGTTTTGGGATAGAGTCTGAATGGACTCAGGGGAGACTCAGCTGCTAAGGCCACTAGATAGCACACTGGGGACTTGGCCTTAACTTGGAAGAAGAGTCAAGGAAAAGTCCCTCCAGCACAAACATCTATCTACAAAATACCAAACAAGCAAACAAGTTCTCCAACAGCAAGTCCATTCTGGAACAAACAAATATAAATACACTATGCAAAAATCATGTGACAATTCCCACAACACCACACCCAATGGAAAAGGCTAAGATGGCTGTTGTGCCTTGTCTCAATGCAATTGGCAGTCTGATGTACCTGGCTCAGGGTACTAGGCCAGACTTAGCTTATGCTCTAAGTTCTCTCAGTTGCTTTAATGCCAGGATGTTGTGACCAAATCCACCAAAGGCTGAGCTTAAAGCTGCCAATGATGGTGGGTCTAACATGGTTTGGTATGGGATGGTCAGTCAAGAACTTGGATATCCTCTGTCTGCTGCTACTCTATTCATGGACAACCAGTCAATATGCATGGCAACATCCCTGAGCACTTCAGTTAAAAAATACTTTGATTCTACAGTGCTGTATTCATGGCTGAAACACTTATGCATGTATTTTTGCAGATACTGCTATTATACATTACTGTTTCCAAGGATTAAATACCCTCCAATTAATTAGTAATAGGGTGTTTCTTGATGGTATTTTTGCCTAGGATATCAATCTTTCCAGGCTGTGTAGCCAGTCCCACACAGTTGATTTTGGTAAGCCATGGCAAATGACTGCCTTGCAAAGCAGCACCCCACTCTGGACATCTTGAACTGCACAAGAGCACATGTTTTCACACTCTTGAGCTTTTCTAGATGTGATGGTTCAGATGGAATAGATGAGACTGGCATTTTTGAACAAGAGTGCATGAGGTTCAGCAGAGGATATAATTGTCAAGAGGTGTGCAGAGAAGGCCACTGATGATACATGCAAATTGATCCATTAACTATGTAATGCTTGAGATAGGAATTTATAATGAAAATACATTGCACAAGACAGAGGTAGAGGGCAGGATAGAATGATGACTTGTAAAACCATGTTGCCTGGAGAGAGGCCCACATGGCTGAAAAGAGCAAGCCGTACTCATATGCAGATAAACACAAGCTCTCAATAAGCTAGTATAAGCATTTCAGTGTAGCTGGGACTAAGGGTCCATTCAACAACTTATTTAGGCCCTAAATAAGCCCTAAATAGGCTCCTAAATAGGACCTTGATAACTCATAGATAGCAACTTATTCACAATGTATTTAGGGCCTATTCACAACTTGTTTGGTAATGATTTTCCTGGCTATATGCTGAATAAATAAAGTGTTACTCGCACTGCAGCAGCCTGTGACAAACCCTTTCTGTCAGACATAGAATATCACTCTATTTCTTTCTTCATCAAAGCAGTAGGGAGGCTGTTTTCTATTACTTCCCCATATTAGAAGTAGTAGCCAGAGGTGGTTCTTATGTTGCCATCACAAGAAATTTATTAGCAGACTAGTGGTGATGGTCACATCAGGGTGTTATTTATCCAGGATAATATATTCAGGAAAATCACTGCACAAATAATCACTATCTACAAGTTATTGAGGTCTTATTTAGGGGCCTATTTAGGGCTTATTTAGGCCCTAAATAAGTTGCTGAATGGACCCCAAAGCGCTGATAGAATGTGCTGACTGCCTCAAGGTAGGCTGCTCATGAGACAGTGAGCTGATGGGGCTATAGGATAGCAGGAAAACTGCAGAGCTGTAGAATAGCCATGAATGGGATGCCAAATGCTTGCTCTAAAATGTTCTGCCAGGTACCAGTGGCTCTTCAATTAAATACCATGGCAATGAGGTGAAGACCTGTTTGATGTATAACATGGCAAATCAAACCCTGATATTCTATAAGTGTTGCATATTAACTGTCTAACTATGCCTCACAATGTAGAGATTGCTCAAAAATGTGTTTCATTCTGTGGCAAAGGACTGTAGCAAGCTCATTTTCAAGCTGACAACTCCAAAAATAAACAAGGGCTATGAATTCAATGTTACTATGAGTTGTATGATTGCACAATGTTTTCCTAGTTTGTCTAAACAGATGCTTATTGCAACCGTCCCTCTCGCTGAGCCTGCCTCACAGGATTCACACCCATACCTGTGCGTTCCAGCCGGTCAAACAAGACAAAGAGCCGTTCTGCCTCAGCCTCTTTTTCCTCCTCAGTCATATTATCATCAACAGGGTGAGGCTGAGACACCATGCCAGTGATTGGATTGATGGAGATGCCATTGTGAGAAGAGGACCCTGGCACTGAAGTAATCCCTCTTGACATCAAGAACCCGGCGGCATTCCCATAACCAATCTGGTGTGTCATTTCTGAGGCTAGGACAGTGTCAGAGAAATTGGGCCAACCATATTATTAGGAATTTGGACACACCGCTCTCCCCACATATCTCAAAAATCATTTGGCTGACAGCTTCTTTGAGATTTGGGTGATGGATGCTTGCCATTAGCCGAATGCATTGTCCCAATAAATCCTTACGCTGCTCGAGAGGTTCAGAACGATCACTGCAGAAAACGATGAGCCAAATGATGAAAAGATGCCAAAATAAACGCACAGGTCAAGAGGGAGGAGTGTGTTTTTCAGCCATTTGCGAGCCTCGGTGCTATCTTTCGCAACGTTCCCCAGGACGAAAGCTAATGGTGGAACTAGTTCATCCAACACAACGTTCTCATTCTGACACTTTATTCGAACAGAGGAATCGTCGGGATCATCTGGCACATAGTATGCCAGGGTCTTGCGAAGCAAATTCCACAATCGAACGAGAGGACTATCTACAAATGCAAGGGGATTCCGTCAGTGATCTTGATATTATGCCAGGATACGGACGGACCTCCATCAACCGAAGAAAGCCACACGTTCTCATGAACCCCACTGCTCGGGATATAAATGAGGTTGTTGAGGACATAAGTCAGTGGAGGTTTGAGAGGAGACGGCGTGGTGGGAGGTAGAGAGCAAAGCAGTTTCATCAAAGCTGGAACAACACTGGGGGGTAGACCCGATCAACGAACTAATATGACACATGAAGATCAGGTAATACCTCTCGAAATTGGTGTCCCACACATCATGGTCCGAGGAACTGTCAGCGACCTTGGAGTGAACAAGTAGGTTAAAGTTCAGTTTCAGGAGATCGATGAGTGCTTCCTGGGCAAATCTCTTCTCGCGAATGTCGCTCATTCGGTTAAGGCTCTGTTTCAAATAGTATCAGTGTCCACTCGGCGGAGAAATATCAATATCTAACATGAGCAACGATATCTGGTAGCTTAGTCTCCCCCCGCACGGCCTCCTGTAAAAATGACGACGGCTTGACGGTCGCTAAGAACAAAATCCGAGCAGCGACAAAGCATTGCTCTGGGTCTGGATTGCCCTGTTAAGGGGGTTACTTGAGTGTTACCGATGGAGATTATTTGCACTACCTTGACTTTTTCGATAGCATCGGAGGCCCCACCAATACTAATCCAAGCGTTCCTGGAAGATTCGTGAAGCAAGAGTCCATTGGCAACGCAACGTTGTGCCTCAATTGAGACTGGGCGAGGGCGATTGAGACATCGGAACAGTATTCCCAAATTCTACATCGACCCAGAGAAGAGATGAACATTATTCTTGAATCGGTAACGCATATCACTCCATCGTCACCTTCTCGGATACGACGAGTGACGAAACTTCAGGTTGTCGACACAGAGTCTTGACGGTCAGAAGGGCCTGCGCGCAGTCTGCGACCATTGGGTAGTCAAACAAAAACTGATATAACAGAGAGCCTATATGAACCTTCCAATGTTAGCCGAGAATCGGCACCAGCGTCGTCAACATCATCCAAAAGCAGCTCAATGATCGATCTTCGAGACTCTAAAGATAGTTGGCCTTTCCAAGGTTGAATTCAAAATAAGATTTCGACGTGAAAACGTGGAGAGTAGCACAATTCACCGATAGCTATCGAGTTCAGTATTGACGCAACATCGCTACGCGGGGTCTGGGCGTTAATAGCATTGTAATCGGTGAGCAGACGCTCCATAGTGGTCAATAAAGCCAAATAAAATATCACATCTTCCTCGACAGCTACACTGCACCATTCATCACCATTCTAGAATGCCGGGTAGCATCTAGCCATCGACTTGTTTCAACGCTTCCTCGAGTAGAGATTTGTACGAGCCAATGGCCTGCATCTTGCCAACCATTCGCTGGTTCTCAGCTGCGGCCCGCTCAATCCGCTCCTTAGTTAGAAGGTTCGGGTTGGCAACGGCATCAATATCTCTACCATTGGAGATAAATAAACCTCTTATAGAATCAATATTATGACCCTTACACAATCACTTACCTCAGTACCTGAATAGGCACCTTGTGCTCTAGTACATTGCGCAGCGCCTCGAGGTATCCTAGTTGAGATATAATCTCATTCCTGAGGAGGACCTTAGCGATTTCATTTGTTGAGATTGTGGCTTCAGTCCTTACACCTTTGCGGCCAGCCGGGGCGCGTCACTTGCAGCGTCCGCACTTTTATCTTCCACCATGACGCTGAGTTCAATGAACTTGTAGATTAGCTCTCTCAAATCAGTTTGCAGAAGACCCAGTGGCCCGTCATCTGCTCGGAAGTCGGCTATCTCTGGGCCTCCTCCATGGGTGCTGGTGGTGGTTGGCATTTGATGAAGACGTGTTACGCTGAAGGTGACATCAATTGTCACTAGAACTTGTTATGATATTGCTTTCGTAGCGAGCAAACTTAAGATATATGCATGATCCGCTTGAGCGACAAGCTCAGTATGATTTCGAAGGCTCGTTTTGTACACCTGTCAGGGCAATTCAATTCAGGAAATATATGTACGCGAGAACTGATGCACACCTGATTGATCTTTTCACAATCTGCAATTCCTTGCAGATTATTGCTCAAGCTAGCCGGGCTTCCTGAGATAATGGATGCCATTCTTGATGCTATTTCCGCCTCAGAAAGAGCCTCCTTTGCTAATTCGTCAAAACTCCCGATTCTAACTACGAGTACGTCTTTAGTCTCTTTGCCAACACCAAATGTCCGGATCGCCTCCGATATCTGGGAAGTTGGAAATGAGTATTTTCTTTACCAAAGCCTGGTCTCTAGCTCACATTGTGGCTTGGATGCAAGAAGTATAGTATTTCTGAGTGTATTGATTTGGTCCTCAACGTTCCCCCTCCACGGGCAAGCAGCGCTTGTTGAATTGCAGTATGCAAATGCAACGGGCTGATGATCTAATAGGAGCACAGCTGAGTCTATTATAGCATGATCAATTCCACAATGAAACAAATGATTCGAACAAGAGCAGCATTGATGAATGCAAAGTTAACTCGCTCCCTCTCTGCGATTCCACTTTCTCCTTCAAGGGTAGCAGCACGGATGAGACGACCTTTCAATTCCGCCCCTCCTTGAATGTCGGCAAATAGGCAGATGTGTATTCTTTCTCCAAGTAAGAAGAAACTGTCCATTTTTTGGTTCCGTAAGCTCGGCTCCGATCACCACACCCGTACACAACCGAGGCTATGAGGACCGCCTCTCAACGACATTGGCTCTCGCAACTCAGAAGCCATCATCTTGTCTTATCTCGACGATTTGTTGGGGGAAGTCTCCCTCGCCCTTCGTCTCCTCGAGAACTCCCACACGTGAAAGTAAATAGCATCCAATCATAAAGCATAACCGCGAACGAAACTCATGCACCGTCAGAGGTCATATCTCAGCATCCTCGCTGCTTCCGCTCTGGTTATTGGGTCATGGTCCAGCTTCCTCCTATTTGCAACCAATGAAGAAAGACTATCTAGCTCGGTCGTTAGGCGAGTCCTTGCAGCCGTAACTTCCGACCCAGATGCCAACAAATTACTTGGAGAGTCAATTACTCTCGAGCCCAGCTGGATTTACCTGGGCTCTCCAAACATAGCAGGCCAAGTTGATTCAGACCGCCCGCTGTCACTCATACCACACAGAATTGACTATATTTGACGATAGATCAATCTATTGCAAGGAAGTGTTGACGTATGTATGATTTGCCCAACACATATTTCGCTCGTTGACAATCCACTCTGCGTGTAGATTAAGTTCAGGCTTCAAGGGTCCGATGGTTCGTTTGTTGGAAACTGGCTGGATCAAATGGATACTAATTATATAAATCAGCCTCTGGCACTGTCTATTTTAGCAGCATTCGACGCGCGAAGGGTGAACACTTCGAGATATGTATGTACCACTCATTGATGGTCGAGAGTTCCGATTGCATGGTGACTTGATATATTCTCCTAATCTAGTAAGATTCAAAATCATAGCCGACAATGGCAAGATAGTGGATTTGTCCAAGTATGCGACATCGAACTACGAAGAAGAGACAAAATAGAAGTATTAAAGGCTTTAGTGGATTAGTTATATGAATGCATAACTTAGAGGTTGAGAGGGGGGGTTTGGTTACAGTGAATCAAGCGCTTACAATGATGGAGAAAATCTAGGCACGAAGATAGAATATTAGCAAGCCATTGAGGATTGTTGAGAGTTTTGATGGAAGAGGGCACGGATTCTACTTGTCACCCCAATCGGAAACATTCTAGTTGAAGAATAATATGAGACAAAACTCGGTGTCCAGTTAACTAGCATGATACGCGCCTTGCATCTAACTGAGCCATTAACCTCTGAGCGTTTTCCAGAGCCCCTATTTTTAACTCTGCCGCAATCATGGCCTCCCAGGATGAGGGCTGAATAGAAGCAGGGTACCCAGTCAGTAGACCCGATGGAATGAAGATATGGTCGAAGATTGACAAACCTCTCGAAATACGGGAGCATCCGCAGGTACCAGGTTAAGTCCAATGGCGTTATTGATCTGGTGGTTATGAGGTGCTGCTACGCCAAGTGGGGGGTCTACCAGACCAGCAAACACCCGTCTAGCAGCCTCGATATCTCCGCCTTCACTATAGCCTTTGACGAGGACAGCAGCTATATACGCCGTGGAATGCACTCCACGCTTTGCCATGTCATCCAAATAGGTTGGCACAAGATCTGCGCGTCCATTGGCAAATAGGGCGTTGAAGAGAGCCTCGTAGACGCAACTATCGGGGAGGTTTCCACGAGCGGAGGCGGCACATGCCTGGAATGTTGTAAGGGTACGGTCGAGGTCTCGGGCCACGCTACCCCAGGCATTGATCATTGCTGCCCAATGTGAACCTTGAGGTTGACCATGAGCACACGCTTCAGCAAAAGTGGCTTCCAGTCTCTCCGCATCGAGAGGCTCAATAGATCCATAAGCGTCAAGGAGCAGCTGCGACGGGAGTCAGTTACGGTGCTCGTGTAATCGAATGACCACATACCTTGTATGTGTGCTCTGATGGGCGAAGACCAGCTTCCAGCATAAGATGGTAGTATTGTAAAGCATTGTCACGATCCTTTCGCTGGGAGACAAAGAACTGAATCATGCTATTGTAGACAGGGACACGAGGTCGATAATGAGGGAGGGTAAGCATCTCATCAAAGAGGAAAACCGCTGAATCCCCGTCGCCAACTCGACAGCAGGCCCCAATGACAGCAGCATAGGTCACGGCTGTTGGACGAAGTCCGAGATACGGCATGCGATGGAAGAGCTCCAACGCATATTCCGTCTTCCTCGCCTTGGCCATTTTGGAGATAACAGTGTTGTATAGATACGAGTTCGGGGTGACTCGCAAGCGTTCCGCCTCCTCAAAAAGCTCTTGCGCAAGGCTAGAATCATCTGTGGTACTCTTCACAGCAGCAATCAGCGCGCCATACGAATCTGCGCAAGGTGCGCCTCCTTGCTGCAAAATACGGAGGCGATGCATGTTGGCAGCATCGAGGTCACCCGCATGGGCCAACGAGGCAACCATTTGGTCCTCAATGAGGAACCAAGCGGAAGATTGGGCGCGCTTGTCGTGTTCCAACGATTGTAGGAGGGCCTGGAAGCTAGAATAGACGTTTTGTACCATATCAATCTCGCCTAGCCGGCCAAGCGCATTCACTAAGCGCCCAGCGACTTCGGGTGTTGGATACAAACCCTCCAGAATGCCGCTCTCGTATCGAGAAAAGCACATCTGGGGTGAAACGTCACCTTTTTGGGATGATGTGTGCTGATCGACAAAGTGGCTCTGTCGGAGATTGATCTTCACGGGTACAACAACAGACGACTTGGCGGTAGGCCAGCTCTCGGAGAGGTGCTCACTGACCCCGGGGAGTACTTGAAGCATGTGATGAACCGCATCAGTGCCAAGGTATACTTGGAGTAAGCGGATTAAATTTCCAATCGTCGGGACGTCCGCTGGCATCCACCCCAGCCTGACAATGTCCTGCATTAGCTTGAGAACGACGGGGACGAGGGATGGTGGATCCGCAGACGTGTGGACCGCATGATGTACGCTATTGACGATATGGGACCAATCATCTTCGGTGAGGGATGAGAGATCCGGGCTGGTGGTGCTCAAATATAGAGTAGAGAAAGGTCCAGCAAGGTGTTCGGCCGTATGTGAGGGGGCAACAATCTGGAACATCCTAGCGATATCAATGGTCACTTCAAACGCATGGTTGGCTGGGAGGTTTGTAGTGGCAGAAGAGAGGACAACAGAAGCGCTAGCACGCCACACATCTCTCCAGCTGGGATCGACAACAATGAGAGGTTCAACCGCCCATGTCAATGCACGGAGCATCTGGATTGAGGTAGAAGGGGAGACCTCGACTGAAACTGCCACGAGCTTCTGTAAATCTGATGGAAGGGTACCATCATTGGGAGCTACGGGCGTTCGAGAGTCAGATACATAATGGCCAATCTGGTGAGCGATGGAAGTTAGCTCCTGCTGCTGGTCAATCCTGGGCAGCGCGGGAAGAAGTTCCGCGTTCCACTTGAGCCATGCGGTAACATCGGAGGGCGCTATCTCCGCGTTGGATGTGCTGGAAAGACTCTGCACCATCTGTCGGTTGATTTCTTGTATCATGCTTTGACGGGCAAGTGCCTGCATCACGTCACGCCATAAACCAATTGGCGTTGATGCGCCAACGCTGAGACCTTGGAGCCGTCGGAACCACGCTAGCGCCGACTCAGCATCCCCTACGCTGCAGAAAGCGCGGATGATCGCGTTATATGTTGCTGGCGAAGGAGCGAGTGCTGAGTCCATCATCATTTCCAATTGCTCTAAGGCAAGTTCAGGCGAGCCCAAGGTAATATACGCAGCGATCATTTCGTCGTAAACCACTGTCAAAGGTGATGCAGTGGACGCAAACAGGACGGTGCCTTCCTTGTTGGCCTCCTGATAAGCAGCAAACACCGCTTCGCATTCAGAGAGATTGCCTGCAGCACAGTGAGTTTTCAAGTAGGCGGCAAAGGATTCGGCGGCCATCACCCCAAGTGATGTGCGGCTACGTTGCCAAATGCGGTGAGCAGTGGCGGCATCTCCTCTTGACGCACAGGCTTGTAGGAGAGATGCGAGAAGTTCGTGCGGGAAAACGTGTTGTGCCAAGCTAACGCCAGCCTCGAACATGGCAACAGCTGATTCGTAGTTCATCTCTTGTGCCCCGAGATGTCGAGATGACATAGTGGATGCAGCGCCAGATGTAACCTGCATGAGCTCAGAGTCTCGAGTAAGGAGAGCACGGATGAGCACGGTGAACGTATGCGAGTCCGGAAGGAAATCAGCGGCAAGCATGGCGTTATAGACTTCAATTAGAGTGGACACCGATGCTGATGGAGGTTGTAGCTCGGCAAGACTCTGGAGAAGCGCATCGTAAACAGCTCGAGAGTAGCGGAAGTTTGGAGAAGTAGTGCACAGATCGTTTGCGACAATCAATTGCATCAACAACTCTCTGTCGCGCGTTGCAGTGGCTTGTGAGATCTGCAGCAGGAGATTTTCCGATACCGCATCCTCACTGGGAGGGGATGGAGGAGGAGTGGGTAGGGCTGAGGAATCGTCGTCGCGTTGTGTTGGGGTAGAAGAAGTAGAGTGTCTACGAGCAGAGTGCGAAGCAGTGGAGGACATAGCACCCTCGGCGACGGTAGACTGCTTCTTGACAATATCGAGGACACCAGGACGCGCCGTGGACAGGTTACGGACGGGGCCAAACCTCTGGCCAGGAAGGCGAGCCGAACGGGAGGAAAGGCGAGAGGGACGCGAGGCATGCTTGGAAATGGAACGGACAGGAAGGATATCATCGGAATCGTCGCCTGGATCGCGGTTCGAGTCATTCACGGATGAATTCGCGTGCGTGATAGCACGACCAGCGCCCTAAGGTACAAGGAAGAAAAAAACGCAAGTAAGAGTTTGGAGGGTAAGGTGCATGGATATGCAATGACTACGTACTGTATACCCATGGTATGAATACTGCTGGCTACCGCCACCCCAGTTGGAGTTGGCTACGGACGGGCCACTCACAAGTTGGCCTGACTGAAGCGTTGGGAGTTGTAGAGCATTTCTAAATGTTGAGGCTGTTGCTTGCTGGCCGTGTACAGCGGCTCGTGCTCCGTAGAGCAGAACCTTGGGGAACATATGGTGGAGGGAGGTTGAGGCCGGTGGTGGACACTGTCACCAGGCGGTGCCGATGGTGTCGTGTGCCGTTCGGCGGAGCAAATCGGAGGGACAACAACACGCGCAAAATAATGGAATGTATCTTAACCCGGCTTCACGAGCCACTTATGATCTACAGGCTTCCCAGCAGTTTTCGCTATAGTAAAAAAGCTAATCCGTGTATCTCCGCTCGCCAAAATCGCCGAGACCTATACTAATGGGTCACAGGCTGGCACAGCAACAAGTTTACTAACGGCTTACCAGGGATACTGAGATAATGGGGCACATCTGATCAGCTATCATAGGATATGTTGACACAGATATTATGCTTACATGTACGCCTTGTCATTGAGTCCTTCGTCGATCCAACCTGTGATGACACGAAGCTGCGACAAGGAAAAAGACAAATGAGGCCCACTCTTTGTTCGCAGTCAAGATCGTGGGTGCACGAACAGAAGGAAACCGTCCGCAGAAGTTTCGGAGTCCTTCGGGAGCCGAAATCTGAAATGTCTCTCCATCAATGCACCACCCTGCAGCACGGTAGGGAAAGACAGCAGACCAGATTGATGAATATGATGCGCTCTTCAGGCACACCAGCTTCTTTGAGCACTTCAACAGCCTTCATAGCGCTTCCGCCAGTTGCTGACGCGTATTTGAGAATGTGGAAGGTCCACGGGTAGAACCGGGGACCAACTCACCCAACATTGGGTCCAATAGCAAAACATACCGCTTGGCAATGTCCGGGGGTAGCTAGCAGTTCTGTGAGTCTAACAGTATCGGCGCAAGTGAAAATGCGGCGCGAACGATACCTTTGAGTAGAACAATTTCGCCTGTGCCGTCTCCTCGTCCTGAGCACGCGTTAAAAGTACAGAGCTCAGAGGGGGTTTGGGCTCGAAGCGGGAAACGTACGCGTTGGATGAGAATCTTCCCGATTCGTACACTACGGCAGACCTCCCTCAGTCCAGCTTCCATAGCCTATCATTTAGTAATCAGAAAACACGGCTTGTTCGTGGGCAAAGTAGGACCCGCACTTCTCCAGCCCTCAGGATGGATACGCCGCATATACGACCTTCAAACCCAACACCTTCATATGACGCTCCTAGTCAGGGTGTGATGAAGTTAGTTATCGAATTGCTGAAGGAATGCATTCAACGTCATGGATTGGAGCACTCTCACCCGTTGGAGTTTCAACAGTTTTCGGAATCACAGGGAGATGGTTCAGCCCTTTTTACAGGATTATCACACTAGTTTCTTCGTTTGAGCAACATTTAGGAATCATACCTTCTTCTACTAACAATCTAGTCAACTGAGCGATCAGTTACTGAATCATACCCATATCAGGGAAGTGTAATGACCTGATGATCCTGTCACTGTAGAATATAAAGTCCCCCCTTTGAAATTTCACGTATAGTGAGCAAAATTGAGAATCCGGTGCTCCAAAACGATCAGACTCATACCGCGATGTTTTGCGATCCCTTATGATGGTATACAAAGCCTCTAGCTGGGTAGTTTTCAACAGCTTGAAAACATTAGGGGGGAGATCTGCGGAAGATTCGTGGTTGGCCATGATAGAAGGCTCAACAGGTAAGGGTGCAGACGGCGTGATAAGGTCAAGCAGAAGCAAGATCGCGAGTGTGATGTCACATATGTCACAATCGCGTCGCGTCAAATTTTGATCGTGTGAGGGAAGAATGTGAAAGGTTTCGAGTGTGAAGTGAGGGGGTTTTGAGGTCGATGTGGAAATTAATGCTACCATACAGTTCTACTTCTTGTCGTTGTCATTCCCGGCGTTACTCATTCGTATCGCTTCCTGAATTTCATCTTCTTCCTCGTCATCCACCATATCCACATCATCAGACTGCGATAGAGCCAATGCAGCGGCAAGCTGAGCTTCTTCGTCATCTTCGTCCATCAGGGAGTCTGCGTTGGAGGATGCGGGAGCTGGTGCTGACGCACTGCTGCCCACACCCTCAGAGTTCGCTGCGGCAGCAGCTGCATCTTGTCGCGCTTGTTCCTCTTGCATCGACATACGAAGAGCCTGTCGGTGCAAATCAGTAAAAATAGCAACCCGAGAAGATGGTATACTGCGCATACCATCGCCAATTCAGGATCAAGGCTGGGATCGACACCAAATTCAAAGCCCTCTCCCCCTCCACTTCCGCCAGGAATGTCGCTGGGGCCATCCCCTGCGCCGGAGTCTCCGGCTAGTATTGGCGAGGAGACAATCATATCGGAAAGGAGATGTGGGCCGGGTGGAATAGAGACAAGGTGACTAGGAAATGTAGGTAGTTCGGTAAATGTGTTAGGACTGGGCGGAGAATGAACTTACCTATTGTCACTACTTGATACGGCATCTACAAATGCGCGTAATCTGTCATCATTCTCTTCGCCTTCGCCAAAGGAAATGATATCGATGGAGACGTTGTTCTTCTTCAGCTTCTTTCCCAGCCTCACCAGAGCCTTCTCGTCTATCGCCAATGGGGATCCCACGAATGCGACAATCCGCTGGCGTTGGTTCTTGTTTTGACGATGTTTGAGGGCTAATTGGGCTATCTGAATGCCAGTCGATACATCGGCCTCTCCACTAATCTTTAGAGTATGCATGGCTGATAGAATTTTGCCAATATCCTGGGTTGGTGTTACAAGGACTTCAGGACTGGTAGTCGATTATAAGTGGCTGAATGTTCATCAGCATTCGCAAAAAGTATACTCACGTTTTACCCGCCATTGACATAACACCAACAGTGTTCTCTGGATTTGATTGAGTCTTGGCACCAAAGATGACACTGACCGCGTCCGATTGAGCACTGAAGCGAGAGGGAGTAAAATCGCCATTCCTCATATACTCCGAGTTGTCAACACTGGGAATTTGTTAGCTGAGGACATTTGATACGCGATCGAGCCAAGAAGAGCATACATAATCATAGTCGCCTCCAGTGGCATCTTGGAAAGGTGGGGGTTGCTCTGAGGACGAGAAGGATGCGAATCACGGAACCCAGGAGCAAGGTATGGTGGATAATACGTAGGACAGTAATTCAGAGGTTGATAGAGGATGTCACGGAAGTAGAAACACCAAAGACGCGTTGAAGGCTCCGCGAATGTGGTTGAATGGGGGACGCGTCACACTACAACCCGTGGGAGTAGAATCGGCTAATGCCGACGCGCTTAGCCTCCTCATCCTAAACTCAAACCATCAACACCAACCCTGTAAGTCGATTTTTCGTTTCTTTCCATTCCAGCCGCTATCCTGCGTGGCAGGGATAATATTCCTCTCCCCTGTGTCGCTCGTGGACCTATCTTGGCGCTGGGCGCGCTAGTCCGAAATTTCGGATCGCGATTGGGCTACATCTTGGCTATCGATCACGCCCGAAACTTACACTGTGCCCGCGATTGCTTCCTCACAGACCCCAACACTTATTTCGCTGCTATGGAAGAAGAAGTCGCTGCCCTCGTACGTTTCAGTCGTGATGATCGACGAGATCGAGCCGTTCTCGCTGACAAGTGGACCCTATTCAGGTTATCGACAACGGTTCCGGCATGTGCAAAGCTGGCTGTAAGTCTTCAAGTCTCCCAGCTCGCTATCACTACTATTACTCACTTCTTTGCTTCCTCGCCTCGCGTAGTCGCTGGTGTGTTCCAAATTTTTGGCCTCACCGACGACTTTGAACTGAATTATCCGCAGGCGACGATGCTCCCCGGGCTGTTTTCCCGTACGTTTGATTGATCGCAGTTTTACGCACATCTAATGACTAACCGCGCACATTGATGCAGCTCGATCGTCGGCCGGCCTCGCCACCAGGGTGTGATGGTCGGTATGGGTCAAAAAGACTCCTATGTTGGGTGCGGGCTTCAAGTCTTAATCTTCATGACACCATCTGACCCACTTTATTTCCAGTGATGAGGCCCAGTCTAAGCGTGGTATCTTGACCCTCAAGTACCCTATTGAGCATGGTATCGTCACTAACTGGGACGACATGTGCGTATACAGTTAGAATTGCGGATTGCAAATTGGCTAATCGAGGTGCTCCCATATGTCCTTAGGGAGAAGATCTGGCACCACACTTTCTACAACGAGCTTCGTGTTGCCCCAGAGGAGCACCCCGTCCTCTTGACCGAGGCCCCTCTCAACCCCAAAGCTAACCGTGAAAAAATGACCCAAATCATGTTCGAGACATTCAACACCCCTGCTTTCTACGTTGCCATCCAGGCTGTCCTCTCGCTGTACGCTTCCGGGCGTACCACCGGTATCGTCCTCGACTCTGGTGATGGTGTCACTCACACTGTGCCCATTTACGAGGGTTTCTCCCTCCCCCACGCCATTCTTCGTCTTGACTTGGCCGGTCGCGATCTCACTGACTATCTGATCAAGATTCTCATGGAACGCGGGTACCCCTTCACCACCACCGCCGAGCGTGAAATTGTCCGTGACATCAAGGAGAAGCTTTGCTACGTCGCGCTCGATTTCGAGCAGGAACTGAACACCGCTGCCCACAGCTCTGCTTTGGAGAAGAGTTACGAGCTTCCTGATGGCCAGGTTATCACTATCGGGAATGAACGGTAGGCATCGACTGAGCTTCCTCTTCATGCCTTCCTTGACAAGAATGTCTACAGGTTCCGCGCTCCTGAGGCTCTCTTCAACCCTGCACTTATTGGCCTCGAGTTTGCTGGTATCCACGAGACCACGTAAGTGTGAGCGTACCGAATCATCCACTATAAATTCTCATGCTATCTTCTTCTAGCTATAACTCGGTTTGTTTCTCATTTCTCGCAAAAATAAACAATTCATAACCACCACCTTCGTTACAGATTTACAAGTGCGACCTTGATATTCGTCGTGATCTGTAAGTCGGTCCCTCGCCTCGGGAACTATACATTGACTGTTTGATTCAGCTATGGCAATGTCGTCCTCTCTGGTGGTACCACCATGTACCCTGGTATCGCTGACCGGATGGGCAAGGAACTCACAGCGCTTTCGCCAGCAAGCATGAAGGTGGGATTTAATAAGCACTCCGATTGCGACCGCATCTCACAGTCATTCACCAATAGGTCAAGATTGTTGCTCCTCCTGAGCGCAAGTACTCCGTCTGGATCGGCGGTTCTATTCTCGGTAAGATTATATAGTTGTAACATATTTGGGTAAGAAAGCTACTGATGTATCTTTCTAATAGCCTCCTTGAGCACATTCCAGAGTCTTTGGGTATCGAAGCAAGAGTATGACGAGTCTGGTCCCAGCATCGTCCACCGCAGTGAGTAGAAAAGATTTCTAACTTCGTGCCACCCTTGATCCATGCTCACCACCGTTCCTCTAGAGTGCTTCTAAACCATCCGTATCGATCTCCTTTGTTCGTAGGATTCGTCGTTCTAGCTACCTTCCGTACCAATTCATTACGTTGTATTCGTTTGTTTAAGCGCCGAAATCGAACATTTCCCGACTTGGACTCGGAGCTCATTCTTTCTGAACACCATGGCCTCCTCTCTGACTGCCTCTCAAGAAGAAGCTAGCAAAGCGAGACTCCCTCTATCGTATCGAGATGGATGCTCAGCGTGCGTCCTTCTATGATATGACCGCTTGTGGCGACAAACCACGCAGTTGTTTACATTCTTGTCGTGACTTCACCAGGCTGCTCGTGAAGCTGAACGCTTCGCGGAGGGAAAATGGTTACATGCCCTGGCATAGCGAGCACGAGAGGCAAGTGCAATACTCGCCCCATTATCCCAATCTAACTAACCTCCCTTTTTCGTCCCCAGACATGCGTATGAGAAGTAAGTCACATCTTTCAGTTCAACTGGTGCTTCACACACCTAACTGATTGCTGTGGACAATCAGGTGCCAGTACGACGAGTACGTGTGTTCCTATCACGTTTTCATTGTTATCATGCGACGCTAATATTTTGTGTGATGCCTTCTGTCTGGTAGCTACGTCCGCAGGATGAAGGAGCTGTCCAAGCAGAAACTCGCTGCCAGCGAATAGCAGCGAATAGATTGGTCAGCGTAGCATTCCATCAATAGCATGAGTTGGGAGTGTGGTCTATTAGAACGTGCGGTGTTCTATAAGTATAACTACAGAATTTCCTTGTCTACTTAGGGCTGCCATGCCGCGATTGCCTCTGCAACCCGTTCTCTCACTAGCTCAGCTGAGTGACTCTTGCCATAGGCATCGACAAACTCTCCTCGAGGGTTCATGAGGTAGAAGAATATAGAGTGATCGACGAGATAGTCATCGCCAGGTTTGGCGGTTGGGGGTGTTGAAAAATATACCCGGTAGGCTTTGCAGGTGGCTTTGACGGCATCATATGGACCCGTCAGGCCTATGAGTTTTGGATGGAAGTCTATGACAGTAAATTCAAGCCATAAATTGCAAGGGTAGAAAGATGAGGCAAGCTTTGAGGTACATGCCTTGGACGTATGCTGCGGTTTGCTCAACAGTGTCGCGGGCGGGATCACAGGAAATGAAGATGGGCTGCATAATGGACCCATGTTCAGATTCTGATAGGAACCCAACGATTCCTCATATTTGTGAGAGAGTGTGTGGCGTTCGGGGAAAGAAAAGGGATCATACCAATCGAGGTAACAACTTCACTCATCTTGTCTAGTTCGTCGGGACAGACGTCGGGGCAATTTGTGAAACCAAAATAGATGAGACTCCAGGAGCCCTTGAGGTTGTCCTGAGTGAAAGTTTTGCCATGGTGATCTATTAGTGAGAACGGTCCCCCAATCTTGGCCTTGCCATAGCTAGCAGTTGCGAGTTCTTGTTCTGGGTATGCATGCATTGAGCGTAAGCGAACCAAACGATTAGACAGGAGACTCACGCTTCTTTTCGATGAGCTTTGCCTTTTCTGTTGTGAAGTAGTAGTACAATCCCGCGCCTGTCGTCACAAAAAGTGCTCCAGCCTGCCATGTGAAGGGCTGGTGGAGGCGAGGTGGATGAGCGAAGGGTTTGCTGAACGAACAGACTTGGACACACTAACTCCTGTTGAAGCGGCAGAGGGACCCGATCCTAGAGAGCGGCAGTGGGCCAGTGGTCGCCGCCAAGCAGTTCTGTGCAGGGCTCGGACGGACTGGGTACGCAGAAGAGTATTCATGGAGAATAACGGGGGGATGAGCAAGTCGGTGAACAAAGTTCAAGCCACTCTTTGACTTTTGAGTGGCACTGGGTCTGCGTTTTGTGGAGAGGAAGAAAACGACAAACACAGGCTCAAGTCTGACTCCTCGACTCACAACGGTAATGAGCTCATCGACAACCAACAAGAAAGCCAGGAGGCACTCTTCTAGCTACCGATCGGGCCCTGCCCGTCTTGATGCATCTTTTGTGCAGCGCGCCCAAAGCGACATGGGCGACAGAGCCTCGGTCCAGGATATTTCCCTTGACCACGTCGAAGAAGCAGACGACTCGAGCGACGTCGAGGATGCCACGGCACCTCCGGCTGAATCTCCCATCCCAATCGAGGATCGTCCCACTCGGCCCTTGCCCACTTCCAAAGCCAGGCGGATCCTCGCTAACCCCACCCTTACCCCCATCCAGGCCACAGTACCTAAAACTACTGCCCAAAAGGAGGCAAAACGTCATCTCATTGTTGTCCTAGAACAGGCTTGTCTCGAGGCGTATCGGGTCTCTTCTGGATCATCCTCGCGGGGAGGCAAGGATGGTAAGGACGCCAAGTATGCCCTCCTCAACTGCGACGACCACCAAGGCATTCTCGCCAAAACCGGGCGAGATATCGCCGACGCCCGCCCAGACATCACCCATCAGGTAAGCCGTATATCCTCTCCTATACGATCATTTCCACCTCATTCCTCAACCCTTGGCGCTCTGTATTAGTGTCTTCTCACCTTACTCGACTCTCCACTCAACAAGGCGGGACTACTTCAGGTATATGTCCACACGACCAAAGGTGTTCTGATCGAGATCAACCCCCACGTCCGCATCCCACGAACCTTCAAGAGATTTTCTGGTCTCATGGGTCAGCAATCGACTTATTGACTCTGCGAACTCTGCGTTCACAGTCTGAATCTAACAAATTTCCCTGGATAGTCCAATTGCTCCACAAACTACACATCAGGGGAGTCAACGGCTCCGAAAAACTTCTCAAAGTTATACGAGTGAGACCTCCACGCTAACAGCGTTGCTAGCCCTACCGCTAACAGTAACCACAGAATCCCGTGACAGACCATTTCCCCGTTAACACCCATAAAATTAGTAAATCATTGCTGCTTACACCTTGGATGCTTCAACGTGCCTAACTCACTCGATCTATCACAGCTCTCTCTGGTGATGCCAAGACAGTCCGATTATCACAATACCTTCCAACACTTCCTGAGACTCACTCAATTGCTGTCTTTGTCGGTGCCATGGCCCGAGGGTACGTGCACTATCATATTCATAGTGCTCTTTCCTGACACTCAACCTTGCTCTCTCCGTGTAGGAAAGACAACTTTGCCGACCACGTTGTGGACGAAAAAATTTCTATTAGCGAGTACGCTTTATCAGCATCTGTGTGTAACTTTCCCTCCCTCAGCCTACATTGTAGCCCTCATATGTCTTATCTTTCCTTGACAGGTCGCTTGTGGAAAGGTCTGCCCCCAATTTGCTACTTATTACGTTTCCTACACTAGACTCGTCACTGATTGCTTGCTCATACAGTTTTGCTGTGCCCTTGAAGAACTCTGGGACATCATATAATAATGTTTTGTTCCTGTTGTTGATTGCTGTTTCAAATTTTCTGTGTTGACAAGGTATTGATTGCATGGATGCGCTACCCAAGCTGTAATTCTTCTAAGAAGCTGGTTAAATCTTCCTTGTTTACTTCAACAACGCTAGTGTCAAAGGTCCCGTGTCGTGTTCGCGCATTTGATCGAGCCTTTGCCTCAATGAACGCGACCCCAAAGTGGCTAGCAAGCATAGAACACCTTGGTTAGCCTAGGCCGTTGATAAGAGCGCGCTTCCTTACTTTTTACGAACGTCACCAAATTCTGTCGTAGGTGTCACACCGACTACAAGATACGAGCCGGATTTCTCATCTAGGCACGCTACGACGAGAGGGAGCTGCTTGCGTTTCCCTTGCTTGGCTTGGAATGCAACATGCCTATCTCTCAAGGCATCAGTTAGCCATAGCCCAAGACGCGAGAGCGTTGCAGGATGGCAGAACGTTAATAATTCTGGTCCTTCCTTGAGAATAGCGAGTCGGAAAGACTTGAGGGTTCTGACCGCATGCTTGTCAATGAGTGATGACCCTTGTCGAATTATAGCTCGCTGGAGGGCCATGGATAACGGCAGAGCTTGTTGGACGAGCGATATGCTGTCATATATTAACTTCGTTAGCGTTCCGGCCACCCTAATTTTGAGTGTGCGAACTCACTCTGGGCCCAGGGCATCGAACGCAACCCAGAAGTTGCGGATCCACCACTGCTCAGTCGCACTTCCAGAGCCGTCAGCCCCTAAGATATCATCATCGCCGGTCCCAGTATCAGGCTGCCCTGCCCTCCAACTACTTGTCGCAGCACCGTTGGATTGCGCCGCCGAACTTCGTTTCAGATCCCACACTCTCCCGCCTCCAAACCACTCTCCACCGCCCTGACCACCCACTATCTCGACCTCAAGGCGCACACCCCCAGCCGCTTGTGAAAGCGCAGAAACGCTTTCAACGACATCTGCAGCACACAAGGGCTGCGATCGGAACCCGAACGACCGCACGAAAGAGGGGTACGCGACATCGACGAGGCCGTACTCAGGAGCAATGGTGTCGATTTGTTGTCGCAATCGATGTTTTAGGCCCATATTCATATGTTGGTAAGTCTGTTGGCATTGTTCAAGTGAAAACCTATAGGGAAGGGTCCGACTAAGATTAGTAGTTCGTGTTGTCAAGGCCAGAAAAAATCAGTACCCCATCTTGGCTAAAAGACCTTGCAACTTTTTGCGTCCTTTCTCCTGCCATATTCCCAGCTTGTTAGCCACATAGCTTGAATGGTACATTGAATCGTAGAGATTCCAGTGTCGGAAGAGAGTGAAGCGTAGCTCCTCTGACAGCCTAATTTGAGTATCGTCTGCGTCCACAGTATGATTGGAACTCTCTTCGGGAGGGTTCAACCGCGCGACTTCATCGACATACATGCCGTGAAACATGTCATATTTGTCTCGAGATATTCGAGAGGTGATGAATTGGTAGGTGAGGCCGAGGATCGATAGCCTGAAATATAGATAAGGCACCAGATGCAAACGAATAAAGGCTCAAATTGAACTCCACACCAGAGAAGGTCATTATCAGCGCGTTTTAGTAGGGTTGTGAGCACATATACCGTGCCAGCAGCGCTCTGCCCATACCACCGTCCAGAGTTGTAGTGTTTGTCAATGACAGCTTGGTGCTGCCTTCGCTGTTCGCGCGTTACTCTGCCTTCCTGGAGATATGAGTTCAGCTTCAAGCACCATTAGAGTGAATGTCGCCCTCCTGACCTCATTTCGTCGTCGTCGCTTGCGTCGTCTTGCCTTGTGAGTATGGCCTGGTTCAGATCCTAGCTCGTCGTCGGAGGGGTTTGGTTCCTCTTCTTCCTCCCCGAACTCCTCGTCATCATTACTATCATCGTCATCGGAAAAGTCTTCAGATCCAGATCCAGAGTCATCATCTGGCTCTTGCTGAGGCATCACATCAACATGCTTGATCCACAATTTATTGTAAAGATATCGCATACCGACAGCACACCATATGATTCCCTCTCTTTCTCTAGTTTTGTGACTCCCCCATCATCCCATACAAGGATGCGTTGAGCCTCGGTATGTTGACCAAACAGGTTTTGCAAGTTCTGGGGACGGTTAGAATCGATCACATGAATATTGACATGGGGACTGAATTCGCCAAACCACTCGGGGGATGTGAGGTCAAGTAAGGCGCCGATGTTGATGAGCACCAAAGCACATAGCTTGTGGTATGAATGAATACTGTGGTAAGTGCTTCGATCGATAGCTCCGTAATCTCGACAGACCTCGGCGCGTTCTAGGAGCTCATTACGAACCTCCTCTAATCCTGGGTATCCAGAGACCGGAATGATACGATACGGCACGTCATCTTGTTTGAAAAGTGATGATAGCATACGCGCCGCGCAGAGCGCGTCAACCTCCGGAGCAACGAGTAATACAACAGACGCAACAGCTTGCGATGGAGATCGGCGACGTGCAGCTAGAATTGAGCGATATGCCGCATCATATGTCTTTTGGCGAGGACTGGTCGTAGTCGCGGAAGCGTAAACCATAGCGAGGGTGGTTCACGACCCGATACATAACCAAATAAAAATAACGCGCACACAACCTTTGCCTGTGACTGACAAAAAGCGTACTAGAAGAAAATAAAGGAATCATGGTACTAATGTCCAGCTTTCTTAGCTCGCTCGATATGTGCCCGAAGCTTCTTCTGCTTGTCTCTAAGTGACGCCTTTTTCTTCCCTCGGACAGATCCGCTTGCCAGGATCATCATCAGGGGCTTTTGACGCGCCTTTTCACGGTTGGTGGTACTTGACCCAACAGTAGACTTCTGCTTGCCCTTGGAGGATCCGAATTTCTCTCTGCCTTCTCGTCCCTTCTGGATAGACTCCATGCGTTCCGCGTAATCTGCTTTTGCCTTCTTCCTGGGTCCCAAGATATCCATCTCGGAAAGAAACACGTTTGGATCTTCGGCAGCGCGCTTGTTCGCCTCCAACTGAGAGATTTTACGTTTAGCCGCAGTACTCCCAGTTGTCTCCGAAGCCCTTTTCGCAGCCTCAAGTCGAAGATCGTTTATCAGAGCAAAATCGGCTGGCGTCAAGATCTTCAACGATTCGGAGTCAGCAATCACATCACGAAAGAGAAGCGACGGGGAAGCGTACTTTGTTGGTGGCTAACTCCATGACTGAGACAGAATCTACTGGTGTTTGTGGTTGCACCCCAGCAGCTGCGGGCTGGGTTGAGGTGGCAGCGCGCGGCTCGTCGTCATCGCTGTCACTGACTGAAACCTCAGGGCCGTCCGAGTCGACATCAATCCAGCTTCCTGAATCAGATGACCCCGACTCAGACTCCACATCCCACCCATCCCATCCTGCTTCATCATCTTCCTCTATTTCCTCGTCTCCATTTTCTTGCTTCTGCTCGTCCAGGAAGGCCTTCAAAAGGTCCAATCCGTCAATGGTCTGAGGGAGATTCGCTGAATGACCGAATGGCATGAGGGTGGCGGTATTGAGACCCATGGATGCCGCTTTCCCCTAGAACAGAAAGTCAGATCATGGGATGTTGATGTGATCGTGGGAGAAACGTACTCGTTCTCTCCTCTTCAAAAGCTCAGGGTTCACCTCCCGATAGAGTTGAAGGAGGCCTCGGGCAGCCGTGACGACACCTTTATCATTACTCTTGCGATACTCGATGAGATCGCTGAGGAGATCTTCTTCCATGCACCACGGCTGCCGACGACATACTTCCCGGATTGCGTTGATGCCAGCTGCAATAACCTCAGGGCCAACCCCAGGGTGTACGAATTCCTTGGCCAGTTTATTGATCACTGGGACCAGAACATCCGGTGGAGTCAAATCATGAACAGATTGGGCGAGAGACACAAGGATGATAGTGACGCGGAGCTGGTGATAGGTTAAAAAGCTAGATGAAGTTGGTAAGCGAGCTGCAACGCGGCGCATAATGCAGTACGAACCGGATGATATAGCTGTAGAAGCCAAGAATGCAGAGTTTGTGCGCGCCCATGACCCTGCTCACGAGCTGCATGTAAAGAATTTTATGATCGAGGGAGAATCGCTTATCTTGGATCCAAATGAGGGTCGCTCGGTGGATATCATGCGTGAGACTCACCATATCTACTGAGACTTTCGTACAACTTCTCTCCAAACGTTTGGGGGTCATGCAAAAGTTGCAACGCAGGGAAATTGACAACGGCTTGTTTCTGTGCACGTTTATTCGCTGATTTCTGGACTCCAAAATTCATGAGTCGTTCGTCCCTACCTTGATGAAGATGGAAGGATCACCTTCTTTAGAGCCTTCACCGCTTTTGCTATTTTCTTGTCACCACTCGTAGTGGTTTTCGTGATCGCTCGTTTCAACTGCAGGCTTCGTATCTCCTGTTGGGACTAGAAATACGATTGACATCTAGAAATATGGAGCCTATAGAGGTACATACATCGTTGTCCTCATCGTCCTCCTCGTCTTCATCATCTTCGCCCAAAAAAAAGTGAATGGCAGCATTTTGCACCTTCACATGGGGATGGAAGCAGGCGAGGGCAATGATAGAAACCGTCTTGGCATCATCCCTTTCAGTAAAAGAGAGTGTTCAGTTAGATTCTCAGCTGAACATTGTTGAGTCACTGACCAGACACCCTTCTTCCATAATTGTTTCGTCAGAGCTACCGCCCAGATTGCCTCATCATTCGTTGATGTTTTAGTGGCGTCACTGGGCTTCTGCCCTCGGATGGTTCCTTTGTCCCCTTGTACCTCTGCGTCCATACCACGTTCCACCATTGTGAATAGGATCGCCTGGATCGCCCGATTCAGCTTGTGATTCTTCGATTTGGTATTGGCGACTCGGATGTCGGTAAGGATGGTGTTTCGGATGAAAGACCTAAGAGATGAGGACGTGGTGCGAGGTAAGATGGGGAAAAGCGTCTGTAAGAGCCTGGAGAGTAGACAGCAAAAAAGATGAGCCACAGTCACAAAATAGATAGCCTAGAACTTGCTCGAGTGAAGTTATGGCCGATTTGTTCCGCAGAAGCACAAGATTGTGCACTAGAGCCACACGGATATCTTGAGATAAACTAGCATAGTTTTGGACCAGAAGGACGGATAGCTGTTTTGGGAAATTCGCGGCATCTTTTGGATAACAAGGGGTGACCTTTGTAACCTCACGTCAACGAAGCGATTATCCAGTAATGAGAGCTGCTCACTTGTGACAAGAACCCTATAAGCTCTCTGAAGCGCTTCGCATCGTCTTCGTCTTCCGGTTTCAACTCAAATATCCGTCGGATACTCTCAAAGTGATTTAGCTGCTGCAAAAACTATGGGAAGAGCAGGGGACTTAGCAAACTAGACATGAAACGGAATCTAGAGGACCTACTTCTTCCCGATACCCTTCTGGATCTCTTTTTATGAGGTTCTGGAGCTGGGGGAGGTTTGCAGCAAGTAATGCACCTCGCGCTGTTTTCTTCTTGCCCATTGTTGGGTGTTATTGAACACTGACCTCGATCCAAAGCTCAACTCGGAGATGCGCACCTCATCCGTCAGGTTTGCGAAACACGTCCATAAGGTCCTGATATCCTTCCCCAAGCGCGGGGGAGTGCATGGTGTGTGCTAGGCCCTGCTTCCAGTTATCCCTTTGAAGGCTGATCCCCCGTTACCTTATAGGGGAGCATACACCCCAGCCTCATCCTTCTGCCCCGAAAGAGATAAAGGACTCTTTCCAATCTTTTCTTGAGAAAATGAATCAGTCGCGCTCCATCAGTACAAGTGCTCCGGCTGCCCCCGGTGTCCTTGACTTTTTCCAAGCTCCGGCTCGTCTGACGCAGCCCATCCCGTTGGAAGCACTGGAGATTGACCTGATAGAGGTGAGCAAGTCATGAATGACAATCCTCCGTATTCCAGCTGGCTTTCTAAAAAGATGATTCATTGTAATGTAGAGTGGTGGTGCACAATAAATACGCCACGGGCTCGGCAACGCTATATTTTTGTAATACCCTAGAGTCCCTTGTGCTTGACTGCCTCGTCCTGAATCAACAAATGCCCATTTCAGCAGTGATACTGCCTGCATTCTATTCCAGCTTCGCTGGCCCGCTCACTATGGCTAGCCCCGCTGGTTCGTTACACCTGACGAAAGCATTGAACAGCACTTCATTCGAAATCCACCGGGTCCCGTCAACCGTAGGCATCTACACTCTCAAGCTGTCAATAACGGGGTACATCTTGGACAATGGATTATGTTACATTGGACCAGAACATGTGGAGTATCGATTTGTGATGAGCGGTCGCAACTTCTCAATGTCATGCGGAAGTACTGCTTTAATCTTTCTCCCCGTAAGCTACTAGGTGTTGCTCCACCTCATCGTCTGACATCACTCGCCAGCTTCCTCTGGACTTTTCAGGTTCATCTTCGCTCACAGATACCAGTCCTATCTCAACTTCCCCGGCCTTGAAATCAGTGGAGTGGACAGTTGAAATGGTCTCGATGGCGAGCTAGACAAGGGCTAATGAGGGGGAAGCCAGAGCTCGAGGTAAGAAAAAGCTTACCTCGATGACTTGGTCGCGAGACAGCGATGCTCCGGCCAATGAGGGATCCCCGCTTCCCGCGAGTTTCTTCCACTTCTTTTCAAGAAGATTCATCGATTCTTGCTGTTTCTGACCAGCAGAAGTGGCATGGAAGCCAACGAAATATCCAGCGGGATCCAATTTGAAGATCTGGGGACCTTTCTCGGCGTCATGTCCAATGAGGATCATGGCTGTGTTTAGCAGAGATGACTCAGCCGTGTGACGTAAAAACGAGCTCGTTGTGCACCAAAGGAGACAGTGCTTACCGATTCCAAGAGGACGCATAGCAGCACGCTGTGTGTACACTTGATTGATATTTGCCAGCCGCCGAGCAAGAGCATCCGGAGTAATCTCATACCCATACTTATAGCGATGGTCTGCAGCTTCTTGTCGAGCCCGTGATATCTGGGCCCTGGCATCAGCTGGTGTTGAAGGCACTCGATCGTCAGGTCACAAGGCTCTCCTGAAAGCACGAATCACCACACACCTAATAGACCTGTCATTACACAACCGATCGAAGGTGTTATGCTGAAAAGATGTGTTACTGTGGATGCATCCAATAGCTTGTCCTACAAATCCATAGCGTTGAGTGGACGACGCGCAGCCCTACATAGATTGAGGAAGCCTCACGGGAATCTTCTTCTGGGTGATGACGACCGACGTGTCTTTGCCACGAACAGCAACAGCGGTGTGGCCTGATCCCGAAATAGCCTTGAAGGCATATTCTGCAGATCGATGTCAGCGCAAATGCAGCGAAGAAATGGGTGGGCGTGAAACGAACCGACTTGATACAATCGACCCTCAGGAGAGAAGACAGTAAGATAGCTAGGGGAAGGATTGTTTAGGTGTTTCATATGCTACCGAGGGGCGTTTGTAAAAGCCTAACCGATCGTAGGATGAGCGCGACATGTTGAGAGCTGACGCGTACGGATTGCGGCCTCGGGCACAATACTTCCACACAGTGACACAAACAAACACATCCCGTCTATTGGGCAACTCCGATCCCATCTTGGCGGCCGTCCGCTATGAAGGACATCGTCAAAAACACCAACCCAAGGAAAATGTAACTCCACACATCCCCCACGTCGCGCTTTAGGTCAACTCATATTTTCTCCAGCAAAGAGATACACTTTGGACTCTTTTCTGCACAAGATGCAGTAAACCTCTCAGAACTCGAAGTCACCCATCCTCTCCTCTATAGGAAAGAAGACCCCACTCGTCGACCAGAAGCTCACGGAGTGCTCGATAGCCACCTGGTCAAGATTTTTCCCAATTGACCTTTCCTCACTTGTGTTGACTCATTAACACCATCCAGGGCCCTCTTGGCAAGACCGACTACTGTGCAACATGCGGACTCCAGACTGCCACCTGTCCAGGGCATTTTGCATATATTAAACTACTCCTCCCCGTTTTCAACGTCGGCTATTTTAAGCATATTATCACCATCCTCCAAAACGTTTGCAAGGTGCTGGTCTTGAACCTTCTTGAAAACCCCAACGATTCTGAAATCGACCCCACTTATATGAATAGACATGCTCGCGTGTGCTTCTATCTGAAAATGATAGGAGAACCTTCCTTCGTCGTTTTCGCGCCACAAACCTTGAGAATCTTACTCGTCTGGGATATGCCAAGTCCGTCAACACTGCATGCCGCAAGGTTGGGAAGTGCCCATACTGCTCTGCCGTCAACGGTACCGTCAAGAAAGCAGGCGCTATTAAAATCATTCATGACCAGTTTCGGATGAAGAAGAGCCACGAGGCCCGAAGGGGCTGGGAAGCTGGCTTTATTTCCGCTGCAGAAACCCAGAGGGAGGTAAAACAGCTCCTTGGCAAAGCATTTGACGACCTGAACCCTCTTAAAGTTCTTGACATATTCCGACGAATAACCAATGAGGTAGGTACTTTTTTTGGCTAGACCCTCGCCAACCCTTGTCCTTACCCCTCATATCTGAAGGATTGTGAATTAATGGGCATGAACCCATCACAAAGTCGGCCAGAACACTACCTTTGGCAGTATATATCTGTACCTCCAGTCTGCATCCGGCCCTCAGTAGCGCAAGATGGTGGTTCGAGGTACGCTGTCAGCCTTTCCTTCGCCCAGCTGTGCATGAGCGCTGTCCACTAAAAATCACGGACCATCAGCAATGAGGATGATATTACCGTCATCCTCTCAGACATAGCAATGGCTAATACCGTTATCAAGGCCGGCCTCACTAAGGGTACCAACACCCAAACTCTGATGGTGGGGTTTCTCGACTTTAAGATTTTCGTTCTGACTCATAAATTTGGCTGAGTAGTCACAGTGGGAGGCACTGCAAACGCTTGCTGCGCGCTTGGTCAACAGCGAGTTACCAGGGCTCGCCCCTGGTGATGTGAGCATCGTTCCGTGCCCCATCCATAATCACTGACGCTCGTTGAATTAGAAAACCTACCGCGGCTTCTGTCAACGCCTGAAAGGGAAACAAGGGCGTTTCAGAGGCAATCTTTCAGGAAAGCGAGTGGATTTTTCAGGTCGAACTGTGATTTCACCCGATCCTAACCTCAGGATTGATGAGGTACGCATCAAGCAAATTGACTTATCGCATTTTTTGTCCTTATGAGCCCATAGGTCGCAGTTCCTGAACGCGTAGCCAAGATTCTCACCTACCCCGAGCGCGTCACACTTCACAACATCAGCCGTCTTAGGATCGCCATACTCAACGGCCATGATGTTCACCCTGGCGCTAACTATGTTATCTCGGCTACCAATGGATTCAAAAAATATATCAAATTTGGTGATCGGAAGGAACATGCAGACCGACTCCAAATAGGGGACACCGTTGAAAGACATGTCATTGATGGCGAGTGAGTTATCCATGCCAAATATATTCTCTCAGCAACCTCACATCATCTTCTCGTAGCATCGTTCTATTTAATCGTCAGCCCAGTCTTCACAAGGCAGGAGCCATCCATCACTATACACCAGTCAACAATGCTAACCTCGCAATACCCCTCTAGCTTTCAATCATGAGCCACAGAGTACGTTTCAACATACCCATATATTATTTTCACCTTTATGACAGTTTCTCTCAATTCGATAGGCCAAGGTCCGACCTTGGCGGACCTTCCGATTGAATGAATGCGTCTGCAATCCTTATAATGCTGATTTCGACGGCGACGAAATGAATTTACGTGAGTTGATTGTGCCTAATCCGAAGCGATGAAACTCAACACGTAGCACAGATGTGCCCCAGACTGAGGAGGCGCGCACTGAGGCGCTCACACTCATGGGAGTAAAACACAATATCGTTACGCCTAGAAACGGCGAGCCAGTCATTGCTGCGATCCAAGATTTTATCACCGCTGCCTTCCTCCTTTCCCGAAAGGACCGTTTCTATGACCGCAGGCAGTTCACCCAGATTTGCACCTACATGGCTGATGCAAACTTAAAGATTGATATTCCTCCGCCTGCAATACTTAAACCCAAAAGACTTTGGACTGGGAAGCAAATTTTCAACTGCATCATGCGTCCTAATCAAGAATCCAATGTATTGGTCAACCTCGAGTCTAAGTGCACGACGTTGATCAAACCGGACTTATCTCATTGGCCAAAAGGCATGAAGCCTGCCGCAGATCTTTCTCCCAATGATGGCTGGCTCGTCATTGTGAACTCTGAAATAATGTGTGGTGTTTTTGATAAGGCCACTGTTGGTGGAGGGAAGAAGAAGTCTATGTTTGGTATCATCCTTCGCGACTATGGGCCAGACGCAGCGGCCGTGGCGATGGGAAGGCTGGCAAAAGTGGCAGCACGCTGGCTTGGTACGGAAATACTGTATCGTTCTGTGATGATTATTACTAAATTCGGCATTGCAGCAAACATTGGATTCTCCCTCGGCATCAATGACGTGATACCCGGCCGCCGACTCCAGGATACCAAGAATGATCTTGTAACTGAGGCGTATCGCAAGTGTGGCGAGATACTGCGAAAGGCGCGAGAGGGGAAATTAGAAACGAGCCCCGGAAGCACTGTCGAGGAAACGCTCGAGTCCAAGATGTCTGCGGTTCTTTCAAAAGTTCGTGACGATGTCGGACAGCAGTGTATGAAGCAACTCAGCCGGCACAATGCCCCGCTAATCATGGCCACGTGCGGCTCCAAAGGTACGTTCGTGAATATTTTATGGGATTAAGTCGACCTCAAGACTCAATTTAACCTGCATTCACAGGGTCCACCATCAACGTTTCTCAGATGGTTGCAGTAGTTGGGCAACAGATCATTGCAGGAAAACGTGTGGCGAATGGATTCCAAGACCGCACCCTTCCCCACTTCCGGAAAGGCGAGAAAGACCCCCCAGCCAAAGGGTTTGTTCGTAACAGCTTCTTTTCTGGGTTGTCCCCCACGGAGTTCCTGTTCCACGCTATCTCTGGCCGAGAGGGTCTTGTTGATACTGCGGTCAAGACTGCAGAGACAGGATATATGGCTCGACGTTTGATGAAGGTGATTATCTAGAGATCCTACAGCTCCTACCTAACTTGATCTTGTTTATAACAGGCCCTGGAGGATCTCACCACTCGTTATGATTTGACGGTTCGAAATTCTGTCGGAGGGATCGTTCAGTTCCAGTATGGAGCTGACGCTCTGGATCCCGCTTGCCTTGAGGGTGAGGGTACACCAACAGAATTTGTTCGGGTGTGGTCTCACGCGCTGGTATGCTTCAAAATTGCCTCACATCTCTTCTCCCCTGACAAGTCGTCCAAGGCAACCGAGAATCGCAGCGGGCTAGGACTTATGCCATTCGAAATTGAGAGCATCACAGACAAAGAGCTTGCATCGCGCAAATTTCGCTCCGAGTGTACAGCTGCATACATCTCTACGATAAGAACTTTTATTGCGGAGATCTGCAAGGCACGAGTGAAATCGAGGGAGAAGTATGGAGTGTTTGACGGTGCAGAACAACCACCTGGACATGACGAGTTTACCGACTATTCGTCGCAAGCTGACGGTTGGTGGAATATTCATCTCCAATACCTAATACTAACGCTATCGCTATCTTCTAGTTGCTCAGCAGTCTGTTGTCGATAATCTTACCAAGGTGACCAAGGCGCAACTACTTCATTTCCTCCGTATTTGCCTTGATAAGTACGTGCGTGCCAAAATTGAGCCAGGTGGGCAGCTATCTTCTCAATGTCTTACCGCGCACTCATTTGCGCCCGTTTATAGGTTCAACTGTCGGCGCTGTGGGTGCACAATCGATCGGGGAGCCAGGAACGCAAATGACGCTGAAAACTTTCCATTTCGCTGGAGTTGCGTCAATGAATGTCACTCTTGGTGTTCCTCGGATCAAGGAAATCATCAACGCCGCGAAGAAAATAGCTACCCCAATGATCAATGCCAAACTTGTCACTCCTCACGAAGAGAAATCGGCACGAATAGTCAAGGGTCGCCTGGAGAAGACAATTTTACGTGATGTACGATGTCTTCTACGTCAGGAGCATATTGACTGACACCTGTCTCGGGTTAGGTCACTCGCGTGATCGAAGAGACCTGGTCTCCGTCAGCCTCATACATTACCCTACATATTGACAAAGAGACGATCAGTAAACTCGAGGTCTTGAATTTTAACCGCATTCCCTTGACGCACAAAAGTTGACTATTGTTTTCCCAGCTCGAGCTCACCCTCGATCAGATAAGGGATGCTATCGTAGCGAACAAAAAACTCAAAATCAAGTCTAATGTGCGAATATATCCCTTCTTCTCCACAGTTGCTGACATCATCCCATTCCGTTCAGATGATCGAAGTGCATGGGGATAAAGATCGAATCAAGGTTAACGTGAGCGGCGAGATGCAGTATTACCAACTTCGAGCTCTCCAGCGCGTCCTCCCCTCAGTAGTAGTCAAGGTAAGTTGATATCGCCAATATAATATTGTGCAAATTTAATCCCTGGAGCTCACAGCTGCTTTCCAGGGAGTCCCTAGCCTACAGCGTGCAGTTATCAGCGTATGTGAAAAAACGGAGAAAGGTAGCTTGAAGGGCGACCGACAGTTGCTAATTCTTGGTCAAGGACTCCTGAAAGTGATGACTACCGATGGTAAGCATTTAGTGGGTGCCGAGTGTAATTCAGAACTGATACTTCCTAGGGGTTATTGGGGAACGCACCACGTCGAATGATGTGATGGAGGTTGAAAAGGTGCTCGGGATTGAAGCGGCACGCAGCACTATTATCCACGAGATAGACCATACTATGCGGAGCCACGGCATGACAATTGATCCCCGCCATGTCATGCTTCTGGGGGATGTGATGACCTATAAGGTTGCAAATCTTTCTGTTTTTGACTCATTGCTCAACTGACAGTTTGTTCAGGGTCAAGTGCTGGGCATCACCCGGTTCGGCGTAGCAAAGATGAAGGATAGCGTGCTGACATTGGCTTCCTTTGAGAAGACTACCGACCATCTATTTGATGCGTCAGCAGCTGGGAAGCGAGATGGGATCGCTGGAGTATCCGAGAGCATTATCATGGGGAAAACAGCAGCCGATTGTGGAACCTCTATGTGAGCACCCCATACCTCAATGTCAATGATCCAGAATTAAAATCGTTTCTTCGCTTCTAGGCCCTCGTTGGTGGTAAAGGCTCCAGTCCCCCGTAAACGGAGGAAACTCATTTTTGAAAGGATGTGTGTCGAGGTCTCGTAGACTTCTCTGAGATGACGTCATTATTACTTTTCTTCCGCGCTTGCATCGCCTTTATTGTGTGCTTTCGTCGTCCGTTACGATACGCTCACCACAAAATCAGATCTACTGACAAGCTGAATCTTGTTGACACCGGAGGAATAAGCGCGTGACTCTAAACAACTCACGCACCCTGACACGCTCCAGACAAAAAAATGGCAGCACACCCTCTTTCCACCTCATCAGGCGCACAACAAGCCAATTCGTCCTATAGAATTCTTGGAGATGAGAAACATGGCCGCATCCTGTGTCTTGCAGATGTTCGTGGCAGATTATCGACCCTGAATGAACTCGCGGTTGAGACGGGTGCTGTTGCAATTATTCATACAGGCGACTTTGGGTTCTTTGGTATACTGTTCACCCATCTCTAACCTAAAATCACCAGTGCTGACGTGTATTTACTCCTTGGCCTCCGCTAGACCGATCAAGTCTCGACAGAATCAATGACAGGTACGCGCGCCTGTCTACCACAAGTGATCCTACGGGCGCGTTTCCGCGTCTCCTTCATCATGATTATTGCGATAGCCGGCACTTAAAGAATTTCTCTCTCTGACATGGCTGATTCTACGTAGGACTCTTCGGCATCTGATCCTATACTCCCCTCTGATTGCCAATTCGGAGCGCGACGAGTTGCTGGCTGACTCTACCAGTATCTCCAATCTTCGCGCTTCGATAGCCAACTCTCCAACCCCCCTCCTATCCGAGTTTCCCCAACTTCTCACTGGCGACATCAAGCTCTCCGTTCCAGTCTTCACTGTCTGGGGAGCTTGTGAAGATGTCACTATCCTGGAGAAGTTTCGCAATAGCGAATATCAGATAGATAACCTTCATATTCTTGATGAGGCCACTAGCCAGGCTCTGGATATTGGCGGTATCAAGTTGCGACTTCTGGGTCTTGGAGGAGCTCTCGTTCCACACAAATTGTTTGACAACGGAGACGGGCGCGCAACTATCGCTGGTGGTCAAGGGACAATGTGGGCCACGGCGTTGCAAATTGGGGAGCTCGTTGACACCGCCCAGCGGTCGTATGACCAGTCCGAAACGCGGCTATTCATTTCTCATGCCTCTCCCGGACGTGAGGGGATCATAGCTCAGCTGGCGTTGGTGTTAAAAGCCGATCTGACGATCTCCGCTGGCCTCCATTTCCGCTATGCTTCCTCGTACAATGAGTTCAGCGTACAAAATGACATGGATGGATTCCGTCAGAAACTTGTCAGTGGTAGAGAGAATTTCAACCGAGTATGGGAGAATGTGAAAGGTCAAGTTGAGGCAGTCATCGAGTGAGCTTAATTTTGCACCCTCGTAAAGAAAACCATACCCATTGCTCATTTCTTCGTAGCGACAATCAACGTATTCTCCTTGAGAAATGTCTTTCAGTGGTCGAGCGTGTTCCAGCTGCACAACCGTCTGGGAATACTGCGGAGGAACCGGCATGGAAAAACTGTTGGAATTGGAACCTTTGTGATGCTGCATACGGGCATTTGGTCCTCGAAATTAGGGAAGGTCGCGTGAGCTCTGAGCTAAAAAGCCAAGGTAGGGTTAGCATCTCAACCTTTCTGTATCTGCCTCCTCACCTGGCTTTTCTAGGCTTCAATTATGCGTATCGTCGAAAGACCCCTGCCCCTGCAGAGTCTACTGCTCCACCTTGTGAGTCTTCATACCAGAACTGCTGTCTCGGTTATGCTCATGTAGGTTGTAGCTTCACAAGCGCAAGTTGCTGGCGCCATTCCTCCAACAAATGGTGCTTCAACTTCGCCAGGTTCCCCAGCCCCTGAAAGCCCTGGACCAGATGGGAGGAAACGGCTATCAAAAGCGAACCAACCGAAGAAACCAACAGATGATACCCCCTTGACGGATGCGGAATCCAGCTTAGCTCCAGCGTCTTCCAAAGCGGCACCGCGTTCCCTAGCTGCATCTCCCGCTCCTTCCGCATCTGCCGGACGAGCGGACTTGGTTTCCCCGACAGACAGCACAGGAGCTCGAACCCCGCTCACTGCGCGCCCCAAACGAAACCCATGGACTTTGTTCGTTAACTCCTTGCCCGTACCTGTCACTGAGGACGAAATTCGCGATTTCTTTGGTCCTTCAGCCTCTAATGTTTGTGTTTCTCGCTGTAGCCAACATCTTCTCACCCTAACTTTTCCCATCATTAGATCACACACATTAAAATCCCAATTAATTTCCACAGTAAACAGCAAAAAGCTGTAGCTTTCGTGGAGTTTGGCGATAAGGACGCGATGGATGAAGCACTTGCCAAACACAATGAAGTTAGTCCTGAGCCTGGTTTGTGCAGGCCTTCGCTGCGATTACTAATTCCCTTGGTTTAGACCATCGGGGAAACTCATCCAAAGGTCGCTATCGCAACCGACAACACTGAGTCTCCAAAACCAGCAGGACGAGGGAGTGGTCGTGGCGGGAGAGGCGGTTATCGCGGAGGATTTGGGGCAACACGGGGTGGCCGTCATGATGGAGGGGATTCTGGTGCAAGAAAGCCAGATGCCAAGTAGGGTTTCTCTTGGCTGAAAACCACCAATAGTTTAGCAGTAATCAGTGGTAGTGTTTGGTATTGCTTTGGTCGTAAATCACCTCACCTCCTGTTATGTTATGAGGATGACGAATCAGAATGAGCAGTCTACCCTACACATTTCTGCCATTCCCCTCTCCTCATTCTGTATCATTTCGCCGCTTTCAATTATACGACAATGCGGAAGGGCCGCCGTTTAAGCCACTAGAGCTTGCACGCCGCCATGTTGTCCGCGACTGGTGTCTGGATTCAAACTTGCTACATGTCGTGATATGTACCGTTGATTTCCATGATCCATCGATATGGCTATTTGCCATCACCGATCAAAGTAGATCTTCCTTGCAAGTCGCTGCATTTGACGGGCTCGAAGGTAGGACAATACTTGTTAGTCACAGCAGAGCTGAAGTTGACTGCCATTCCAAAACAGAAACACAATCCGGCTCATATGTGCCATCTGAACTCTTCCCATGCTCCGCACAATGCGCCCTTTTGCCTTCTGCCTGCGAGTCCTGTCCCACTTCGGTATCTTCTCGAGGCTCAACATGCACCGAGTCGCTGATTCCAAGGCACCAATATCGCACCCCACAATTCCACTTCGTTAACGCTTTAAGAGATCGCCTGGTAGATGCCATATGCCACGCATCAGTCACCTCCTCCGCGCAAACAACTGTTAAGTGTCCAGGTGGCTTTCTCATTCGTTCCAAAAGTCAAGCTGGGGATTGGGGCGCCTCGTGGACTAAAACCACGGTAGAGACCACGTCAATCGCGTATGGCCTCCAAATTCATCAGGTATCCAACGGAGTTGTGGTTCAACTATTCCAACGTGACGTGAAAGTTTCCCCAGCGCGATGGCAAGTCACTCCAGGGACCCCTCTGGCGCTTTTACCGGCCTTCTTACCATCCTATTATCTCGGAACAATGAAAAATAAGGCCAAACCTCCACCGGAGCTGACGAGTAGCTTGGAAGGCCACGGCTACTATTCCCCCTCATCCGACGAACTCTTTGTTTGCTGGGTTCCTCTCCGGAAGTCACCTACGTCAGACTCCATTTCCGATGAGGGGATGTGCTTTGTATGGCCTCGCTCAATGTGTACCATATCATCTACTCGAGATGTAAAAGCAACCCTCCCTCCCTTTGACACCGTCAATTTTCCCACCGTTAAAACGCTGGCCCCGTTAGCTCGAGTCTGGACCCCAAGATTACGGAAGCCCTTCACTCTACGAGCTTCCAACGCCTCTGATCTATCGCGGGCTGCTCAAAGAGCATCCATTTTTGTCGAGGCCGCTGTACAAGATCGCGAGAGAGCCCGAGATCAACGCTCATCTCGATTCACTTCCCCCTCATCTATTGGCTCGTCCCCTCGGAATGTCATCACCTCTCATCAGAGCCAATTCCACCCTCTATACCCCTCTCCCCCTGGCGCGAGCCCCGAGAATATACTGCTCGACTCTTTTTTTGCCCCCCAACTACCAGCAGAGACTGTGAGCAATGGAAGCAATATTCATTCCCCCACTTCGGTGGTTATCAATTCCGATTTTCTAGGAGACTCTCAATTCCCAGCCCAGGCCACTGATCATGGGACGTTCAATTTTGCTGCGCCCGCCCAACGGATTTCATCCGCAGACGACTGGCTCGCTGGTTTCGATCCCACAGTAGATGGTTTGGATGATTTTTCGCTTACCGACGATGTTTTCAGTTATTTCGACTCACCCCCTGCCGCAGCAAACATTCGTTCTCTTGCCGAGATCGCAAAGCGTCCTAGTTCAGGAACTGCAACTCCAACAACATCGATTCCTCCCCCGCCTCCGTTACCGATAGTTTCTGAGGTTGTATCCCCGACCCCCTCTCCCGATTCGCTCTCCATAGAATCCATGTCCCCAGTGGCAGTGGCAGAGCCAAGAGAAGGTTTTTCCGCGATACCTCTTGACGGCAAGTCATGGCATAACCCGTTTGATTGGATGTTATACTCCACGAGTCTCCGAACTCCCGCATTATTCATGGATCAGTACACTACAGCTTCTGACCCTCGACAAGAAACTTTGTCCAAACTACGTGCACTGAGGCTCAACGACAATTCTTCCACGCCATCGCACTCTGTGGTCTTGGAAGATGAAGTTGGCACAAACGACTCAAGCTCAGAAGGCACTGATGCACACATAACAGTTGATCGCGAGATCTTTCTGCCGCCATCTACCCTCCTCCAAGATGATCCACCGTTATCACCACTCCAACCGCCATCTCCACTTCCAGAATCAACCCCGTTTGCACTGTTGACACAAAGAACTTTTGACGTTGGCTGGCTTCCGCAGGTCTCGTATCAAGTGGCCTCGTCCGTCCCTACCCCTCAGGCATTCAGTATCAGCCAGGTGACCAAATCCTATCAAGCGCCTATGCACTTGCTTTCCGTTCCCACACCCGTTTCGCCTAGCGAAGGCGCTCGCGATTCGGAAAGAGAGGAATCTCTTCGAGCTATTCTCCCCTTTCTTGTTTCTAGCTCCTTGGAAAGCGAAATCTCAAACAAAAAACCGTCTTGTATCACCCCCAACATTCGAGCGGAAATTGAGCACAGCGTAACTAGTCTACTGGATTCTACCGCTGATTTTTCTTCCGTTATACAACTACCGAGTAAGCTACAAGTATACTCAACGTTTTACCTGGTTGGCTAATATACTTATATAGTCTCGCAACCTGCTCGAGAGCCCGCTTCTCGCTCGAGGGCACAGGGAAAATCATTGATGGAAACTTTGGATCATCCTCGTCTCGTGCTAGGGAGCAATGGGAATATAGTTCACGTGGCTCCAACAGCGGTTCGATTCTGGCGAAGCTTGGGTCTCTCGCCCCTTCATGGATCAAAGGACGTAACAGCTGCTTTATTTTTCGAACCAGAACATGTGCGCCATGAGGTGGCTGAATCCTGGCTCGCTCGTGTTGGCCATGCATATCAAGTTCGTAACATAGTTTTGATTATGGAGCCTCAAGACTGATTGATATTTCTATCAGGGTCATGGCTTCGGGTCTCATACAGGTGGTGATTCGGGCCTTCGAGCTGGAGGAATCATCTCTCTGAGATGGAGTAACTTCCAACGCACTCTTGGTAAATCCGTTCATACCTCTCCGATCGTTCACTTCATATGTTAATCACGTCAATGAATAGAAAATGTTGTTACGGCCGTGGGCGGGGAAGTCAGACTCGTCATCTACCTCATCTTCTCAGAGGAGAGCTTTTTCAGGAGTCCTGCAGAGTATGGGCAGATCATCGAAACACTCCACCAATATACCGGCCCAATATTCCAATTTGTCCCGGCCAGCTTCCTGGGAGCAGAAGCTTGCGATGAGTCTAGAATCAGCAGATTCGTGACCATGCTGTACAATCGAATACCCCTTCAAGTGCAACGTGTCATCCCACGTGTTGAATTCGAGGATGTTGGGGATGTAGCCACTTGGATAGATGGTCCAGCTTTCACCGTGACGAATCCCCGGCCTCCAACGTTCAGATTTGCTCTGGACTTCACCACCGCTGGAATCGAGCCGATCGACCGACTAGTGAGGCTGCATGTTGGTTATACATATTCGGAAGACCGAAAGTGGATCTTCGTCTCCATCATTGACCAACGTGGGGAGAGTTGGCGCAATAAAGTCCTTGAAATTGCCGCTCTGGGCGGAGGTGGCGACCGAGAGACTAGGATTGCTGAGGCACTCTGGAGAATGATCCTCGCTTTCACAAGAAGAGTGAACACGGAGTGGGCTATCGTCGTGTGCAAGCTGGGTCGTCTGACCCCGCGAGAAACCAAAGGTGTGCGGGATTCGTCATAACCGTGGCTTTCCAAATACTGATTAGAGTGTGATGATAGCTTGGGAGAATTGTATTGGTAGAACAGACGACAATGACGAGTGTGCCCAACACTTTTTGCTGTTGGAGGCGTGTGAAAGTCTCTCATTCCCCACCCCGCCTGTACCTGGTGGAGCTACACCTGCGATAAACACTGCTTCTGACAGTGCCCCTCCATCCCCTATAGTCTCTAGTGGAACCCCGGCCTCATCAAAAGGGGGCGGACAGCTGGTCATTACGGAGCCACCGCCTGCAAGTGCTGTGTACTCGCACCTTCGATTGGCGCTTCCAGATCCGCGAGCTCTTCCTTCAAGAGAAGATGCCCAATGGCCAGATGGCGATCCCCCAGACCAAGATGCTGCTGTCTGTCTTCCCCTAACAACGGCTTTTCTCATCCCCCGCCCACCAGGCTCCCCGACGCAGCCCCCTGGCTCACAACTTCCACTGGTGGAGGCGTTGCAGGTCAACACAATGTTTGTATGGACCTCACGAACTTCAACGTTGAACATTTGGGGTCGTAGCATCCTGGAGGTTCAGCGAGACTGGATGTCGAATTTCAACGATCTCGCATCGCTAGCTCATGCGAGATTCCAAAATCCATCACTTCCGTGGTGGCCATACCACGTTCTGGCGGTCGACATGATGGCCAAGGCGGCTGATAGGATTATCAGTAGAATACAGTCATAAAAGAGCCTGGTGCAATGTGTGATTGATTGCTGAAATGTAGATGACAATGATTGATCCTAAGTTTTCTTTTCGGTCTTGATGATATCGCCCATATGCGTGGGGATCTCGATCGAAGACAGGGCTGAGATAGCGGCCCAAAGGATAGGTAGAAGAAGGAGGAAGGATATGAAAAGTGTGAACAACAGGTTGGGAGTTACTAGTTGATATTTCTGGAATAGCCCCCCAGATGTGGTCGAGTTGCTAGCGCGTAAGTGAAGGGGGGTGAAGAAAGGGGAAAGGGCGGACGGGGCCTCGGCGCGCTTCACGTGAGGAGATGGCTCGGCAAGCGAGGAACTTTCGACAAGGAATATCAACGACGAAGCGGAAACGAAGAACTCCTCCATCCCTACGACTAGTCCAATGTGTGAGAGTGGAGCAGGAGGGTTGTGGGAGGGTTGTACATACATGCTTCATTTAAGGCCGCGTTACGGGCAGCGAGCGAATCTTCCGCTTCCGGGAGTTCGAGCTGAAGGACATTCCTCCCAGTGAGGTACTCATTATCTGTGAAGGAGGTGAGTTGGTGGCCGCACTGCTCAGCGATAGAAGCTGCTAGGCCAGAAGATGGCTGAGGATGGATGCCTAAGCCCTTCAGTGGCGATTGTTGGAAGCTTCGAGCTATGTGCGATGATGTGGGCAGCTCATACAAGTCGTCAAACGTCAGCTATCCAAGGGACAGGTCAGACGCAGAGACGGCAAATAAAGCCAATGAGGTGTAGCATACCCCAGCAGAGGTGATAACAATAACTGTATCATACTCGCAAATCTGCGAAGAAGCCAGAAGCGCACGAGGAGACACGATGCGCGCAGTAGCGCCTGGGTCTGGTGAACCGCCTGGGCGCAGCGGGCTGACAAAGAGAATGTGGTATGAGAAAGATCAAATTAGCTGGTCCAAGAAATATCCTGACCTTCCGGAGAATATGGCCAATGGGAGAACAAAGTTTGGCTTCATGGATGGCAGGCCTTGGCTTGTTGTGGCCAAACTAAGGAACACAATTGCCAACGAAAGCCTCGGACCTCCTCCACGTCACGCAGCGTTGTCTGCTCTGCCTCTCCCTTCCATTGTCCCATTTGTCTCTAAGCTCCTCTATATCTCGCGGGACTCTGCAGCATCGCGCTCTCCCTGATACTCCCCACGCCCCATCATGGCCGAGTACGACTATGAGGAAGGCGGCTTCATGGCCCTGTATTTTATCCTCACTTTTCTTATCATCATCCTAATCCCTCTATCGACATCCACCCTCGTTCCGTCCTTCAGTACGTGTCTTTCCAGTGTCATTGATTGCGAATTCCTTTGCTGATCTACCACCAACTACGCAGAGAAGGACACCTCAAATGTCTGCGAGTGCTCTGAATGCTCAGTCAAACAGCAAAAGGCCAAACGAACATCCCCTTTGCAGCGATTGTCACCATCGTAAGCTCTCAGCTTACTGAATTCTCGCTTTCCTTCACTTAACATCATCCACGTATAGTGGCATATTCACCCTCATTCTTTGGGTTATTTTCTTTGGCATCGCATATAAGCTGGCAACAACAAAGCTTGACTCGAAGATATATGACCCGTTTGAAATCCTCGGACTGGCTCCGGTATGTTTCTGCTAAGGACAGGATCGACTTCAAGCAATTCACTATACTCTTTACGTGCTACCAGACTTCAGACGAGAAGGCCATCAAAAAACACTACAAGAAGCTCTCTATTAAGTTGTGAGTATCCTTCTACTTGATGAGTCTCTGTCGTTTGTATTTCTCATCACGCCCTTGTAGCCATCCTGATAAGGTCAAGTTGGCAATCAACCAAACTATCGAGGAGGTTTCCAATCACTTCGTTGATCTCACCAAAGCCTACAAGGCTCTCACGGACGAAACCGTCCGAGAGAATCTCCGCTTGTACGGTAACCCTGATGGGAAGCAGGACTTCAAGGTTGGGATAGCCCTCCCTCCCTGGGTCATCGAGTCCTCCAACAATGGTTGGGTCCTTGGATCCTATGCTATCCTTTTTGGTGGCCTTCTACCTTACCTCGTAGGCCGTTGGTGGTTTGGTTCGCGTCAACATACCAAGGATGGTGTCCACGCGAGGACTGCTGAGAGCTTCTTCAAGGCGTTAGGGGAAGATGATACTGTTCAGGATGTTGTTCGCACTCTCAGCCAAGGTTTCCAATACGAGGAGGGAGTCGTGGTTCCCGGAGGCTCGGAAGCAGCCCTTCAAGAGGAGATCAAAAACAAGATTGGTGCTGACGAGTGGGCTAAACTCTCCAAAGCAAGTCATCCCCTTTATCCGAACTGCTCTTTCATGATTAACACCCCACATAGGGAATGAAAGGCTCTCCTTCTCGAGCGCTCATACTTTTGTACGCGCACCTCTTGCGGATCCAGGTTAATGATGCGCAGCTTCGCAAAGGTTTGGCCCGATCACCGGCTCTAATCACACGAATCATGCTCTTACCTCCATTTATTCGTTCAAGAACAAGAAAAAATGGTCGCTCGCCTTCCTTCCATGCTCGCATCCCTCCTCGCCATGACCCTCTCTCACAATTGGCTGGTTCCATCCCTTCATGTCATGCATCTTCATGCATACCTCGCTCAAGCGTTGATGCCTGGCAGCAGCGAACAAGCTCAACTACCACATACCAAGGAGTCGGACACACAGGAGGATATCGAGAAAGTATTGAAGGAGACTACACCCCAAGCATCCGATATCACCAAAGCTGCTCGGCATACAACAAAACTTGAGGTCATGGATGTGTATTTCAAAGGTACATATGACCAGGCATAATTTAGTTCCGTTCTTCTTACTTTTCTATTCTTTTCAGTCCTTGGTGAACGCATCATCACACCCGGAGCTATCGTTCATTTAGTGTTCCAAGCTCGTGTTGTGCCTCAGACCAAGCCTACTGGTCCTCATATCTCGGAAGCGAGCTCGTCCGCCCCCAAAGATGAGAGACATCAATCGTTTTGGTCAAATAAGAAGGACACAGAGGATATCACGAACCCTGTCGTTCCACTCGCTCACGCGCCGCACTGGCCGACAGTACGTTTGTAGTCAGTCTCCCAACGATGTTCTCCTATTGACTAATCCGAAACGGCACCATCGTTTGTAGGAGCGCAAGCCTCAGTGGTGGATCTTCCTTGCTGATCAGAAACAGAACCGTGTCTTCGTCCCTCCGATGAAGTTCAGCGAAGTTCCGCTGTACGACCCCAATGTCCCAGCAGCGTCGCAGGCTACGGACAGGTTGTACAAGTTGACGTTCCAGGCTCCTCCGACGGCAGGGACCCTCGCGCTGCAAGTGCACTTTGTGAGCGACAGTTTCCTTGGCGAAGACATCCGGCGTTCTATTGTGGTATGTACACACCATCGCTATCAATACTTGAGGGGCAGGTGTGTGAACTCAACCTGTTGTTTCATAGCTCAAAGTAGAGGACGTTTCGGCTCTGACTGATGAGGAGCAGGGTGCAGAAGACGATATCTCTGATCCGGAAGAGGACAGTCTCGCCGGACAAATGGCTGCCCTGAGGGGCGGCCCAGTCAAACGCGCGCTTGTGGAAGAGAGCGATGATGATGACGACTCGACAACAGATGGAGATGCGTCAAGCGATAGCGATAGCGACAGTGATAGTGATTAATATAGCAATGCTATTTTATGTCCATTCTCTAAAAATGAGGAACTCATTGGAACATCTCGTCATCCTCTGCCACCTCGCGCTCCGGCCACATTCTGGAAGGCAACAAAGATGCTGCTTCATCGCCTGACGCGCCAGTGATAAGCATTTTAGAGGCTCGCCAAAACGCATCCGTGCCCTGAGTCGCGCAGTAGTCCCCGATCTCGGTCACATTCGCTGTGCGTGGCGGAGCATCATCAATCCCAATGAACTTTTCTAAATTCGCTTGTTGAAGGAGCCGATCGACAGACTCGCTCGTATCACCAGCTTCTATGAAGAATAGTTCAAAGATAGGAGGGATTGATCCCGTCCCTTTTGTGAAGTAGTCGATGTAGGGGCGAAGCAGCTGGGCGGCATTCGTAGCAGCTCCGGCCAATTCTTCAGAAATAGGGGATATAACATACAAAATAGCTACAAGTAGTGATAGAGACGGATCAGGCCAAGAAATGAGTAGAGAGTAATACGGAGCTCACATTGTCCGTGTGGACATGACATTGTTCCATTCCCTGCAATCACACAAGAAACCGGAGACGATAAGGATTGGGGTCCAAAAGAGTGGGGAGGAAAGGACACGTATACAGTGTCCACGTTCTGGGCTGTGTCGGAGTTGTCGTCACTGGGGGCAAGAGATTGATGCTCGTGAATAGGGCGGCTGAGGATGACAATTGCTCGAAGGAATGAGCACGAGTTGCTGGATTGTTCTGTCTTCATCTGTCTTGATGGAGCGAGAATTGTTTGGGCGAATAGGGGCTCATCAAGACCGTCAATCGTCAAGGAGTAATAGGTTGTTTCTATTCCCGGTTCTGCTGCGGGCGACAATGCAGTGCGGGTGATTGAGGATATATTTCGCCCAAGAATATATGTCCCACCGCCCACAGCACACGCCCTATACAGTCCACGATAGATTGAGAGAAATATCACAAAAAGAATAGATGCAGGCACACATACCTGCAGAAGCCCTGAGCGAGCTCTCCAAGCCCTCCATAGTTCCCAATGAGGAAAGGGGATGCTCCATACCTGCCGGATGATCGCATATATCTCCGAAGTCTAGGGAATAATGTTTGTGCAAGCTCTGAAAAGAAGAATAAGGACTGTCGCCAGCGACTAGTGGGGGTATGTCCGCACCTGAGCCAGACGGCGAGCCAGCGATCGAGAAGACAATGGCTCTTGCTATCCGATCTTCTATCCCAAACTGGCCAGTCAACAGATCAAGCGCAGGGCGTTCCCTATAGCCTATCATTAGGATTAGAAATAGAAACTCGACGCCTACACGCTGGCACAAGTGATCCTACCTTCCCATTCTGAGGTTTCTTCGAAATCACCAAGAGCATATTGAAGCATTTTCATTAGCTTCCGCTTAGATATTAAAGAGAGGGTTTTATCTTTGAATATATCCTCTTTGCTGGAAGGGACAACATTGATGGGAGAACGAGCATCAAGATCATTCGATACACTTGGATCTACAGCACCCAAAACATCGAGGAGACGAAATTCGCTGTATTGGGATACGCCTGACGCAACAAGGGCATCTATGAGAGGTCCCGTGCTTGGTACAAGCGTTGGAGTGAGAGATAATGCATATTGCCGAGACTTGACAAGAGCAGCCTGAGCTGGGTCCTCCGCTTCACCGCCTTCAAACGGATAGAATGCAAAGGATACTGATGAGAATACCCCTGGCGGTGTAGATGACACTGCTTGCGCATTCTTTGCCCACTCCAGAAGCTCCTGAAGGGTGAGGCAAGCAGTACGACTTCCATAATAGGCATTGGAGTCGATATGTAGGACCTTATGCCCAGATCTAGCTAGTGCGCTATGCAATTGCCGATATCAGGTAAGTATGCTAGTGAGCTTGATTATGGCGACCTGGATGCCGTAGAAGCATACTGACGCAGCTGCGATCGACTGACTTAGCCCCGTACCAATAACAGCAATATCGAAGCGCGAATCAGTCGACGCCATATTGCTCAGTACTAGCTCGATGAATAGCAGTATTTGCTGCTCTAAGCTTCCTCACGAGTGAGGGGCAGGAGGATGATGGTCACTGTTTGCGTCGACGGCCACCATTCATTCAGCCAACAAACAAATGCTCAAAGCATTGCACCGCGCGTCGAGGACACGTTCTGTAACGGTCATACGGCAACTCTCAACCAGGTCGCCGCTTCAGTCTAGGCTCTATGGGCAACCCGTATCATCTAGTTCGCGTTCCGTAACTTTCCGACACCCAGCTCGAATACTCATCTCACTCATTCAGCACACCCTCACCTTGTCGCTCCAGGGGAGTTGACACCTGGAATTTCCCTCGGAGAGTATAAAGAAAGAAGATCCAGGCTATTTGAAACATTGCCTGACGATAGTGTAGCGGTATCATGTGCTGCGAGCACGAAATATGCGTCAAAAAGTGAGAATTCTCTGCCATTTCGACTATGAGGAGGTCCTGCTCATGTTGTTTTAAGATATATTGTGAGGAATACTTTATACATCCCGCTTATATTGCTAATCTATACACGCAGCTATAAGTTTCGACAGGGTAGCGACTTCTTCTATCTCACTGGCGTCCAAGAACCGGAGTCAGTCTTAGTACTTGGTATGCAATCCTCATCTGCCGCCCAAGCCAACGCTAATCGCCCCAATCCAAAGAAAAGCGCGGGAGCAATTGCAAGAGTACTCTGTTCATGCGTGACAAAGTACCCTCACAAGAGCTCTGGGATGGTCCTCGGACAGGTGTCAAAGCTGCTTCAGATCTATTTGGGGTAGACGATACATTGGAAATTCACAATTTATCATCCCATCTCAGTTCTGTCCTTCCATCCTACTCGCACGTTTATATCGACACTCCCAACCACATTTCACCTCCTCGGCGGCGATCATCGCTGCTTCAAAGTCTCACCGCACCAACTTTGTCCAATGTAGATTCGGCACTGTCGAAAGTACAGTGGTCCAAAGTTCGCCCTCTTTCAAAGGAACTTCACCAAATGAGAAAGTTGAAAAGTCCATCTGAAATACGTCTGATGCGAACAGCAGCTGATTTGAGCGGTCATGCTCATGCCAGGGTACGTTGTTTATTCTGTGATCAGGAGATGACGATAATCTGACTTTACGGTGCCAGACAATGAGATTCACTGCTCCTGGGATGTCTGAGGCCGCCCTGGCCGCCCATTTTGAATATTTGTGCGCGCTACGAGGATCGGAACGCCCAGCATATGTTCCTGTCGTAGCATCAGGAGCAAATGCCCTGGTCATACATTACACTGCAAACGATTGCATCATTCAAAAAAATGACCTCATCCTTGTGGATGCTGGGTGCGAGTTTCAGTGAGCGCAAAAAATTCTGGCTCCCCGTCGCTGAGACTGAATCAACACTGTAGCAATTATGCTTCAGATATCAGTTTGTAGCTTCCTCTCTTTGGTTGACATTAAGGATGATTCCTAATTCTTGTTTAGCGAGAACTTGGCCTGCATCAGGAAGGTTCACTTCCGCTCAAAAAGACCTGTATCAGGTGCGCATCTTGTTATCTGTCCCGGAGTATCCGCAGCCCTGATAATTGCTGCGCTCATAGGCTGTTCTGAATACCTTGAAGTCTGTAACTAAGCTGGCAAGCGAGTCTCAGGGTCATACCTTGGAAACCCTTCACTACCAGAGCACGGACATCTTGAGCCAAGAGTTGCGACAAGTGGGGCTTTCTACAACCTCCAAAGACATGGATCGTCTCTATCCCCATTTCGTTGGGCATCCACTGGGGCTGGGTAAGTGCTAAATACATGATCTTACCATTCAAACCGATTTGGAACTTCTGCAGACCTTCATGAGTCTGGCGAAGATCAACGTCGCGATACCCTCAAGGAATCGATGGCGATAACCATAGAGCCAGGTTTAGCCTCCCACCCAAAAGTTAGCAATTTGATGTCTCACAGCTACTTCTCCAGGTGTCTATGTGCCGGATGACGATCGCTATCCAAAGCACTTCCGAAACATTGGGATACGAATAGAGGTGCGGCTGCTTCTTCACCAATCATCCAGAACATTATTCTGACCGCAGTTTAGGATGAAGTCGTTGTTCTGAAGGTATATCATATCCATCCATGATCCGGCAATCGCTCATTGGACCTTGCATTTACAGGATGATGTAGAAGTGTTATCGGCTTCTGCGCCAAAGGAGATCTCTGATGTTGAGGGCGCTTGTTTAGGTACTCTAGGATTGGATGCTTTCTGGTCACCACCTATAGCATAATGTGATATTTTTCGAGCGGCTATTCTGTCGTTTTGATGCAGCAGCGTAGCCCCCAGAATTTTCAATGGACCGATATGTCGTTGTTTGCATCGAGGTCGGATCGGCTACCGAGCCTCTCACCTCCTCCCCACTCCCCCAACCGCTGATTTTCAATGTCTACGAAAGACGACACTGCTGTTGTTCCTACCCCCCACGGCGTCGATGCCGATGAAGCACAATTGGTATAGATGAAGCTCCCTAAATGGCATCGAAGGAACCCTCGCGGGATAAAATCTAGATCACCATGTTTCGGTAACGTCCTTCTGCTCGTGAGCTCTATTGCACACCAAGAACGGCTGCGGGTATCCTTGCAAGCTCGTTGTCGGAAATTTCGTTCCCCACGAATCTGACTGCGAGCAGTGCGGGATTGAGATCATACCGCGAGTTACCTGATCAGATTGAAGTCTGCGGAGGGAAGCCGTCGTGCAAATGCTCGTTCACCAACCTGGCTCAAGGCTGGGTTGGTGCTTGGAGCGCACATACTGACCTGTGTCCATTTCATTTATTCAAGCTGTCTCTTGGGTACCAGACGGTAGGGAGACGCCAAATGACGTCTCAGTTGTGTGAAGCTCAATTTGTTTTTTTCTCTCTTTCCCTTTGGCAGTCTCTCCATCGCAATTGGCACCATTTGGAGAGTTTCGCTGCCAGTTTCTGCGCCCTCGATTTTATCGGAGGAGTACGGTACGTGCTTTTTGCTGGCTCTTTTTCTAGTGAATATTGAGTAAATATCCATCCTAGTTCGGTCTTCTTCCTCGGGATCCTGGCCGGCGGCCCGGCCGCCATTTGGTTTGCCTTGATTCCTTTTTCCCCATGGCGTTATAATCGCTCACGCCATCGTAGGTCATCATACATCATTACAATGGTTTTCATGTGGATCACCGCCGCCGTGCTCGCTGAAATCTGTTCGGCTCTCCCACTAAGTGGATCGATTTACATATGGGCCGCTGAGGCTGCAGGTCCTAAGTATGGTCGTATCGTGGCATTTGTCGTCTCGTTCTGGACGGCCGCAGCGTGGATGACATTTTCGGCTGGTAACTGTCAGGTACTTCTATAATTCGTTCCAAAACGCATTCAGGTGCCTTACGCTATGTTTTAGACGACAGCGAATTACCTGGTATCGCTTTTCAATGTCTACGACATCAATTTCCCTGGCGGCATGGATAACAGTAACGTGAAGTGGCGTGCACTCATCTGGGCGCTCTCGGAGGTATTCCTCATTATCTCAATCGCTATGAACTTCCTCCCCCGTCAGAACCCATGTTTTTCATCTGTTCATCCCCTGTCACTGAGGTCTCCTCTTCCTATAGCTCGCTGGTATTCCTCAATCTTCAAACTGACGCTTGGGGTCATGGCAGTGGACTTCTTGTTAAACATGATCTGGCTGCCAATCGGCGTCAGCCGCACGTATGGCTTCCGAAGCCCTCATGAGGCCTTCCTGACTACTTGTGAGACTTCGATGAAAAATTCTGGTGTCATGGTAGCTGATATGCCGCTGCTCATTGGTAGATAATGGAACGGGCGCTCCTGCGGGATGGAATTGGCTGCTTTGCTTCTTATTCACATCTGGGACGCTTACTGGATTCGATGCCTCCGGTCATATTGCTGAGGAGACGAAGAACGCCAGTGTTGTGGCCGCGCAAGGAATTCTGGGTGGCGCGATTGCTACTGGCACACTTTCTTTTGCAACCATTATTCTATACCTCTTCTGCTCTCCCTCCATTGATGTGTGGAACAATCTTGATGCGCCGCAACCTTTCGTCCAAATTTACGCCATTGCCTTGGGCAAGCCGGGCGCTATCATCATGACGATCATCGCTGTCGTTGGCCTTGTTCTGGTATGTCGTCATTGCGGCTGGTTGTTATTTTGCTAACCATCGCGATCTCTCAATAAAGAACACCAGTGTAGCAATTGTCGCGGCGTCTCGACTCATCTTCGCCATCGCCCGTGATGGCGTCCTCCCTGGATCGAAATGGGTTGGTCAGGTGAACGCAGATGGCCAGCCTCGCCATGCTGTCATCGTGATGTATGTGTTTGGGGCGCTCATTCTATGCACGATCCTGCCGAGCAGTGTGGCATTCACTTCCTTGGTTTCCGCTGGAGGTGTCCCTACCATCGCAGCCTATGGCCTGATCGCGTTACTGAGGCTCACACAGACGCCATACGACTTCAAAACGTCCAAGTTTGGCTTGGGAAAATGGAAGATTCCTTTCTACACCTCGGCCGTGCTGTTCAATGCGCTTATGGTGGCGGTACGTCGCTCCCAATGCATTCCCCCGCAGTACGTTTATTCAACAATTATCTTGTTATTCTTTAGGTCCAAGTGTCTCCATTCAGCTTCCCTGTAACTGCGCAGACTTTCAACTATGTGAGGTCCACACCGCCTCAATAGTTGGCGTCATGACTAAACTCTTCTTTAGGCAGGGATCATTCTTGCTGGAGTCACGATCATAGCCCTGCTTAGCTGGTGGTTCATCCCTGAAGACCGCTGGCTCAAATCTGCCCATATCAAAGCTATCTTGGAGAATACGGAAGCCTCTGCTCAAAGCGCTGATACTGCTACCTCAAACGAGTAAAGTGTTGAAGAAATCATCCTGTCCAAAGGGACAAATGACTGGAAGGCCAACAGCGATTTCATGTGTAAAGATCAGATCTCGCCATATGGGGTTGATATTACTGCTGGAATGTACCAAGGAATAGATTTAGTGTTCTGCATTTTCATTTGTATGCATGCCATTGACTGGTACGCGCCCCTCTGTGGGTGCAAGTGATGTGATAGCCACTGTCTCAAGTTCCCCTTCTTCGAATTCTGGGTGACCATCACCTGGCGATGAGGCAGACTCGGCGGCCTTGAGAGCCTCTGCAAGGTCCTCGCTAATAGCTTTGGACGTTTGGTGGTCATTAGCAATAGTATTCAGTTGATTCATAGCCCTTTCCACGAGTGGGTACCTAGAAACTCGGAATTTGTGGAAAGAGTTAACATCATTGGTACCAAGTAGATGATACGGTCGACGAACCTCTCCAACTCACGAAGGATTAAACGCTCCATGCGCTCAGCTTGGTAGTCGTCGGACACGTCGAGGTTATCTTCTTGCTTTGCAAGAAGCTCGGACGCTACCTCATCGACTTGTGAGTTGAAAACTTCGCCAGTACTCTGATGGTGCCACAGATGAGGCAACGATATTGGTCAGTATTTCGTGGAAAAGCCCAGTAAGTCGTAGAGGAAACACGAGGGCGGCATACAGAGCTCATAAGTTCTTCAATGATTTCATTTTTCAACTGTTCAAAGTCCTCACTATCCATGTACTTCTTGGCGAGCTCGGAAGCGTTGGGGAGACGGCGTGATGGAGGAGACATTGCTGAGAATCAGTGGAGCTCCAGTGGGAGGACAGAGGGGGGATAGGAGAGTTTGAGGAACCCAACAGCACTCTGGTTCTTCGGGCGTGGATGAGATCCCAAAGGCCCAGGAGTAGCAAATGGGTGTTCACATTCGGAGGCCGATTTGTTTGGTTCGTGTCCTCGATTTGTTTGGCCCAATCCTTACTTTCTCGATCACCCAGATTCACCACCCCAGCATGTCTGTCAATATCTTTAGTGAAGAGGTATGTTGTCCCCTATAATGTTTTGCGGAAAGAGAGCTGACGACCGATTCAAGGCAACAGGTATTGAACTCACGCACTTGTGTTTCGAAAAGATTCTGACGCGCTCTTTTCGTCTCGTTTAGAGGAGAGAGCCGAATCGGCGCGTCTCTCTAGTTTTGTTGGCGCTCTTGCACTTGGAGATCTCGTTAAATCCACGCTCGGGCCAAAAGGGATGAACAAGATCCTCCAATCGGCATCAAATGGTGATATCAATGTCACCAATGATGGTGCGACTATCCTCAAGTCAATACAGCTCGACAACGCTGCCGCGAAGATACTTGTGAACATCTCAAAAGTTCAGGATGATGAAGTGGGAGATGGAACCACCAGTGTTTGCGTCCTAGCGGCGGAGATGCTGAGGGAGGCGGAGAAGCTTGTGAATGCAAAAATTCATCCTCAGACTATCGTCGAAGGCTATCGGATCGGAAGTTCGGCGGCCCTAGCTGCCCTGCAAAATGCTGCCGTGGACAACGGGTAAGTTTATTCGTAATCCTATCACTACTCGCCGCGCTTAGTTGGGACCTCATTACAGAGCTAACCCTGCAAAATTCCGCGAGGATCTTTTTAACATTGCCCGCACAACCCTGTCGTCCAAAGTCCTCTCACAAGACAAGGACTACTTTGCAAATCTCGCCGTCGATGCTGTTCTTCGTCTCCAGGTACTGCATTGCTGGGTATCCCTCGCTGAATTTCCAGCTGATGCTATTCTCGTAACATTAGGGATCCACGGACTTGGAAAGAATCCAGATCATTAAAAAAGTTGGCGGAAAGCTAACAGACTCATATCTTGACGAGGGTATGCTATTGCCTGCCTCCTCGTCCTCAGAAACTGATGAGGATGTCATTCAGGGTTCATACTTGACAAGCAAATCGCCACTAATAGCCCAAAGCGCCTTGAAGGCGCCAAGATTTTGATTGCTAATACTTGTACGCGCTACACACCATCTTCCTCTACGACTAACCCCCTGACTCTCAACCTGGAAATAGCAATGGACACTGACAAGATCAAGATTTTTGGTGCTCGTGTCAAGGTCGATGGTACTGGCAAGCTTGCCGAACTTGAACGTGCAGAGAAGGTCCGTCCTGAATCCGCTTGTTAGTAGTTAGCGGGAGGATTTATCAATGACGATGTAGGAGAAGATGAAGGCCAAAGTGGATGCTATCGCGGCGCATGGCGTGACCTGCTTCGTCAATCGGCAGCTCGTTTACAATTACCCTGAATCCCTGCTATCGGACAAGGGTATCATGGTCATTGAACACGCTGACTTCGAAGGCGTAGAGCGGTTGTCACTCGTAACTGGTGGTGAGATTGCCAGCACCTTTGATCGCCCTGACCTGGTGAAATTGGGTCGGTGCGACATTATTGAGGAGGTCATGATTGGCGAGGATAAGGTGAGTCATTGTTAAACTCAAATAACGGAACCATAGCTATTTTACTGACGACAACTACAGCTCATCAAATTTTCTGGGGTGGCAGCGGGTCAAGCGTGTACAGTCGTACTCCGCGGGTCTACAACACAGATGGTTGATGAGGCGGAGCGGTCCTTACATGATGCGTTGTCAGTAATCTCTCAGACCGTGAAGGAAACCCGGATTGTGCTTGGTGGTGGCTGCTCGGAAATGTTGATGAGTAACGCTGTGGAGGAGGCAGCACGAACAGTATCAGGAAAGAAGGCTATCGCCGTTGAATCGTTCGCTCGCGCGCTCCGACAGGTACATAGTCTGACCTGTGATATCTCTTTCACATGGAGCTAACGGGTCCTGATTCCAGATTCCCACCATACTCGCTGACAACGCCGGCTATGATTCTTCTGATCTTACATCGCAACTCCGTGCAGCCCACTTCAATGGGAAAAAGGATGCCGGCCTAGGTTGGTTCTATTGTGATCGCTTGAACCATCAGTAAACCCCGCATTCGTTCCCAGATATGAACAATGGGGTGATTGCCTCGATGAGGGATCTTGGTATTACTGAGAGCTACAAACTCAAGCGACAAGTTGTTCTCAGTGCAAGCGAGGCTGCTGAAATGATCCTCCGGTATGTTATAGATATTATTCCGTCTATCTCTCTCAAGCTAAGAACATGACCACAGAGTGGATACCATCCTCCGGGCGACGCCGAGGAAGCGCGAGGCTCATTAGTCTTGTGCTACTTTCAATCATATATGATGGCTCAGCCGTGGGGAAGCTGCTCTGATGTTTCCTTTGGGTCACCAAATACTGTAAGGCGTTCAGAACCTGGATGCCAAAACTTCAAGATTTGACGTGAACCAAGTCGCCTGTGTCGCAAGTAATTTAGTCAGGCAGATCCGATAATTCATGTGCTATCGGCGTAGCCTATGCCCTTGCCTGATTGCCCCTAAGGGAAATAATTCCTACTTCAGCAATGTTTATCTATCTTCAGCCCGAATAGTTGCGCCAAATCCAGCCAAATACCTAACCACAAGTCCACCACCACGACAGCGACAAGTTGCACCTCACCTGGGATAGCTGTTGCCAAGAACTGCACCCTGTTATAGCTTAGAAGCCGACGGCGTTGCCCTTTCTACCCAGCCCGCCTCCCCTTGCCGAACCGCTGTCCAACCATGCCTCCCGCGTATCCGACCCACATCCGACTCTACGTGACCCCGTAGAGACATCGACCCCGATTCATATACCCTTTTGCGCGTGCATTTTTCGTTTCGACGCGACTTCCAAGGCTTTGACTGGTTGTGACGCGTCCAGGGGTGTGGTCGCCGCCCCTCGCGCCCCAAGCCCATGTGTTGGACGACTGCAAGAGGGCGCGGTGTCTTCTCGGCCCTGTCGTTGAAGAGCTCGATCAATTCAGCCGTTAATCCCCTTCACACCTTCGGAACTGAACTAGCCTTGACGATGGAGTCTCTGTGCTTCAAGCCTGAGCATTTCGTTTGACATGTGCTCACAGAAATCCCGCTGGTCCCGCCCTCTCCGCCGGTAGTTGGAGAGTCCTCGGCAACAGTGTTGGTTTTGCACTCGAAATGGATCATGGCGATGTTGTTGGCGGCTCTCGTTGGCTACTCAGTAGAGGTGGAAACAAGTTCAGGGCTAGGCTTGCATGCATCAGCGTCTTCTCCTTCAGCGGTAGTGAACTGGCTTCGCTACAGAACTTATGCTTTGCATTGGGTTCTAATTTGCCAATCTGGCCCGTTGCACTGCACTCGGACGCCATCGACCCCATGTGGGACTCTGCCATACCTTGGTCGGAACTACATACTTTACACCGCAAGTGATTTCTCTCCCCCTGAGCTTTTTACAGAGTGTTTTGTGCTCAGACGGCCGTCCCGACGAGACTTTGTGCTCTGTTCCGGATTGGGGGCTGCGCTCAACAAAATATCCTGGGTCTAACGTGGCGAGTCGGTTGGATGGCTTGGGTCAACAAGGGGATCTCCACGAAAGGCATCGGTCGGTCTTTCGTCTACGGCGTACACGGATTTGTTGGTCGGATAGTCGCGACAGTGAAATTCCGGTGGATCCCTCGTTGCGGGTGGAGGACTCCGTCTTCTGCAAATCGTGGGTGGACTTGTTGAGATATTGGGTCTTTGGATTAGCTAAGTGATACGCGCAACCCCTGTGTTCAGTTTGCACCGTCACTGAACCTGCCTCTTTTTGGCACCTTCGCCTCGACTGCGAAGCGTCGCTCTCTGATGACGGCATTCGGACCCTTCATTTCTCTCTTGTGCGGTTTGGCGTTTGGTAATGAAGGTCGGCATGTTGCACAACTATCCAGGGCATTCATTTGGGATTCGCCGAGACGGTCTTGGCGGCAGTGATGGCATTGCTTTTATTTCCCCAGTTTGACCTTTCTCGATGAGGCGCTGTGTCATCCACCCTTCTGCTGATCAGCATGCCTAATCGTACTTCTCTGCCCTTTGGCACACTAGCCGCAGCCTGACGTCTGGTCCGAAGTCTCACCCGTGGGAGGTACTTCAGAGATATGCTCTCGACCCTTCATGACGTTAGGATTATGCAGTGCTGGTGTGGTTCTAGGCGCCCATAGAGGATGCTTGTGCTGGGACCGCTCAGGGAAAGGACTGACCACGCTGAGAGCAAAGGGCCACCTGAAGAGTTTCATCCCTTCCTAGGGAAGAATCGGTACGCAATTGCCAATCGGTGCGGCATAAGATGCGTCCGCGAACCCTATGACTTTCCAGTGGTGAAAAGTCTTGTGATGTTTGTCCGCTGCAGCATTCGCCGCCGGCAGTACTCACGTTAATCCTACCAAGGGGCGGAAAGCCGACGCGTCTTTGGATGCGCAAGTCAGTACGCAATGGGGCGGGGATGCGGTGGGCCTTTGTCATCGACAGCGAGTTGAGGTGGGACCAAGTGACGGGATGCTGCGGTTCTGCATCACAATCGCAAATCTGTTGCAGGTATCTGGAGAGGTCGAATGCCCGAAGACCCAGAATCCAAACTATGCGCAATAATTTTTCTACCCCTAGCCTTTTCGAGAGGCTTGATTCCTGGAATTGCTGGCTCGTTATCCTGTATCTATCTTTGCTAGCGCGTTGTTTACTCGTGTTATCCTTTACCATTTCGACTTTCGTGACACTGCAACATCCTACGCTCTCGCCCTATCGTTCCTTATCTTCTCTATTACTCCAAAACCATCCCAACATTCGCCCTCTAGCATAGAGGCTAGAGTGTGCGTCGCCCCCGCCTTCCAGTTCAACCCTCATCATGCGGCCACGTCGACCCCCGTCACCCCGTGGACACTACTCAAAATCCGAGGGCTTCCGTGACGCAGACGAAAAGCGCGCATTTGCTACAAGTGGGGATCTTAAACGCTCCCAGGGGATTCCCGGACTATCGTTCGTGAATTCTGGCGACTGGAGGGTTATTGCTGCATTGACTGCGGTGGCATTCGTTGTTCGTCTGTTCCGATTATGGCAACCAGACTCTGTGGTGTATGTCTTTTTCAAAGCTTCTGAGTCTTTTACGGCCCTCACTGACGGTGTTCTTGTAGCTTCGACGAAGTCCACTTTGGCAAGTTTGCGTCCAAGTACATAAAGACACAGTACTTCGTTGACGTACATCCTCCACTTGCAAAGTTGCTAATCACTTTGGCGGCGGCTATACGAGGCTATGACGGGTCTTTCGACTTCAAAGAGATCGCCAAGTAGGTTTGACCGCCAGCGTACAACCTAGCCCAATTAACAATCATTTGACACAGGCCTTATGAGGACTTCGCGCCGTATATCGCCATGCGTCTCGTGCCTGCTTTGATGGGCGTTGCTGTGATTCCTTTGGCTTTCCTCACCCTCCGGGGGCTAGGTTGCGGAGTCACTTCTGCCCTTTTAGGTTCCACCTTCATCCTGTTCGAGAACGGAATCACTACGCAATCTCGACATATCCTCCTTGATTCTCCTCTGGTCTTTTTCACCGCGCTTTCCATTTTCTGCTGGACTACCTTCAACAACGAAGACAAAGAGCGCCACCGCGCTTTCTCCGATGAATGGTGGATATGGTTGACCCTGAGTGGCCTCTCTCTCGGTGCTGTCGTCAGCAGCAAATGGGTCGGCTTGTTCACGATTGCCACTGTTGGCCTGGACACGATCAGGCAACTTTGGGTGCTTTTGGGAGATGTAAGGGTCTCACCTCGATTGTTTGCCAAACATTTCCTGGCGAGGGCTCTCTGCTTGATCGCCGTGCCTATCATCTTCTATATGATGATGTTTGCCATCCATTTCCAAATCCTCGGCAGCTCTGGTGACGGGGATGGGTTCATGAGTGCACCATTCCAGCACACATTGAGTGGCCATGGAATGGAAGACACGTATGCTGGTCCGTTATTTCCCCGACTTTCCGAAGCCTTATACTCATACCTTCGTTCATCTTAGACATTTCGTTGGGCTCCGAAATTTCCATCCGTCACATTAACACCCAAGGAGGCTATCTTCACTCCCATGATCACGCATACCCTGGAGGCAGCCATCGTAAGTTTTCTCCATCCAGTCGGCGAACGGATGAATGAAATTCTTTATCTAGAGCAACAAATCACTCTTTATCCTCACCGTGATGAAAATAACGTCTGGAGAATCATGAACGCAACTGTGGAGGGTTTTGACGAGCCGGATTATGCCGTGGCCCCTATCACGCATCTCACTCATGGGATGTCAATTCGACTGGAACACATTACCACCCAAAAACGTCTCCATTCCCATAATGTTCGACCTCCAGTCTCTGACGCTGATTGGCAAAACGAGGTCTCTGGATATGGCTTCCCCGGCTTCTCTGGTGATGCCAACGATAACTGGGTGATCGAAATTGAGAAGGGGGATCGTCACGACTCAGCTTCCAGCAAGCGAATCCGAACGTTGTCCACAACTTTCCGCCTTCGACATGCCCTTACTGGATGCTACTTATTTTCGCATAAAGTCAAACTCCCCGAGTGGGGCTTCGAGCAACAGGAAGTAACGTGTAACACGAATGCCGTCAAACCTAATTCTCTCTGGTTTGCTGAAACAAACCGGCACCCTCGCCGTGAGTTTGCTCGCCTATTCTTCATATATCTATCAGCGAGACCCTGCTGATATCCATTGTAGTTGGGCCCAAGGATCAAAAGACTAACTACCGGCATCCGGGCTTCTTTGCTAAGTTCTGGGAACTCCAGCACGTCATGTGGACCACTAATGCTGGCCTTACCGATCGCCACACTTTCGATTCGCGCCCTGAGACTTGGCCATTCTTGCGCCGCGGCATCGTGAGTTTTGATTTTACCTGTGAGGCCTAACTATTCGATCATCAGCACTGAAGACGGTGCTATTTCCCTAGAACTTTTGGGTCAAGGATCACCGACACATTTACCTACTTGGAAACCCCTTTGTCTGGTATCTGAGCACGTTGGCCGTATGCCTTTACATCGTCGCTCGTATTGTGTTGATTCTTCGCGAGAAGCGAGGATACCAAGACTTCACTTATAGTAGGGATTTCGTTGCATCGAGCCACAACTGAAAGCTGACACTTTTCTAGGTCGCGTGGTAAAATATGATGCGATGTGTGGATTCCTGACGCTTGGCTGGGCCCTCCACTACGCGCCATTCTTCCTCATGCAGCGCCAACTGTTCCTCCACCACTATTTCCCCGCTCTTTATTTCGCTATCTTGTGCTCCGCCTCCATCTTTGACCTTTTCACAGCTTCCCTTCGTCCCCGCGTGAGACTCCAGATTGGGGCTGTCCTAGCGGTGATCGCTATCTATAACTTCGCACACTTCAGTCCATTGATCTACGGGAACAAGTGGACGCAGAGTCAATGCCAAAGCGCCAAGTGGCTGAAAACATGGGATTTCTCTTGGTCTGTGGAGTTCGATCAAATCTTCCTCTGCCGTGTCTGATATGCCATTTCTTTTAATAGTAACGAGTATTTCGAGAAGGTGAGCCAGCGTCGGCCTCGCTCTTGTATTTTAACGGCTTACACTTCCTTTAGTACTCGCAGTATGACCACTACGTCCCCGCCACCCCTGCTCCATCAAGCTTTGCCACTATTGGTGGGGGTGATGGCCGGGCGCCAATTGTTGTCGAAGATCCTATCGCTGGGAAGCAGATTGCCGAGGCTGCGGAAGCAGCCCAAGCTACCACTGGCCTGCCTCAAGTTCTTGCTCCGGGCCATAACGTCTTTGAACAAAAAGTGGCTGAGGGAGAGCGCAAGGTGGAATCTGAGGCTGCTGTGCAGCCACAGAACCAACCAGCTGTTTCGAGCACTGTCGCCGTCGGTGAGGTGCCTGAGGCACAAGCCCTTCCTCTTCAACCCGATGACCTGGTCACTACGGAGGAGAATGAACCGTCATCAACATTAGCTCCACAAGAGCTTCCCAACCTCGCAGCTGACGTAGAGGCTCCAGCTTCGGAAGTTGGGACTGCATCCTCAATAATCTCGCCTCCCCCTGTGGATGATGAAGATCTTGAGCGAGTTCAAAATCAGTTGTTCGATAATGATAGTTGATTGATGTAACCGCCGTCTAGATATGCTAGTTTTTTTTCTTTGTTGAATGGAGATCGTTTATTATGCACTGTTTGCAACCCGATCGGCTTTCTTCTGTCGCCTTCAATGTCATTCCCACCTCTGACAAACGATCTGATTCTGCGTGCTGCAAGAGGTAAAACGCGTTAGAACTCCATATAAATCCCTTCACTATCCTAACGTCAATCAAAGGTGAACAGACCGAACGAGCACCAGTATGGGTGATGCGCCAGGCTGGACGATACCTCCCTGGTTAGCATCTCAGCCTCAAATAGTCTTCCCGTTACCCTAAATGTTCTGTCGAACCAGAATTCCGCGAAGTCCGCCAAAAGCATGACTTTTTCGAAGTGTGCAGAACACCAGAACTAGCGTGCGAAGTCACTCTCCAGCCCATTCGCCGATATGCTGGTTTGGTCGATGCTGCGATCATCTTCTCCGATATTCTCGTGGTGCCCCAAGCTCTCGGAATGACCGTGATTATGGATCCTGGACATGGTCCCGTGCTTCCTGAACCTCTGGAAGATCCCTCCCACATGTCCCGCCTCAGCCCCAAGGTCGATGTGAAGAAAGAGCTTGGATATGTGATGGAAGCCATCACGCTGACGCGTCAAAAATTGAATGGACAAGTCCCTCTCATCGGCTTCTCAGGAGCACCATGGACTCTGATGGCATACATGATCGAGGGTGGTGGGAGTAAATCGTGGATCAAGGCGAAGACCTGGCTGTTCCGCTATCCCAAGGAATCCCACGAACTCTTGAAGAAGATCACCGATGTTTGCATCGAATATTTGATTGAGCAGATTCTAGCAGGAGCGCAGGTGAGTCATATTGGTATGTAAGTTGCTGCTTCTCGTTGACACTCAAAGCAACCCTAGCTAGTACAACTCTTTGACACATGGGCTGCTGAGCTCACCCCTAACCACTTTGCTGAATTCGCCCTCCCAACCTACATCGCCATTCAAAAGGGAATAAGAGCAGGGCTTCAAAAAGCCAATGTTCCATGCCCCCCACTCCTCCTCTATGCAAAAGGCGCGAACCATGCCATTGAGGCGCTCTCCAAATTGAGCGGCTGGGATGTCCTGGGTCTCGATTGGGTGATTGACCCCATCGTAGCGCGCTCCTTGGTGGCAGACCGTACTGCTCTCCAAGGCAATGCTGACCCAAGCATTCTCTACGGCGGGAAAGAGGCTATCGAGCTCGAGGTGAAGAGACTCGCAGCAGCTTTTGCCATTGAGGGGAAGTCGAAAGGCCACATCTTCAACCTTGGTCACGGAATCACGCCAGCCGTGGACCCTGAAGACTTGAGGTGGTTCTTTGAATGTGTACATAAATATACCAAGTCGGCCTGACGTGTGTTACTCAACGAACAAGTAATCGCCTGAGCATTTGTTTGGTCCGAGCCTGAAGTCGCGTGCCTTGTTTGCAACCAAGTTCACACTAAAGGGCAACTGCGCCATGGCACCAGAGACGATCTTCAAGGTAATTTTTGCACAGAGCGCGATGAGCACACGGTAGCTTTCCTGACGACAAATTTATAGGCCACGTATAGTGGGGTGCCAGTGTACGAGATGTAAGCATGTCGCGTGTCGCGTTGTCACAAACGCGTCAATGCTGATCGACGTCATGCCCCATAGGATGTGTAAAGGAGTCGCTGTCATGAGGCGCCGTTCTGATGCCTGGTTAAACGCCACGCAAATCCTCAAGGTTGCTGGATTTGATAAGCCTCAACGGACTCGTGTCCTTGAACGTGACGTCCAGAAGGCCGAGCATGAGAAGGTGCAAGGTGGTTATGGGAAATACCAAGGTAAGTTATACCTGCAAGATCTCGCAAATTTGGTAATATTGGTGCTTAAACACCAGCATAGGGACCTGGGTACCTCTTGATAGGGGGATAGCGCTTGCAAAGCAATATAACATCGAGCACCTTCTCCGCCCCATTATCGACTTCCAGCCGAGTTCTGACAGCCCTCCTCTTGCGCCAAAACATCTCAACGCTATGCCCGCGAAGCCTGCTCCCAAAACTAATGGCGAGAGCTCCACAATGGCTACTCGGGGTAGCAAGAAGCAGGCTCGAGCTCAGTCTGAAGAGTCTCGCGTATCCTCCCCTGCACATTCTGCTGATGAATCCATATCATCCTCCCCCTCCAGAGCCTCGTCAAGCTCACGAACTCCCTCCCCTATTGCTAGCTCAGATGATGAATCTAGGGTCGGTTTGCAGACTCGCCAGAGCGCAAGGAAACGAAAACTCAACGCCTCTCATGAAGGCAGAAGGCGCCCCTCTGGCGGTGATGAAGAAGAGGCAGACCCGGCACGCTATGGGGATGTTATCCTTGAATATTTCATCTCTGACCTCAATACTGTCCCATCCATCCTCATCAATCCTCCCCATGACTTTGACCCCAATATGGCTCTCGATGATGACGGTCATACCCCATTGCACTGGGCTTGTGCCATGGGTCGGACACGCGTTGTTAAACTTCTGCTCACTGCAGGTGCTGATATGTTCAAGGTCAACAAGCAGGGGCAAACTGCATTGATGCGAAGCGTCATGTTCGCCAACAATTATGACGTTCGCAAATTCCCAGAACTCTACGAGCTATTGCATCGGTCGACCCTCAACATCGATAACTCAAATCGTACTGTCTTTCACCACATCGTTGACGTGGCTATGGGCAAGGGCAAACCACAAGCTGCTCGCTACTATATGGAAACCCTCCTCGCTAAATTGTCCGACTTCCCTCAAGAACTCTCCGACATTATCAATTTTCAGGACGAGGACGGCGAGACTGCCCTTACCATGGCAGCGCGTTTGCGGAGCAAACGCCTGGTGAAACTCCTGATAGACCATGGTGCGAATCCTAAAATTCGGAATCATGACGGCAAGACCTGCGAAGACTATATCCTGGAAGACGAGCGATTCCGGAGATCACCTGGCTCTCGCGCACTTCCCCTCCCAAATGCTACCTCCATCCCATCGCCAAAAGTCTACCACCACGACATCGCGCGCAAGGCAGCTGGTCAAGTTGTTTCAGACATGACAGCAGTCCTGGAACGCGTTGCATCTCAGTATGATGAAGATCTTTCAAAGCAGGAGCGCGACCTGGCACAAGCACGTTTTGTTCTGGAAACCCTCCAAGCAGAAACAGCAAAAGCAAACAAGACCTTGCAGAGCCTATCCGAGAAAGCCGCGGAGCTCGAAAAGGCTCAGGGGCGGTTGAAGGAACTCGAAACGACTATCCTCGATAGGCTTGAATCGTCATATCGGCGAGCCTGGACCGAGTGGCATACTGAGGAAGCCGGGAAAAAGGAGCCTCCAGTTTCTTCCGATGCGATAATGGCCGAGGATCCGATGAATGAGTCAGATCGCCTTGACGAGGCAGACCTGGCGCAGATCGAGGAATTTTACAAGTCTCCGGCGAGCATGTCGAAGGAGCAAATAGAACAAGAGTGCACCAAAATTCGCGATGAATTGGCAGCGCGCGCTATCCGACGGGCGGAAATGTTTCAAAAGATTGTGAAAGAGCTATCAGAGGCAGGGAATGGGGAAAACATGGAAGAGTATCGCAAGCTGATCGCCGCAGGTCTTGGAGGGATACCGCCTTCCGAGGTAGACGAACTCATTGGTCCAATATTAGAGGTATGCTCAAATCGATCACGCCCACCTGTACGTTCTTTTTGACACCCTTACCCCGTAGATGATACAATCAGAGCACCCAGTCACTGCGATGAATGGTGCGGGCCCGAGCTCAGGGGTCAGATGAGAGTGGTTAATGTGTAAAATCTGTAGCATATTGTAATTACTATTTTGCTTTGCATCGCTCCCTCCAAGACTAATGTAATGTAACGAGCCAATGGTCTCACGAAGAGTGCGTGGTTTGTTGTGGGTATTTGGGTTTGTTTTCGCGCCTCCCAAACACGCTGCCTGGGTGTTGCTTCTTTCTACATCTCCTGGCACGTTTTCATAGCCTCATATCCCTATCAGTGGCGATAAAACGATTAAAACCCTCTTCCGACGCGTCTTCTGATCGTATACACCCTCAGCCATGCAGTTAGGGTGTGAGCCTTTGTGTCAGTTTACAACAAGGTATGTTTCGCTTCGTACGGATGATCCACAGCGTCCCACACGCGTAACGAAATCAACCATAGGTTGTACTTTACGACATTTCCTGGGACCACCCCACTCTCCTCTGCTGTAAATGAGGAAGCACAACGCGCCCAGCCGCCTAAGATCCGCTCTCGTTCACGAGGAACCCAGCCTTCACCTGCCGACGATATAGCACAGTACCACTACTTCACCATCGATGATGATCTATCTTACTTGTCCTTTTTTGAGGACTGGGGGCCATTCAATATTGCCATGATATACCGTGCTTGTATTTACATCCACGACCTCACCGAGGTTAGTCTGTCATCTTGCTACTGCCATCTGGTTCGGAACCATCGCTCACTCTGAACGCGCCCTTATTCAGGATGATAGCTTGAAAGGATATCGCCTTGTGCTGTACTCATCTGATGACCCTCGGCGAAAGGCAAACGCTGCCCTGATGATGGCACTTTATGTGGTGCGTCTGCCGACTTCTTGGGACCTGCTCCAGTAACCGATGACCTGATCCAATCAATGTAGCTTATCGTCCTGCACCGTCCTCCTTGGGAAGCCTTTTACCCCATTGCAGAGACAGAGTTCATGCCATTCCGTGATGGTAGGTCTTCTTCCTTCCCAGACGTTATAGAACAATAACGGAACTTCATGGGTACTTAGCTGGGCGGGGACGTTCGGACTTCAACCTTACGATCCACGATTGCCTGTGGGGCTTCTGGAAGGTGAATACTTGTTTAGCCTATACCTCCGTCTCATCGCATCACTGACGAATTCTGACTTCCCCATAGGCCCAGCGAAACAATCTCATCAACATGAATGACTTCAGCCTTCAAGAGTACGAATACTATGAAAAGGTCGAGAATGGCGACTGGAACTGGATTACACCCCATTTTGTCGCCTTTGCAAGCCCAAGTGATTCAGTGTGGATTCGTCAGCAAAGGGATCAAGCATCAGGAATTACGGCCGATAGTCCTGGGAAGCTGAGCACCACCTCCTTCAAGCGCAAGCTTCCACAACCGTTTCAAAACTCCCTAGACTATTTCGAGGAGCGTAACGTGAAGCTTGTAGTTCGCTTGAACAACCAACTCTATGATCGGAATATGTTCTTGGAGCGTGGAATTGACCATCTCGAGCTGTATTTTGACGATGGCACAAACCCTTCCGATGAGATTGTAAGAGAATTCATCGATCGGTGTGAGGCGGTATTCGAAACTGGGGCGTCCATCGCCATTCATGTGGGTGGTCATCATTGTTTAAGTCTGGTTATTACGAGAATCTGAATCTTCGCTACGCTAGTGTAAAGCTGGGTTGGGAAGGACTGGCTGTCTAATCGGAGGTATGTATCATTTCTGCGGAGCCTTAGGGAAGCTTATCTGATTGTATTCGGGAATCCCAGCATACCTCATTTACAAATATGACTTCACTGCAAATGAGGCTATCGCTTTCATGCGTATTTGCCGTCCGGGCTGTGTTGTAGGCCCGCAGCAGGTGAGCTTTAATTATCCACTTAGTCGGGGTTTCAGACTCATAGAAGATCACCTGCTAGCAATTTTTGTACGAGCGGCAAATGGACTGGGTTCGCATGGCAGCGCAGGACACTATCAAGCGTGAAGCCGCCGCCCTCGCTGCCCAAGCACCACCCGCTCCCATTCCCCGCCCCGTTACTCCCCCCCAGGACGATATCGTTCCTCCAACTACCCCGACTCGGCCCCTGCTTGCATCCACAGACTCAACTGCCGAGGTTGAATCGATGCTTCCCCCTGGGCAACCGCGCAAGACCCCCACCGGGAAGCGCATCGCTCTCGAAATGCTGGGTGAGGATGAGGAGGATGAAGGCGCGGCTAGTGATGACAGTATGGAAGATGTAAAGACGAACACAAACCCATCACCTCGCCGACTACCCGTGACGAAGCAGCTTCGATCAATGAGCCCGTCGGGGAAGACGGTTGTAAAGACACCTACTGCCATTGCAGGTTCCCCCACCAAGATTGGTAAAATTGCAGCGCCGAAATTAGGGCCTGCCCCCACGACGACGACGACCACGGCGCGCGTTACTCGCGTCAGTCCCCGCATCCAAGAGCTCGCCAATGCAAAAAAGACTGCTGATACCAACGGGACTACCAATTCTGCGAAGCCAAGCGCTGCGTCGTCTCTACCCACGCGTCGCGCCAAGGAAGAACCTACGCCTACGACACGCACACGATCTGGGACCACGGTGTCGCAGTCGGCTACCAAGCCTGCCACCCGCCTCCCATCACGCATTCCTGGACGCAAGCTTACGCGGGCCGCATCGCCACCGCCGACACTATCCGCTTCTGGGGCGACCAAGACACCCGCCTCTGGTTCAGGAACCAAGCTCCTATCACGGTTGCCCACTCTGGCGTCGGGTGGCGGGAAACGCGGGCTTGGGCCAGGCAAATCGCACACATTAGCAACAGCGTTGCCAACGTTGAAAAGCACCGGTCTAGCGCCGGTAAAGGAGGCGGATACGTTGACGGATGCAGGCAGCGATTCAGGTACGACAGTGAAGAGTGCTTCTGGAGCTGTTGCGCCTACCACTACGGCCGCCGAGGACACAACGGAGGGAGATGGTGAAAAGAAGGATGACGCATGGATGTCGGGTGTTGATGCACTGGCTGCTGTGGATCCCGGGACGTCTGGATCGAGACGCCCAAGCATTCAGCGTGTGAAACGGAGGCGATCGAGTTTCAGCTCGGTGGATATCAACGTGTAGCCTTTTTGGATTCAAGATTAGCGTTACGATGCCTCCACCGGAACAGGAGAGTCGCTGTGTTCTATTTTTTTTCTTCATTCCTTCTTAGGGCTTGGTCCTTATTCATAATATCGTATCGCCATCATGGTGCGCCAAGGACGCAGGAAACTAGACATATTGCCGTTACGCCCGAGAAAAAATCAAATGAATGATGGTTACAAGCGACTGCCCTTTGTTTCCCAATGGGGGTAGTTTAGTCGGAGTTTGGGTTGTTGAGGCCCTTTGGTTCACATGTTGCCGTGAGAAGCGGTGTCGTTCAATTCAGTTGCCGTCTAATAAAGCGTCAACGCTCCAACGCATGCTCGACTTTCTTCTCGTCTCTGGATTCACTCGCGCTTTGAGTTTTATCCTCATCTGTCTGTCCTTTTCTTCTTAACGCAAAGATCAACGATCGTCTGAACTGGTTTCACGCCCACTCTCCCTACATCCCAACCTTGAACTGGTTTCAACCACCCACACTCTCTATCGCTCGCACCACACACATCTTGAGCCTCCATCCTACCTTGTTGTATTGTTGAAAAATCATGTTTGGCCTTACTGTGTCTGTACTCTCCGTCCTTGCTGTGCTGCACACGGCACTAGCCCTCCCTGTCATGCGGCCTCGAGACTCCACCAAATATGTCTTTGCCCAGTCAGTGCAATTATTCGCTCTTCATGTTCCCTATAGCCCATGCTAACTCTTCACGGCAGTCATATGGTTGGCAATACATATCCCTATACCTCTGAGAACTGGTTAAGCGATATCAACCTTGCTCATGCCAACGGCATCGACGCTTTTGCACTCAACATGGGCAGCGATTCCTGGCAGCAGGCTCGCGTGTCGGATGCCTATGCCGCTGCCACGTCTTCTGGAACAGGTTTCAAAATGTTCATCTCGCTCGTGAGTTGTCCAGAACCCGAGAAGGCATCATGAATCTTAGTTTGACCTGGCGATGTCTTCCTATAGGATATGTCCATTCTCCCTTGTACAAGTTCCGCCGACGCTCAGTCCATCAAGAGTTTGATCTCTTCCTTCTCTTCCAACCCCGCGCAATTCATGTATAACGGTCTCCCTGTCGTCTCAACCTTTTCTGGGGAAACCTGCACGTTCGGCACCGCCAACGTTGCCGACGGCTGGGAAAGCGTTTTCAGCGGGATGAATGTCTTCTTCGTTCCTGCGTTCTTCCCCACAAACGGCAACGATTTTTCCGTGTTCGGGAATGTCATTAATGGGCTGTTCCAGGTAATGTTTCCCATTTCGAAACGCATTTTGCCTTGGCTAACAAGTCGCTCATCAGTGGAATGCTGGGTGGCCTACAAGCCTTACTTCGGGTGGCTCTCCCGGACTATCGGATCTCCTCCCTGCTGCTCTCCAGTCCCTGATCGGATCCCTCAGCCCTGACAACGCCTGGATCGGTGCGTTGGGTGGTAAGGAGTACATGGCATCTGTGTCTCCTGCCTTCTTCACTCACTATGGGGCGGATTCGTATAACAAGAACTGGATCTACGTTGGCGATGAGCATCTGTATGCGGAACGCTGGGAGAACCTGGTTTCAGCGCGTTCATCTTTCAACATGGTTGAGGTGCGTTGGAGGTTACTCCAAGATGGAGCCAAGTATTGAGGCACTAATGTCTGGCAAAACTAGGTTATCTCTTGGAACGATTTCGGCGAGTCGCACTACATTGGTCCGTATTCGTACGCTGCGCAGCCCAACTCGCAAGCCTGGGTCGATGGCTTTGACCATCAGGGTACGGTTGCATTGGTGCCGTTTGATACTGATCGCACCATTGCTCATTTTTTTCTTCTCTTTTCATAGGTTGGCTCACGCTCACCAAGTACTACGCCGAGGCTTTCAAGACTGGTCAGTACCCCTCTATCACGAATGACTCCGTCACCATGTGGGCTCGCCCACACTCACGGGCGGCCGTGGCTACCAATGACCCTGTCGGCCTCCCCACTAGTGCTGATATGGTATGTTCCTCTTCACATTGTCTGCCAATACTCGACCTCGTCTAATATTTTCCCCCTTGTTTCTAGATGTCAGACACACTTTGGGCCGTTGCGCTGCTCTCCCAACCCGCTACCGTCACTTTGTCGACCTCGCCTACCAACTCGAAATCGTTCAACTTACCCGCTGGTGCCAACAAGATCTCGATCCCTCTTGAGGCTGGTGGTCCGCTGCACGCCGTCGTCACGCGGAACGGCGTTAACACTGTCGATCTCCAAAGCTCGAACGTGAGTTTTTCCCTATATGGATGTTAGTGTTTTGATCGGGGCCTAATACTAGTCGATCGTTTTCATGTTATATAGTACACGTTCCAGCCCACTACGGTTGAGGCGTACAACTTCAATTTCTACGTCATTTCCTCGGCGTCGTGATTCACCTATTGGATATGGTCTCGCGACTGCGATTTATCGATATTATTCATTCCTGCTTCTACATCTGCGCGCAGCTGTAGTTGTTTGGTATCCACCTATTCTATCTTCTCTCTGGATCTGGATCTAGTAGCCTAGCGCCCCTATTCATTTAACCTCGATGGTTTGCGCTCTCTGCTTCCACCCGTTTGTGTTGTATGGTACAACTCAGACTTTCGTCAATAATAATTTGGTAACGAGTCGCGAGATAACAGGACCCAGTCCGACTCATTGAACAACTTTGCCTGAATAGGGATACATTTCGAGCGATCCAAACCGACTCAGAACAGACGAAACTTGAGATTCATCCACCCCTCCCCAAGGCAGTAAGCGCTGTATCGAGGACTCAGTATGTGTGTGCCTCACAGGTATATCAGGTAAATTGTGTGTTGAAATATAACGATGAGACCGTAAAGAAGAGAAGCGAATTACTAGGATTAACGAAATTGAGAAATAAAATCTACGGGAAAAAACCTATCGCTTGTTACCTCTCGTTGGGGCTTCGCAATAATCTCGACGATCCAAAGCTTGGGCGACGTAAGTGGATCTTGTGCTGAAATCATTATACAGCTGGGATCGCTGTTTCTCCAGTACCAGGCGCTAGTTTTTGAAACCCTTCGACGCGAAGGAGGGGTTGTTTGGGCCGACGGATATTTTTGCTTGTTGTCACAACCCAAATAGCTCGTCTGAATGTCCCGGGTCGTAGACATTGTCCTGCGTAATGGGCAAGTTTTCAATCCAATCACTAAAGATAAAGCGTCCTGACTTGGAAACGAACGAAGGGAGGTGATCACTGTGGACCCAGCAGACCTCGACCCAGATCCATCCTCCCTCCTCGAACTTCTTCGTGAGGGCGAATGTGATGTGAGGGCCTGGCTACGTATCGCACTTGAATACTGGCGCCTTGGTCAGCTTGATGCTGCGACCACGATTGCAGAGGCTGCTGCTTCTTGTGAGCTACAATCCCCGCTCGCTGCTTCGTCTCGTCCCGCATTTCACTGATATGCATAGCGTTTCCTTTCTGCCACTATGCGCAATAGATACCCTGACGGCGCCCTTCGGAGAGTCCGACTCCACGGCCCTGCCACGCATACACGCTTTCCTGGCGAATCTGGCCATAGCGCGATCGAGGAGTGCCCCGAAATTTATATTTCCTGGAGCCAGTACGTGCACTCCGCTCTGCCAGGTGATCATGGTAGTATACCTTGCCAATAATACTAATATAATATATCCCCAATATTAGAAAGCGATGTTTTGACTAATGTTCAGATCAAGAAACAGCATTGGTCCAGAGCAGCGCAGGAGATGAACACCTCGGAGAAGAAGGCACAAGAGATCATGCAGTCGACTGACCTCCGGACAAGGATTGCTCTAACGCTTACAAGAGGTCCGCACCCTAAGCCGCATATCCGCGGAGGATAAGCACTTATTCTCTAATTTCCATCTTAAACAGCCAACTTTCTCTTGTCTTCCGCCGAGTTCAACGATTCCTTGAACGCGTTCGAGCAAGTTCTCAACCTTCGTCCGAATAACGTGCCCGCTATCATTGGCAAGGTTTGTTTTTGGAGTATCCTCATCAGCCACCCATCGAATGACAATTGCGTTACCTTTAGGCCAGGATACTATTCGTCCAAAAACGGAGTCGGGAGGCACTAAAGCTGTTCCAGAGGGCATTGCAGCTCAAACCTGACGCGAAGCCTGATCCCAGGACCGGCATCGGGCTGTGCCTGTGGAACCTGGGGCACAAAGACAGAGCCAGGAGTGCATGGCAAAGGAGTGTCGAGGTGGTGAGCATCAAAGGCCTTTTCACAAGAGATGGAACCTCACCCGCAAGCTTTCGTTCCCCCTCCAATACCATGCTTGATCCAGGATCCTGCAAATTGGGCGTCACATTTGCTCCTGGGGCTTGATGCGCTCAATGGAAGCAAAGATACGTCCAAGTCATCAGAGGAGACTGCGCAACTATACAAAAGGGGGATGGAACTCCTTCAGAAAGTATTCAAGCTCAACAATTCTAATGCTGCAGCAGCTAATGCATTGAGCGACTTCTGCATCCGGAGAGGAGATTTCGGGAGAGTGCGTCATCTTTCTTAGACTAACCATCAACCACGAAACTAATCAACGGCAACGCCTCTAGGCCCTCAAACTCGCCGAGAGAACCATTCAGTTCTCTGATACGCTGTCTCTCGTTGTTGACGGTCACCTTCGTGCAGCACAGGTCGCCCACGCAAACGCGAACTGGGACGATGCACGAACTCACTATGCCGGCGCGCTTGAAAACAACCCGAAGAACCTAATAGCTAATCTAGGCCTAGCTCAGATTCAGATTCAAAATGGTTTGTCTCACCCTTCTCGTCGGTTTGGCCTGTTACTGATACGGAGACCTTCTCAAAAGATGAGATCCTTGCGGCAATCCATGGCCTTGACACTGTTGTCCTGCAGAGCGAAAGTGACCTTAATTCGCTTGAAGCTCTTATCATGCTCGCTTCCCTCAGAAACTTTCCTCGCCCTGCCCTATCAGCAACTGACGCTGCAGCCGAGAAAGTCAAGGCCCGTGACCTTTACGAGCGAGTGATGCGCGTCCTCAATGGAACATCATCAACTTTCCGCCTGGAGGCCAGCAAGACCGCTAATCGTTCTGTTCAATCCGTGCAGCCCTTGCGAGAAGACCCAGCGATGCACATCGAGATATCGTCCTTATGGCAGCGCGATAATGCCGAAAAAGCCTTGACGGCGCTGCTTGAGGCGATGCGAATCAATACGCTGACCTCCCCGCCCTCCGTCTCGCCCCCCAAGCTTCGTAACAACATCGGGGTGCTGAAGCATCTCCAGGGTGCACATGTTGAGGCTCGAGCGGCCTACGAGGAAGCGCTTCCCGCCACGCTCCTCGAAGGTGGAACAGACGGTGAACTGTCTTCCGTGACGATTCTATATAATCTCGGACGAATTTACGAAGACCTCTCTGAATTCAACATGGCGAAGGATGCATTCGGGAAACTTCTCGGAAGGCATCCTGAATATGTGGATGGTGGGTTTATTTCATTCAGCTCGGCGCAGTTCTTTGATTCAGTGGACCTATGTTAGCCAAGGCACGCCTCGCAGCCATGCGGATGGACGAGAAACGGTACGATGAGGCACACAGCCTTGTCAAGCAGGCCCTCGCAACTGGGGAACGGAACTCGGAGATTCGCGCCTTCTACATCTGGTTGCTCATCCAGACCGGCCAACACAAACCAGCCAAGGCCTTTACGTTCAATGTCTTGAAGGAGGATGGCCATGATGTTTACGCCCTATGTGCAGCGGGCCGAATCTCGTTCAACGAGGCTCGCGAGTCGCGAGATCCATCCCCTGCCGCCAACGCGGCCCGGAAAGACAATTTCTTGAAGGCTGCTAATCTATATGCCAAGGCGTTGAGTGTCGACCCCAGCTGTGCTATGGCCGCGCAAGGACTTGCAATCCTTATTGCCGAAGATTCCTTGGGGTCATGGGCACCTGGGCAAGTGGTTGACGATGCGCAGTTCCGAATGCGTAATTCGCGGAACGCCAGAGAAGCATTGGAGGTGCTCGCTAAAGTGAGGGAATCCTTCCAGGATGGGAGTGTTTATGTCAACATGGGACACTGTCATTTCATCAGGGAGGAGTTCGATAAGGCGATTGAAAACGTGAGTGGTTTGCAGCTTCTTTATTCCATGAGCCTAAACATGGAGGTGTCTCCCTTCGTAGTACGAGACAGCATCAAAGCGGTTCTACAACGGGCAGAACGTCTCTGTTCTTTCGTACCTTTCTCGTGCGTGGTTTGCAAAGGCGAACACGAATGGGAGTTTCATTGCAATGCGGCAGGCTCTCAAGCATTCACAGATGGTGAGTGCTGCTCCAACCTTTCATCAAAGGCTTCGGACGAATTCTCAACTCTCTCAATCCAGGCTATACATTTACAACCGAATGACAAGGCTGTCTTGTACAACGTTGCTATGATTGAGCAAAAGGCCGCTGAGTTGCTCTTTGGCCTTCCACCCGATCGCCGGAAGCTGTCTGACCTGCGCGTCGGTATCAACCACGCTACACATGCTCAAAAGTACGCTATCTCCTATTTTTCATTTCACTAGATTATTAGCTAAGTGTGTTCCTTGCTCGCAGACTCTTCGCAGCACTCGCCTCAGATACGGCCCGCCCCCTCCCTTATAGCCAAGACATTGCTCAAAACCGATTCAAGTACGGCGAGACTATCCTTCGTCGCAGCGCTGAACACGTCGCCGCTCAGGAGCAACATGAGGCCGATGCTCGAGCCCGTGTAGACGTTGCACGACGGCAGCGCCAGGTAGAGCGTGATCGTCTTGACGAGGAGCAGCAACGCAAAGTGCTCGAAGAGCGTAGCCGTGCTGATGCGCTCTCACAGCGCCGAAAGGAGTTACGGGAGAAGACCGAGGAGTGGGCAATGGCGCGGCGAGCGGAGAGTGACGAAGAGGATGAGAAGCGCGCTGACAAAGCGCGAAAGGCTGCCGCGCGCAAAGCGAGGCAAGAAGCCAACGCTAGTGGAGAGGAGAATGTCGACGGGGCGCCGCCAAGAAAGGAGAAGAAGAAACGGCGGGCTCCCACTGCGAAGGGTTCTGCTACAAAGAGGCGAAAGGGTGATGATCTAGCTCAGGAGGATGACCAGGCATTGCCAGATGATCTTCCCGATGAGGATGACGCCGTGTTTTCTGGTGATGATGCGAACAATGCCATGGATGAAGATGTTGTTCAGGACCGCCCGAAGAAGGTTCGTTATCTCTGTTGTTTTTTCTCGCAGCCTCAGATGATAACCGTTTCTTTTTTTCTAACAGCAGCGCCTCAAGAAGCGTGTCGTCGAGGAAGATGATGATGATGGGCCATCGGCAACTGCGCCTTCGTCGAAGAGGAAGAAGATTAAGAGCAAGGAAATAATTGACAGCGAGGATGATGAGTGATCGTGTGGATCTATTGGCTCGATTGCTATGTGCCTATGTATGTATGAGTTCGCCTCAATCGCTCCTCTTGGTTCCTTGGTCCCCCACCCACAGTGCCAGACATGGTTCAAGCTGTCCAATGATATAATCAAACCCAACGGCTTACGTCTGTGTGGTGAGTTGCTGAATGAGGGAATGCCGCAGCGACACGCTTGCTATGCAGTCAGCGATAGGTGCCTCGCGCTGATAGCATCTCGGCAGTCTGGCTTCAACCCCCCATAGCATGTGTTTACATGTGACTAATTCAGTATTCCAGGGGCGGGAACACTCCAACCTCCACGCTCAATTATACCTTCTTCCTGTTCTATCAGCCCCAATACTTCCCCAGTGCCATTGTAGCGTGTCAGGGATTACCCAGCGTCTTTGTCTGGACGCTATTTTGTTATGGGCTCAACAAGGTCTTTCTATGACCTCCAATTCTTCTATGGTGGCAAATACTTACTTCACCTATCACCGACGTACCCACGCAACGAGGCGCAAATGCTACCTCCCAACGGCCCACCTATTTCACGGCCCCCGTCTATTGCCGTCTACCCAGACTGGCATATGATAAAATTGGAACGATACAGAGAAGATTAGCATGGCCCCTGCACAAGGATGACACGCATAATCCGAGTGGATGATCTACGGATCATAATATTTTTTTTTTTGCAAGGTATTTACATGGTGTCAAAGCTTCACCAACCAAGAGGCCCTCACCAAGCACCGTATCTCTCCCAATCATAACCCGTCATAATTGTGGATGGCTTGAATACCTCCATCCCTTTGAGGCTCTGGTCAAGCCGAAACTGAACAATGAAAAGAGGTTGCCCATCAATCCAACCAGGAGCGACGACCCATTTCACCAAAGCTCCAAGTTTGGAAGCCCCATTGGAATTACGGTTAGTCTCTGCCTCTCACATCTCTCGTATTCTAGCTTACTGTCCTAATTCGACCATAGTTTCACGGGTGTGACTTGTGACCTGTTTCACGCTTGCAGGACGGCGATTCACTGATTCACGGGTGTGACAAAAATCGGCACCTATCAATCTCGGCGGGCACCTCACCTACCCGATGACTCTCGTTGGCTTGCCATTGTCGATCTCTTCAGTCTCGATCTCAATCTTTCAATGATATTTTAGTAAGGTGAATATCCGTAACCATTGCTATGAGTGCCTGTGCGGTTGTTTGTAGCTCTATGCCGCTATGATGGCAAAAACTTCACTCTGTTGATATGAGAGCTGGGTTCAATAACTGTCCTCCTTTCTCTTGCCTGACTCAACTCTTGCTACCTCGTCATGCGATCCCTTAGCTCAATGGAGCTGCTGGAGCGTGCCTCCCTCATTGACAGAAATGTTTCATATGCATTGGTACCCTCAGAGCTACTGGGATCGTTCTTCCCCCTCCTTCCCTAAAAATATCCGAATTCATTGATTTCGAGTCTAAGGTCCCTGATGTGTTACATGCTTCAAACACTACTGAGAGCGGGTTGTCCATCTTATACTCCAGACTTCCGGAACAATCACTCACCATAGGCTTCTTAAAGGCACTCTTTCGTCCAATGTGTCTGTCCTCTTATGACAGCTAGCATATATTGATCAAGATCTTTTCAGGTTGAGGAGCCTTCCCAGGTCCTGAACAGGTGATTGAACGAATTTTTTGATATTTTCTGGCAATATCTCAGGCTTATTTCAATTTCCAGTGCCTTTTCTGGTAATTTGGTGTAGTTTTTTTTGGCAATTTTCGGCATTTGCCGCACCCCCAAAGGCTTGTGACCATGACCAAAAATTTTTTGCGGTGTTTCAATTCATGGAGGGCTGTGACCGTGACGTGAAACTATGGTCGAATTAGTACAGTATGTCTAAATCTAACCGTACTGGAGCTTCCATCAACAATTCTTATATATATACCCAATGTTAGTTGAACAACGGAGGGACGTGGCAAGTTCGCCAGGCCAATGCGTTGACGAGCTCCGCGCCAGATCGACAGGTTTGAACACATAATTTCATAGGTTCACTCAGCCTTTTCCGTCTGCGTTTGGGGAAACACTTACAAGTGAACCAAGTATTTTATTTTAGCGATAGCGAAAGGTTGACAGCGAGGGAAGGTTGAGCGAGGTATCGTGGAAAAAATACAAGACAGCAAGAAACAATGAGCAGAATATCCAAGATTGAAAGCATAACGATAGCAATTTTGTATAGAGTCCCGAGAATCAAGAGGGGATCTTTTGTGCACCGCGTGAGGCAAGGGCATTAAACCTATGTTCCATTGTTGCCACCAACTTGAGCGGTGTCAGGTTGCGATACCGCAGGATCATCTGATAATGACAATTCAAGTTGTTCGCATGATTGCCACGCATACCAAAGCATGGTGCGAAGTTGGAGTACATCCTCTTTCCATGCCTTAGCGAGGTTAAGTGAACGGAACTCCTTTGTCAGCTGAGAGCATCGATGAATGTTCTCAGGGCTGACAAAATCGACAGCGACTTTGATACAGTCTGCAGAATTCGACACCTGAAGGGCAAAATAAAATTAGGCAGAACATTCGAAGTGTGCGGAAATCAGAGAAAGACAGGAAATACGCAATCTGCAAACTTACTTGATGTGCGCAACCAGCAGGGATGAAGACAGCTTCACCGGGCTTCTGCTCAATTCTCCAACTTCTCACACCCTTCTGCTCCCACAGCTCCTTGCGCAGCGACGTATCAAGAAAGTATCGCTGGGAGTGGATTGGGTCATCATTCTTGTCAATTCCAGTGAATTTGTCGCGAAGGAATTCGCGGATTGCTTGCGCGTCGTCAGCACGGTAGATGTTCCATGCGGCGAACCCAGGGTCCCCGTTCTTCCGCTTCGAGGCAAAAGTCATAATGTTGACTGCGTCAGCCATGTCCATATGAAGGCGGGTAGACTGGAGGGAGTGTTAGCTTCTTTTTTTTTGTGGGGTTCAATAAGAGAACGTACGCCGAAACCGCCAGGCTCTTCCGATGCTTCAAACGCGTTGTACATTTTAGGGCCTGTAAAGGAAGAGATTAGATCAGAGGTTTCAACGAAAAATCTCGCTACTCACCGATATCCGGGGCAACAGTACCAATGGGGAAGTGAGACGCGATATTCATGATGCCATCACGTCTCGTATAGTCTGAGGCAGGGACAGTTTCGCTGAAATCCTGGAAAAGCTCGGGGAATGCTTCCCTAAAATCGGCTGTTGAAGGCCAGTCCTATAGCCGAATGGGAATGGGAGGCTCATGAGCACTTGTAATATAGAGAGGCAGTTTGTGGCGTACCTTTAACTTGAGGATTTCATCACTGGATCGATGAGACCCAAAACGCTCGAAAAACGTCGCTACTGTAGAGTCTTGAACTTCTTCTGTTGTGCAATCTACAATTAAACAATCACTTGACCCATATTCCTTGATGAAGTACTCTGGTATCCACTGAATTTTGAGCTTCTCAGCCATCCCAGTAACGACGAAGGGCTGTCCAAGTTGCCAAACGCAACGGAAGATACCCTCATCAAGATGAGGTCCTTGGAAGATGTGGAGTGGTCGGGTTGGAATACCAGCGATATCGGCAACGATGATTTCGTCATGTTCTGGTATCCGGTCAGTGTGTGATTATTCTACGGACTAGGCCCGTGACGTACTAGGATTAAGGCTATTTGAGAGATGATAAGCTCGAGTGACTATTGAAGAGCCTAAAATACGTACTCAAACGCGTTGAGAGTGTCCGCCGTCGTCAGAGGTATTTCTGGCCCAGGAGAGGACAACAACTCTTCCATCCTTGCAACAGTCAGTCGGAGCTGCTCGAGATTGAACCTCGAGATTGGGACAAAGTTCGGTCCATAGTGCGCTTTTGACAAGACACAGTAGTGATGATTGACATATGTTGGAGTGTGCGATCTGGGTAGGATTTTTTCGACTCGCTCTTCCTCCGGTGTACTGTCGATGGCGGTAAAACAGTCCGAGCAGACCTCCCGACCGCATGTCTGGCAGAACCACGCGCACGAAAACATTGATGTTTTACAGATGTCTGAAAGGGCGTGGCGACACTCAGTGGCTACAACAGGAAAGCGAAGGGAGAATTCAAAGAGAAGCACGAACCGCAGGTGACACGAAAATCAAGATCGGAAGAACGAAGAATCACGTTTTGACGTGCGATATGCGCCAATTCCTCCTTGAGTACTGGGAGCATGTGTTCGGCGATTGGATGCTGAACAAACCAGAAAACCTCAGCTCGGTCATCACATGTCCAGAAAGTAGAACTTACCTTGACTCTTTGCAACTGCTCCCATTTCGGGTTCTTGACGTTGAACTCCGTAGGGTATTCAATATCAGTCGGATCTCTTTGGTTTGAGACAAGCCGAGTCGCGCCAGTTGCCATGCCCCCGACAAAAAACAGCTCGCGAACGTTTCGCAACCTGCAGGAGTCGCCAGTAACGTGCTTGATGCATTGAACGCATTGAGGGACACGATACTCTTTGAGTTTGATGCATGTGGTAGCCTGTAGGGCTGGGGCATAATAGGTCATCAGTATGTGTAACCGAAAATATGAGGAGAGAGAATTGAAAATACTAACCCCATCCTTCCGAAGGGATCGGCATAGGTGGTTCTTTAAGTGGTTTCTTCCCCTTGCCGGTATTCTTGACTTGGCGTTTCGGTGATGGTTCGTCATCATAGTCTGAAAGCGAATCCCATTGAACCCACTCCGCATCGTCGGCGCTGGGCTCAATTTTGCCGTTCGCAGCTACTCTTGAGGCTCGCTCATTCGTCTTGCGGCGTTTTGGGAGCGGCCCATGTTCCTCAGCCTCGCTCAGATGGGCTTCCAATGAACGTTGGCTCTTCAAGGGGGCTGATTCACGCCGTTGACGTGCACGGGATGAACCGATGGGTTCGTCTTTGTAAAGCAACGGGTGAGAAAGAGAAGCTGTTTCGAGAGTCGATTCATGGCATACCATGAGTCACGCGTCTATCCGGAATAGGTCGGGCGCTGGACTGGCCTGTAGCTTGAAAAGACTGTCAAGTAGAGCCTATTTGAATACCGGAACAAACATACTGCTGGACGCCTTCTGGCTGGAGCTGATTCTGGCTTTGCGAGGCGGAGGACCGGGAAATGGCGCAAAGGCTACTCCACGTGGTCAGATTGTGACCTTGGCGGTTGTGGGAAGCTGCAATGAAGGAAACTCACCTTGAGCTGCCGTAGGATTGAAGAGACCATGCAATGTGGGCCGCTCGCTTTGCGTCTTTACATCTTCACAGAAAGCGAACTAGTATCAGATAGGAGATAAAAATAGGATCCAGTTTCAAGAAGAACCAACTTTCTCGCGCGACAGCAGCTGCTGTCCGAAGAGGCCGTCCCTTGTCTGACCACTTCTGCTGACTCTCCCAATCCTGAGAGCTAGGCCCTTCACCCTCTTCCGTCCCCTTCTCTCTTGCGGAGACCTGTTCCCTTTGTAGCTCTTGTTCCACGCCAGCATCTAGTTCCATATCACTCTCACTTTCACCCCGAGCAATTCCCAGTGCCTTCCACTTTCCCTTATTGTCTTTCGACCGCGAAAGCGATGATCTCGGTTTATATAAAGTGGCAAGCGGCACTCCATCACTTTGCTCTTCGTAGTCTGCGTCGTCGTCGTTCCTCATGATGCTCTTTTTCGAAACCTTGGCCGAATTATGAGAGTCAGACCGATCCAAGTTTGGTAAGGGCATAGACGCACGTGCGCGATTCGCTGAGGAAGTACGCGCATACGTGACGGGTCGCTTCCTGGAGGTGAGAGACGCTAACTCGGGCTCAAGGTCCGCTGACGGTGGGCGCTTGGTGGAGGGACGTGCACGTTTGCGTTTCAAGGCAGCAGGAGCAGTGGTAGATGAAAGGCCTTTTTGAGACAGATTCGGGCTAGAAACGTCGACAGGATGAACCGCGGCTTCAGCCAGCGAGTGGGTTAGGTGAAAGTCTAGGCGAGAGCCAGATCCTTCGCTTGAGCCAGTCAACGGGTATGAATCAGTGACACCGTTATCATCCCGAGGCCGCATATCCTGGCCACTCGTGCGAGAGGACGTAGATGGGGTAAGGGATGCCATGACCAGAAGGTTGTGAACGAGATCGTCGTCTGCCGTAGAGCCAAGGCTGATCGGATATTCACTAGACCGAAGTGTCTCCGAGAAGGTCTTGCTATTATGGATGATACTCCCACTGGGACTAGCTCCGGAATCTGACCAATATGAAACTTCTAGTAGCTTGGACGAAGGAGATGCAACAATCGCTTCTGTGCGATAGGTTGGCGCAGACACTGTCTGTTTGTTCGAGCTTTCAACTATGTAAGAATAAACGAGCGACGCAAACTGAATGTTAGAAAGACTCTGAGTGGTGAGAAACAAACTGAACTGACCCGAGGGTTCCAACCCGGAAGCCTCCGCAGATTCAGGCTCGGATGACGAACTGTGGCACGATGCCTGATGATCATACCACTCATCGGGTGTGTCCGTCTCAAAGGAGCATGAGCAAGGGTAGGCTATAGTCTGCAGTTGGACGACGGCCCCCGAACACTTCACCTGGGTGATATGAACCTCACAGAGAGCCAAAGACTCGAAAACTGTGAGACAGGCGGTACAAGCCCAGACATGAGAGCTTTTGGAGAAGAGCATGGGGGATGAATTAGCTTTCGCTGGAGTACTAGGGTGGGATGGTGGTGAATGGGAGGCGGAAGGAGCCTGCGATTGAGGGGAGGTAGGTGTTGGCAGATCGTCGACTGGTGAAGGGGACGAGCTCGAAGGTGAGGTGGCTGATGCCTCGAGTAGATTATAGTCCAACGGAAGTACATCTATGAACAATTTTGGACTGCTACCGGGCATGGGCTCGGCTGCACAAAACAAGAAGTGGCATTGTCAGCTATACTAGAGAAAAGGAGGATGGATATGAATCAGAGTTCACCAGAAGTGGGAAATTCTTCCTCTTTCGATCCAGAACCGTGCATTCCAGCGATGAGAGGGATAGATTCGCGAGAATGGTGACCATTTTCCGTGATTTTGTGGAGCCAGGACAATTCTTCCCTCACGACTCCTTCCGCTAGGAAGGATCGCTTTTTGAGAGATAGGGGGTCGTCAAGTACGCGGATGAGCTGGTAGACTTCTCCCACTTCAGGATCACAACGATTCGCAAGTAACGATGGCATGTCATAGCACGGGGCAGACACAGGAATGAGTTGGGTGCTCAACGACGACGAGGAAGAGGCTGGATGCTGACTACACGATTGCAACAACTGCTGCGACATGTTCCCTGCTTTGTGCAGCGTCGCTTCCAGCTTCTGAATCTGCCTATCGATCATTTGTCGCCGCTCACCGCGGCCCACCAGCGTTGCGCTGTGAGGCGCCGAGTCATCCATAGTGGTCGACATCCACGATGCCGCTGGTGATAATGAAGTCCAGTGCGGCAGGGATAGTAGGGAGAGATGTGGGACGGCAGCAAAGGCTGCTTGGGCAGAGCCAAGCACTGACGGATGGGCACACCCGAAGACGCTGTTTGTCTCTGTGATGACCACATACGCGCCAATATCGGAGCAGGCAGACACCCACCTCTTCTGGCAAGACGAAGCTCTCAAGCTTGTCCGTAATCCTTTTTATTACTCATTTTGAGTTTCCCCACGCGTTCCCCAGACTTGATCCTAATCGTGATTCGCCCAATTGACCTTTTGTAGGCAGAAGAAGCCCTTGCTGCTAACGAAGTGCCTGTAGGCTGCGTCTTTGTGCGCGATGGCGTCAAGCTAGCCGCCGCCCGTAATCGTACAAACGAGCTCGGAAATGTTTGTCGATGAACTAGTCTGGAAATATTGAGCCCTCATAAGTAGCCTCGCCCCATTAGGCAACCCGCCATGCTGAGCTTGAGGCAATCGACGAGATGCTCTCCACCCCCTCGCTCGCATCAACGCTCGACCCTGATTTTCCTTTAAAGGGCATCACCCTCTATGTGACTGTTGAACCATGTATCATGTGTGCATCTGCCTTGCGGCAGATGGGCATCGACCAAGTTTTCTGTGGGTGTTTGAATGAGCGATTTGGTGGATGTGGCGGAGTCCTCGGGGTCAATGAGCAGTATGCATGCTTTTAATCCATTGCAACTTATAAGACGAAGAATTGAGATGCAACCATTCAAAAAGGATTCAGCACCCCACGCTACCTCCTTACAAATGCACCTATGGATATCGACGCGAAGAGGCGATCCTTGTGCTTCGTCGGTTCTACATCACTGAAAATATGAATGGTGGTTATTATTCTTGTCGGCCCTAATGATATTGCCACGATGATATTGACTTGCTTCCCTTTGGCTGATGCTACATCGGTCAGCCCCTGTCCCCAAATCCAAGGCCAATCGCGTGCTTAAGACTGATATTGTAGGGGTCAAAAGCAATACTGGATACGATGTGGGGAAAGCCAAGTGATGGGCAGCCGAGTTATGTATTGTGCATGCTAATAGTGGTGATCACTAATTACATCAATACTACATCCAATACGAAAGTTGCAGGATCCACAGAAGCTTGTTCAGGCATCTCTGACTATGATTCGTGACTAAACTCCCTACATCATAGGTCCGGGCGCATAATGCGACTCGATGATCCGCTTGCTGAACTGCCCGTAGGTCTCCTCTGCCGAAAGCGCCTGATCGGTGTCTGGGGCCATGAACAACGCGAATGTTTCACGAGAGATGACAGCAGAGTCTGGCGACCGGCCGACATGCACGCAGTGGGGTGTGGCACGGAGGCTACCTGACGTTGCTACCTCTAGGGCTTCACCTGTTCATGAGAAGGTGAATCGTGTCAACACCAAGGGCCAGAGCGAATCACTCCATTCATACAGATGATGTAGAGCAAATATCATAGGCACGTACCGGTCTGGAAGGCCAGGCAATCCACAGGGATCCCCACCCTCCTGAGATCCCCGCCTCTTGTGCGGATGTACAGCCCGGATGTTGGGTTCGGGGCCTGCACTACCTGAACCTCGTTTGTATCCTTGCCATGGGAAAGATACATTGCAGAGCACAGTCCAGTAAGCATACTGTGATCCTTGTGGAATCCACACCACGAGTCGATCGCTTCGTCATCTTCATCAGCGCTGGCGGGGGCGACGGAGGCGGCTGGTGGAGGGAAGTAGTGCAACAATCGTGCTTTGAGAGTCTGCGATTTGGAGATGAGGGTTGGAAGTGAGATGGCATTGTCTCGGAGATGTACAGAGACTTTGGATATCAGAAAAGGGTAAGGTTCAGGGTCAGGCCGGCTACTGGGGAGACAAGGGGTAAGCATACCAAATGGCTGGCAAGCGGAAGCCATTTTGCAGCCCACATCAAACACCAAACTGTCGAATGGAATACAGGCACGGATAAGCTTAGAATCATCTAGCGTAGATATCGATGCTACATGCTTACCCTCCTAGAGCTTTGAACGCATCTTCGAAACCCTCAACACCCTTCTCGTCGGCTGCAGGCCAGATGTTACTACCATACACCTCACTTCACAACCCCAAGGGATGAGTATCGAGGAAGACGGAGGAGCTGAAATACTGTGTACGCACGGGTGGTCTCTACGCGCTTGCTCTGAGACGACGGGGTGGTCGACAGTAGGATTGGCGTAGTAGCTCCCCTTGAGGACATCGGGGATGCCATTCATAATCTCCTTACCATGGCTCCACCCAAAACTACATTTCCATACCAAGGAAAAGACAAGTGGTTGTAGCTCAGAAAGGGTGATGTGGACGTAGTGAAGCGGGGGACATACCTGTAATGTGTGCTGGGATCGGTGTACTTCTCCCTCACCTGCTCGTCGAGCCCCGCAAAGCTATTGGCAAGTGATAACAAGCGCTGGCGGAGGGCCGGGTACTCCTTTGGGAGGTCTTTGACAACGATGATGCCAAGGCAGTCGGGTTCTGAGCCAAAGGCTTGGGCGATCGAGTCCTTTAGGGTCTCAGGGGACGAAGCCAGGTCATTGTACGAGATGATCACAGGATTTGCTTGTGGCTGAGAAGCGGAAATAATTAGTCTTCATCAGACAAGTTGGAGGTGCTCGTAGGTTAGTGTCAACGCACGACTGAAGACGCCATTCTGCTTTGGATAAGGGATAACTGGGGTGCAGAGTGGAGATCGTTGAGGGAAAAGTACAGAGAGGGAGAATGTGTAATCGGTGCCGGAAGGGATTGGGAGGCGGGGTATCAAAATTTCCAGGGGGCGAATAAGCGAGATTCAAGGTGGACGCGCTGGAGCACACGACCGTGGACTGATCGGCCAACCTTGTGCACAAGAACTGGTTGCGTCTGTTGGCGTCGGGGCCTCATTCACCTGCTGAAGCGACATTGCATCAGATCAAGTGGAGGGAATTATCCATTCCTCCTTTTGGCTCTTTTTGACTCTATTTCTACTTTGAGATACATTTATGCTATAGCGTTATTTGATGAAATGGAACATTCATGGCACTGATTGTGGATAGCTTCCGAGGTGCTCGATTTGGGAGAACATGCCGGGTTGTTTTCGGTTGCAAAACGGGGGGTATCTCGCCCAGAGCTCAAAAGGACCGTGGCCTGATGTTATATTGCAGCGCATTTTACACATATTGAATCTAGTCCTATGAGGTTGGTGCTCTGAACGAGTGCTGCGGCGCCAAACCTTTCTTGCTAGACAAAGATCTCTAATCTGATGATGGCGATAACAGGCGATCCACAACAAGATATGTCGGACTTCACTTGCCCCCGCTCCTCCACCTCGATCACGGGCTACTGGCTGCGTCCCGATGAAACCGTCGTTGTGTCAAGAGTGCATCAAGAGTACGCATCCAAATGGAGCGAAAAGGTCCGGCGGTTCCTGTCAAGATCCCGGGGCACCCGGGGAGGTACGTTCAGTGAACCCAAAGGTGTTTTGACAGAGGAGCTTCCTAAGCTGTGGCTTCATGGACACGCGAGGGGAGGGTCAAAATCCTGTGGATCATTTGGTCGATTACTAGCCTCTGGAAGCATGCGCTGATTGGGGCGTCGGTGGTGATTCTATCCTGAGCGGATTAAGAGGCGAAGACGAGTCAGGTGGGTTGGTAATCGGCCGTGGTGGACCGGTCCCAGCTTGGGGAACAGAGTGGTTGCTCACGAAAGTATGGGCTAATACGTTGCCCCAGGTATATAGCTGCACCGCCAGGGTATGCGTGGTTCGAGCCTCCCCAGTTGTGGGATAAAATGAGAAGGCGCGAGCTGAGAAATGATTAAAGATAATCTTCCATTGTGTTGAAACTTAGCTGCATAAAATTGTGAACCGAAATTTCTCAACGATACTCACAAAGGGGTATTTTATAGCAAGGGGGTCATGATATTTGCCTAAACCCACAGGCATGGTAAGAGTTTGTGGGGACTTTGGAGAGACGAATGGCCCTGGGATAGGGCTCATGACAGCTACGAGAGCACCCGAAAGTTGAGGGACAGAGGAAGCTTTGGAACTGATGAATTATCAATCTATCTGTGAGCGAGCTATCCGCTTATCGGAATCTCCAGGACTGAGAAGCTTATATGTGAATTCGCAGGAGGGGCACACGACAATGATCGACCAGAGGGAAAAAAAAAAACAAAATAACATGCGGAGTTTGGGGCTGTCGAGGTCGAGGGCGACAAGGCCGGCCAATTCAATTTCCCGACTGCAACACCGCCCAAGACGATGGAGATAGAGGCCGGGGAACGCGTCGCATTTTCAGACTCGGCGGCGCGAAGGCGAAATTCGACAGCATCTACCATGTCAGTGACGAGCGACAGGCGATTGAAATGGATTGTGAGTGTCGTCTGTTGCGGAGTCGACGCGCTGTGGCTGACCCCTTAGCGGCCACGTTTCGCATAACACGATAGTTCTTCTGCTTTGGCATGGCCGTATTGTTGTCGTGGAACGGTGCGCACACATCCAACATACATCGTAGTCTTCAAATCGGCATAGGCGAGTGCATGCGAGGCTGACCCGGAGTTTGTCCCCCTAGTCATGATAACTGCCACCCCCTACTTCCTCTCTCGCCTTGAGGGCCACCGGCTCAAGGGCACCTTCAACTCCTATCTCTCCCTCACCTACACGGGCGTCAACTTTGTGTCATTAGCCTATGCGACAGCGACAGCCACCACATCATCTGCGTCGTCAATCTTCCGTATTCGCCGAGCCTCTTTCGTGCTCATAGCCAGTTTCACATCCCTCACCCTATCGCCTCTACTCCCACTCTCCCAGGGACTCTTCTTCACTTTTGTCATCCTCAATGGCATGATCCAGGCAAGTGCGGGGTCTTTCCTGCAGAGCGCCATCGTTGGCCTGGCTGCCCTGTTTGGAAGCGAGCTACTTGCCAACTATTTCATGGGCCAAGCGGTCGTGGGCGTTACTGTATCCGCCGTTCAATATATCGCAGCGGCCATGTCTTCTCCGCGGGCCAAGCCTGCATCGAATATGATCGACTATGATATGGAGGAGTCATCTTCGGGGTTATCGCTCTTTGCATTCATCTTCTTCGGCCTTGCTGGATCCTACATGTTCGGCGCTCTCATCGCACACTCGTATCTTGTCCGCATGCCCGCATATCACTCCGTCATGGGTAGCCTGGAGCAACGGAGTGGCATGATTGTGGAGGAGGAAGGTCTCGATCCGGAAGGCGACCTAGAGCATGAGCCATTCCTTCCCCACAGTGCGATGGGAACCAGTACCAACAACCTGGACGAGTTACAGACACCAGCATCGATTAGTATATGGAGGATCGCGAGGGCAAACATTGTGCAGAATGCCACGATTTCTTGGGTGTTCATCATTACGCTGGTCAGTTGCTTTCGTCACATGCATCAACTTTGGTACCGACAAATATCAATTGGTTGAAACTCCGCCAGTCCGTATTCCCACCCATCACGTCCTCGATCCTTTCAGTCAACTACAGTTCCTCGTCATCCCCGCGATTCTTCTCCCCGATCCTTTTCATCTCCCTGCACTTTCTGCTCTTCAACATCGGTGACTGGATGGGCCGATACATCTGCGCAATCCCACGTTGTCAAATCTGGAACTCGCGCTCACTCGCAATACTCTCGCTCTCGCGCACACTCTTCATTCCTCTGTTCCTTCTCTGCAATCTGTCCTCCCCCTCGTCCTCTCTCGCTCTTTCTGATACCCCATTCTTCAATTCGGACGTGATTTACTGGCTCATCCTGCTCTCGTTCTCAATAACGAGCGGGTACGTTGCTACAATGGGGATGATGGCCGTATCATCACTCGAGCACAATCCGCGATTGAAGAAGGAAGAGATCAACACGGCTGCGACCGTCGCGCAGTTCTGCCTGATAGGCGGGTTGGCAATGGGCTCGTTAGTGAGCTTTGGAGTGCGAGGGTGGGTGTGCAAGTGTAACCCATTCGTCTCATGACATCTATAGCATATGCGGGTGTCAGTGTCGTTTTTTGGGAGCTGATCGATTAGAGGCTACCATGTACAGTAATTGCTATTTTTTTACATATATCATAATTCTTCTTTTTGTCTCAACCTGAATCCATTGCGGTTATTTGGGAGTTTTGCGCTAGTTTGCTGTCGTACTAACACTAGATTGCACATGTAGAGTGTCAGTCAAATAACGCCCCGTAAATATTGTCTGTTAGGAGCTGGGGTTCATCGTACTGCTACCCTTTCGCGCGGTTCAACACCTTGTCTATCATGGATGGTTAAGATTCTGACTTACTTTGGGCGATCAAGTTTGGTTGCCCCACGCCATGAGCAGCGAGGGGCGAACATCAAGTAGAATGACAAACAGAGGTTCAAACCAATGGTCTCATGGCTCAGCGGATAACGCCAACAGTGGGATGCACCACACACCAACTCTCTCGAGGCCCACGTTCGAGTTCCATAGTAACCTATCATTTATGTATCATTTTATGAGATTTTTTCCGCAAGCCCAGATTAGAGTTTGTCAGCGTATGCGTACATCTCAGAGCCACAATTATTCCGCTGCTTCAACCGCCAAGTAATTTATGGCACACCCACTAGTGATTACGCATGTGACTTCCAGCTCGTGAGGTGAATCTCCCTGCACCTAATACTGCTCGAGTGGAGGGACGGAATCGAAGCGCTCGCTAAACAGTGGGCAACTGGAACACTCTGATCGAAGCCCAAACAACCACAAGTCGTCGTCTCTCTGTTTTGGTTGAAAGTGAGTTTGCGGCTGAAACTCCTCTCTGGTCTACTAATGATCTAATCCGAGAGCCCTCCTAGGTCTGCCGCAATGTTCCATCGTATTATTTCCGTGTTGGGTGGTCTCGTTCGCGCGAAACCCGCATCCCCCGAGATAGCCAAGGTTGTCCGTGGCAAAAGGTGTGCTAGTCTCGCATATCTTGGTCTTTTTAGCCGCTGACGGCCGACCCGTCGTGTAGTGAACCTATGCCAGTGCCTGGTCGCTCGGGACAGCACGACTACACGAGCGACGCGTCGAGCGCGTCAAGCACCGTTGAACCCAGCTCCGAGGACGCGACAATGTACGTCCATCTCGCTCGGCTAGGCCATCTCGGAACACAATGCGCTTACCCGCTACCTAGCGAACGCCCGCTGGCGGGCGCTACCGCGAAACCAGCCACGGAGACGCGCGATGCGCCGAGTGCTGAGCAGATTGTGGAGCCTGTGACTGAGGATGTGAATATGTACGTCCATGCCGCGTGGCCTGGGTCCTTTTAATCTAAATATGTCTTAATATTCGTCTGAAATACACTTCGCTGCTCTATAGTGATGCCGACGAACTCGAAGACGCGATTAGCTCGCCAAGCGCCGTGGAAAATGTGCTTGAAAGTACAGGGGGGTACGCTAACATGGCACAACCTCAACTTCCATGGTATTTCTGAGCTTGCTCTTCATCTAGAGGAAGCGCGCCGAGTGAAAGTGTTGCGGAAAATCAGCATGTGATCGGGAGCTTTGAAGGTTTTCAAGGTACGCGACTCCCTGTGCGGGTAGTTTCTCTCCGTTCTGACTCGACGCTCCTCAGGAACCATCTATCAAACCGCGTCACTGTCTACGAGTGAGCTTTACGAGAGGTATGTGTCAGCATCCAACGCTCCAATGGACAGTCAAGCACGAAGGCGGATCGTCAAGTACGGCATGAGAGGGAGGGTAAGACTTCCTCTACCTGACGCGTATGATCCGGGTAAGATTAAATATTCATCAGAGCAAACGTTGGCCCCCTGATTCGTGCTTTGCAAGACTGTATGGTCGTCGCCAATGTCGATCTCGTGGAGCGTCACGGGGTGTTTGTTCCTCGCAAATCGGTTTCGTCAGGAATCAAGATCAGGAGAATGTTTCAGGGTTATGGCAAGGTGTACGTTCATCCCCCTTCCACAAAATACTGCATGAAATCATGCTTTATCTGGTGCATTTGCACACGATCCAGTGAACATGTTATAAGCTTCGAGGCAGAGGGTTCTGCCACTCGCACATATTTTATCACGTTTGAAGAGCCTATGTCCGTTGACAGAGTCTACGCACAGCCGTGGGGTCGTGAGGGGGCTCGTCAATACGTCATGCTGCAAGGCCGCGGTGGTATCCCGTGGTCGTTTGGGCACCTACTCGCTCACTTTTGTCGCAGTAAGAGTTCTTTCTTCGCGATAGCGGTTCCATCACTCTCTATGCTCATGTTAGTTCCTATTAGTGCGCACTGGACTCCCAGACGACGTACGCCACCTGACATGCACGCACCCGTCGAATGACGAGGTCCTCCTCACCCTGTACTATACGTACTATGAACCTCAGATGAAGCCGGTCCCCCGCATCGTACGTCTTTCTTCGGATGCCGCGGAAGGCGATTGTGGGCTGGGCCAGATGCCTATTGTCAGTTCGGAGGTGACAGCAGAAGAAGCAGACCCATCTCCTGTCCTGGCATATTCGACTGGCAACGCAGTGAATGAGAGCAGCATTCGACAACGTGAGTCATCGCCTTCCTTTGAGCTCAGAGGTCATCTCCGTATAACAGTATCTTCCCTGGCCGCGCTTTTTCCAGACTTGGCCTCATACACTGACCCCAGCGCGTTTTACGAAGAATATTCTCAAATGTCGACCTCGGAAGCTCGTCACCCGACCCAGTACACATCCAGCTCCTCTCCACCCATATTTGCACCACTCCATGGTTCCTCTGCCACGACTGCTCAGAACGTTGTAGCCACTTCACTTGCCACACCTCCCGAAGAACTATCGCACATCACCAATCACCTTTACTCTACCTTCATCCCAGGCAGCGTGCTTCATCAGAACGGAATGGTGGAGCCTGCCGAGTCAAGTCAATCTCAAGATATTCCGGATGATGAGGTAAAACTTGAGGAGTTCGGCGGGGCATCAACTTCTCGCGACTCGGGGCAGTTTCTGAAGCGCAAGCACATGGATCCGTCGGAGGACGAAGAGCCTACGAAACGTCTCAAGCTTTAGCTCTCCGCATACACTCACTTCCTTTACCGTCTTTCCCTGATGTTCACCAACTCGTAGAATCCCTTTCGCCACACATGGACCTTTACCACGGCCAGCTTTCGTTCATGAACCCTTCTTTCACGCGCTCTCTCGGCCTCTCAGCCGCTGATAGCATAGTCTGGTGGGTTCATTCTCCACCGTGTGCGTTATTACATATCATATACGCTGATGTCTAACTTGTTGTTTTTTTTTTGTTCACTCGTTTACAGGAAATTTCAATTATTGGACACTTGCTTTTGTTCATATTCTCATTGAATTTGTTGTTTTTGTTTCCGCTTGCATTCACCACGGTCATATGAGAGTTTCATACGATCTTGATATCAGCCTGACACCGACTTGTAGCCTGTCAGTCGAATTTGATAGCACCGTATAGATGCGGTCCGCTCATTGGGCGGGGAGCCTGTTGCACTGGTATCTTTTTACGCCAGCGGCCTCTCACCCGTCAGCGACAGGGGAAATTTTATGGTTAGGAACTGCTGGAACAATAACTGACAATGGCCCTCGGACACGATGAAAATCATGAGGCACTGGTGTGGTAAAGAGTGATAATGAAGTTTTGAATGTAATGAGTACAGAAGATTCGATGGACAAACGGCATAAGCTGACCCATAGGCGATGCAAACGGACTCCCAACCCTTTAGACGCCCCTGTTCAATTCCCATAGTGATCTTCATTTGATGTACTTTTTGGCGAGGATTTTTTTCCGTCCTCCCTCATATCCTCAGTCAAAACAAGACTGAACGCTCTGTGTTCATTAACGAAGTATCGAGTAGTTTATTGCTTTCGCGAAGCCTCTCAATCTCCTCTTATTGAACGCCGCGTGGTGGGCTCGGTCAGTCAATGATACTAATACATGGATGATTATCAGGCCAATGTAACGTAACTGCTGCCCCCCGCAAGTCGCTCCCCACGTGTCCTTGGTGCATACGAGTCCCCTTGACTTGCGTACCTAGCCCTCCATGCCACACTCTGTGCTTATCGGCGTGAAACGTTTGCACGAGTGGAACAGTGATCGACCTGAGCCGTCAATGGGAATTCGAAGCCTCCAAACATCGACCACCAACTTACCCCCTCTTTTGTTTTTTGTTTTTTGTTGTAAGCGCGTTCACGGCCGCAATGCGCGTCAAATCTCAACCAAACCTGATCAACATGCTCAGAAATGAACACTACAATGCACATCGAAAATTTCTTTATCAGACTTTTCGGGCGCAAGAAGCTTCCCAGAAAGCCCGCGACGAACGTCGTGACTTCGTATGTCTGTGCCCGGGGAGCTGGAGTAGTTTTATCGCTGTGAGCTGATGACGCGTCTTGCTACACAGTATTACGAAAGAAGACAAGGAGAAAGCGCGTCAACCTTCGACTCAGGCTCCCACTGTCGACGACGCGTGACAAACACGACAAGCGTACGTCCAGCCCTTGTTTTCGGATATGAACCGCCTATGTCGAGCTTACGCATCGCCTGGCAGAAGCTTGTCTCGCCCTGAAGCTGCCGGAGCACAAGGCAGCAGGATCGATGCAGCAAGCGCGCAGCCAAACGTCGAGATCGGGAAAGTCACCAAGTACGTCGAACTCACGTAAGCCAATCATGCGTAACGCTTGAAAATGCTCAATATTGTCTAGGACCCCTACGTTAGAAGAAGTAGCGCGCTGCATGCCAAGCATTGAGCTGGGTCCAGGTGACGGGCTCTATACTCAAAAGAGGTACGTTCAGCTAGCGTAGTCCAAGGTTCCTCGATCGCTTTGAGCTCATCTCCCATTCGGTGGCCCGGGACCGGCGGTAGCACCGGTGCACCTCTTGGGTTAAGACCATCATCGATATCTCGGGTGAAGACTCAGGTATGCATCCTGTACTGCAATGACGCGCCACCGCAATCTGACCCATCTCTTGATTTGCCTGACGACGACGGCCCCCACATATAACCTTTCACAAATGCTCTTTCACTAATCTTACACATGCGGGGTCATGTAGAAAGAGAAAAGAAATTGGAACGACCCGCTTTTTATGATTGTGGTGAGCTTTGACACTTCTTACATTCAAAATCGCGCTTAGTTAAAATTTCCAAGCTCGTATGGTCATGGTTTTGCCACTCTCATCCGCGGCAATGAGGGCGTCATCCGTCCTCATCCTCCCCGCTCCGTCGATACAGTCTGTAAAGTTGAGCAGCGCTTCATCTCGTATGGTCCGATGTGCGTTTGCTCTTCATTTTCTTCCTTTTTTCACAACGCATGACCTCATCGCTTTACCCGTGTTTCACATAGTGACCATGTTATTGGCTACGAAGCGAAGAACGCTACAACGCGGATCTATCTGATCACTTTCCAGCTCGTTGAACCCGCTGAGGGAGTGTATAAGGATGTCTACAAAAAGGCCTGGGGAAGTAACGCTTTCAGACGTCCCTCCTAGTCCTGGTCGTGAACATCGGATATCGGAGCGCGTCCGGCAACCCAGGCTCGCGCGCATCCTCCCACCTTCTGACTGCCTCGTCCTCTTACCCTTTCGTCTTGGTAGCTCAAGGCCCTACCCGTCTGCTCCCGACCACAGTCATACAGGCCTAGAGTGCTATCAACTCAGCACCCCAGCTTCGATTTTGTTTGTGCCTCCCGCCCAAAGTCTTTCCTTGTGCTTGCTGGCGAACCTCTTCGGGGTGGAACCCATTATCAGTGGCGCCCTTGAGCTCGATTCCATGCGCGCCTGGCAGAAATTTCTCTCAGAATGTGACTAGAAGATTCGCCAAGTGGTGGTTCGGACCTTCGTGATTGTACGTCTCATAGTCTGCGTCATGCCTTCCCCAACTGATTGAATGTTTGTTTTGCGGTACAGCCTACAACTTGGACGCGGGTATGCGTAGCTCCTCGAGTCTCGGTTGTGTAGGGATTCAAGCTGTCTTCGCGTCTGGATGAAGGGCTTGGGCTTCATTAGCTGCAAGTATCTGCTCATGGAATGTGGATGGCCGAGTTGTGGATAGTCCTTGTATTACCGATAATCGATTCCCTACTTCTTGCAATATTTCTGAATTATTCTACAGCACGGATGGGCGAGCAACCGGCGGCCTCGATATGACGAGATATATGCTGAAGGGGTCACACGCGGTAACCCCACCAGAGTACGTGGCCTAACACGCGTCAGTGAATCTGACATGACTCCAGTGGGGATATGCCACCTAGCCCGACCTCGAGTTACTGAACCCATCCTGTGCTACCCTGAGGGTCTGGTTAGATCATGTATCCGGGCTCCAGAAATGTGACGTGACCGCGTCAGGTTACGTCTTGTCCTGACGCAGTGACTGTTGTCTGTTGGGATTTCTTTAGGTAGACTTCTGATAGGATTGCTACGACAAAATGTTAACCAATGGGCCAAAGGTCCTTATATACACAAAATACTATATTACTAGAATGTTCTACACTTTTCTGTTAGTCCGTGACTCGACCTATAGTAAATGCTAGAACCTTATCCTGTCAGTTGAATTTGATAGCACCTTGTAGATGCAGTCTACCCATTAGGCGTGGAGCCTGTTGCGCTTATACCTTTTTACACCGTTGGCCTCTCACCCGTCAGCAACAGGGGAAATTCCGGCCCACTAAGGTTAGGAGCTACCGGAATTGTAACTGACATTGATACTCGGCGCTGGTTGGTAGTGAAGAAGAGTCATAGCAAAGTTTCACTCACTGTGTGTAGAGAAGATTTCATGGACCAACGGGATAAGTGGGCCCAGAAAAGGCGCAACCGAACGCCCAACCACTAGACGCCCCCGTTCAATTACCAGGTTGATCTTTAATTAATCGGATATTTTTTGTGACTTTTTTCATCCTCAGTTGAGATGAGGCTACGCTCTTCTTCACCCCCCGCTCTGTGACCACGCGCGAGTTATTTTCTTGCTCTCGCAAAGCCTCTCGGATTCACGCTTGCCTTATTGAACGCGGTGTGACAGGTGCATGGACGAGCAAGCGAACGCGGCTGGTGCTTCCTACAAGTGTCCCTCTGCGCGTCTTTCTTGAATAGGTACCCCTCAGCCTAGATTCCGAGGCTTCCCTATCTCTATGCTCAACAGCGGGGCACATTTGCACGA
>WIDE01000117.1:0-24352 GCA_015039315.1 Clavulina sp. PMI_390
CTTTTCCCACTTTCTTTTTTATTTATTATGCGAGTTGAGTCTCGTTTCCTCTCATTGATATACCACGCACGCAGCCGTCGCATATCTTATTCTCCTTCAAGCTCCAGTCTTGATTACTCTCCTCCTTTTATGTACGTGCGTGCCATGTACTCGTATGAAAGATGATGATGTTATTGTCTGCCCTCGGCGGTTAGCAATGCTCATTTGATGTTTTCATTTTTCTCGCTATCTTGATGATCTACTGTGTAGCCACTTCACTTGATCTGTGAATTTGATGAATTTGATTGACTAAATGACTGCTTCAAGTGCTCGTCCTTTTATACACCCTTGAATTTTGTTCTATTATTTAGTGCTGTGCGTTTGTTCCTCGAGTATACAGTGGTTCTGAAGCCCGCCATGAACCCTTCGGCTAACCCCCGATTTGAGGTACTTGTTTGGGTCGAGGCATGTCAATAAGACTTGCCAGCTTGATACTTTGCGCTGGCGTGGCTCCGTATAACGGCTCTCATCTGGCGTCTCCATGTCCAATCACTGGCTATTCCTTCCCCTTTAACTCCCTCCTTTCTTAATAAGGAAATCGCCTTTATTCTGCTTCGTAGCAGCGTAAAGGCTTCTCTCACGACGTTCTTCTGGCATACGCCTCGCTCTATTTTTCCTAATTTTGGTAGAATTTTGGTCTCGAGCCCTGTGTAGCCAGCTTGTACCATCCCAGCGTCGGCGAAGATCGATCCTCATCCAGCGGCTCATCCAGCCTTCAGCATCTAATCACGATTGACCATCCGCTCCTGTGGCCAGTGCCGCCCAAAATCCTGGCCATTCTACCCTCCTAGGCTGTGTATTTGTGGCAAATAGAGCGCTATTTGAAGCTCTGAGCTCTGATCCGCCAACATGCGCCCATGGCCGTTATCCGTAATCCCCTGTGGCTCGGAGGATCTGCTTGAGCCTTGCTCTCGCCACAGCACTGAGATGAGCGCGTCACTAGCTCACTGCCACTACGGTGGCCATGCGCGCCACTTTCGAACTGCTAGGCCAAGCCACGCTGCTGTGTTCCGGCCGCTTACTGAGCAGGTGGCATTATGGGCCCTTCCACCGAGTCTTTTCGACCATCCTTGACCTCCTTTGATGCTACAACATCTCAACCGGCCATTTCAATTTCAAGTCAAGTCCGAATCCACTACACGGGGCCTCAAATCAGATCTGCAGTCCTCACTTATTTCGATCCGCCCCTACCTTGTCCAGATTTAGATGTGTGCGCCCTGAACTGCTGAGTTTCCACAACCTTCACAGTCGATCCGGGCAGATCCTGCGTTTAATCCCGGCTCGTCGGTCTAACGGGTGATCTGAGCGCTGTGATTACCCATCCTCCTGAAGAAGCGCCCATGAGCTCTCCGCGCTAAACGAACGGCCAACCATACCCTTGATGCTATGATCATCGATCACATATACCTCGTGTAGCAGTCTTAACCCTCGCCAGCTTTTGGAAATTACACGATCGAAGTAGGAGTGGTCATGATCAATATGGAGACATTTCGAGGGCAAGAAAGTAAACTCTGTCGTTGCTCCCACTCCTTTAATGCTCACTAGTCTCTCGATAGACTATCCATTATCTTTTAGACTGCAATGCTCAAGTGCCGCTGAGCCCTCAGATGTGCGTGATCCCCTAAGCGTGACAGTAGGCCCAAATCGTGAACAGAAAATCCCTGGCGAAGCAGATGAGCTCATCGTCTCTGCCTTCGGAGCCACTATCTGTGCCACGCTATGGCGAGATCAAACCTCCATTGCGACGCCGCTCCTTGACAACTGGTCTCATATTCGAAGCGAACGGCTGGTGCATCGCACGGTGATCCTCATTTTCTACCGTTTGAAACCGAGAAAACATGCTGACGACTGGCCTGGCATCACCCATAGTCAAGCCCTACGAATATCTCGAACGCTGATGGGTTTCTGGTTCTATGTACCGTTGTCAGTAAGTAGCACTCTACTCTTCCCAGTCACGGCGTTTGCTCGGCTCATCTTGATATGATCAATAGTCTGTTGGGGTGGAGAACGGTACTCGTACTTCAATGGCCACGTGTGGGTGCAATACAGGGATATACCACTTGGGGTTAACGGGACACGCTGGTGGGGTTCTTCGCTGGACCAGGAATGTCTTGCTTTTCTGTCGGAAAATGGGGAGCTTGTCTCTGTCCAGGTTGATAATGTCATAAACCTATCATAATTAACGCTCTTGCTTTCCTTTGCTCACCTCCCTCTACCACATTTTTTCAAATCTCCTCACACCTCTTATGAAAGCACTTAGGTCGGAGCAAACCTAGTGTTTGATGGGATGACCTGTGAGGCCGTGTCTGATCACTGAGATCTCGACCGTTATCAAATGCGATACATGCATGTACAAACCCGTTTTTGCCAGTCGGGAACCCGCTTTGGAACAAGCTGAACGCTATCCCTTGCGTAAATTTCTAGCTTTATCCGCCATCCACGCTGTATTTCCGGGCCACGCTCCAATCCTCAATGATCTTGCCACGAGAAATACAACGAACGACCATTGTGATCTTCGTTCTGTTTTCTTATTTTTTCAGTCCGGCCTCCTGAGTTGCTCTATGTGATATGACCAATGGCCCGAAATAGTGTTGCTGTGACTCAACTTCAACCCAACTATGACTTAACTTTTACTGACTTTCGACTTGAGTCCGTCCCCTCAGGCCAAGTCGGACTTGCAAGTTGCGACTTTTGATTCAACTTTGACTAAATTCGACTTAAGGTTGATGTATATACTGAGAGCCTGAACAGCTGGTCACTCGGTCGTCCATGTACGCACATGACTATGTATTTAGGGACGTATGTTGTTGCTCACATGCAGGACTCCCCGCTCCCCCTCCTGGCCGAGGCTTGAGACAGATGCAATTGATTCATACTTGATACGCTAGCAGTACTGAAGCTATCCACGCATCCCAATCTTGGCCATACAATACATTGAATATGTTCAACTTTGTTCGACTTTAGTCGACTCAGAGACGTTTGCTCGAGAGTATATGGGAGCCGATAGTCAGTCAAGGTCAACTTGCACCTGATAAAATTGACTACGAATTTTCATCGACTCGACTTGTGACTTGAGTCGCCTCTAAGGCGAAGTCGCGGCAACAATAGCCCGAAAGTAGTTGAAGTCGGCTATGAGATTACTCGATACGATAAAGACCTGGCTTACTAATGAAGCTCTAGGATTTTAACGAGTGAATTCATTTTGGCACTTTGACAATAGGTCTGGCTGACTCCAAATAAGAAGCCAACCAACATTGATTTTGACCGTTGACCAAAACTGGAAACTTTGGCTTTGTTGACTTTGAGGCTCGGTGGAAACAAGGGTAATTAAATGCACTGACAACTACTGTTGTACCCAAGAATCGTTGATTGAGTTGGTTAGTTACCCAATTGTCCAGGTCCTGCTCTAGAAATTTTCAGGTGCTCACATATCCCTCCAAGTTTGTTGTTGGGCTGCGATCATGCTTCGTGGAGGGATCACGGTAGCTTGCCTCTTTGTCATAACCACCTATATGTTGCACTCATCAAAGATTACGTCTTATACGTTTGCCTGGCCATAAATTTTTCTAGCACTAAGGCTATGCCGCTCGACCCTTATTCTCGTTCTGAGTGGCTTGCACCCTCATCTCTTGGTGTTGCTATCGGGGTCAGAGCCTGCGTCCTAGAAATATGTCTACTGCGAGATAACTCATAGTGGGTGAGAACCAGTCCAAAACCTCATACTAATACTCTATTACTCGTCGCTTGCCTGTTCGTTGCATCTGGAGCCTATTGGTGCTTCTGAGACAACAACATTATTCAGTGCGAGATTCCCCATCCCTTCAATATCGTAGACAAATGGTGACTGACATAAGGAGTGTCTAAGTACCAACGGTTACCTACCGGGGCTATTGTCTATTCTAGCTAGCCTGGCGCTATCCATCTCGGCTACCACGTGGGCTTTTACCACCTTGTCATTCAGCGGCTGTCGCTGCAAATATCGCTCAATTACTTCTTCAAAGTAGGTTGTTAGTGCCTGCTGGAGTTCTCATCCGTAAGTTTCTGGGTGCCTCATATCCATCTGACCATCGATAGTGTCCGTCCCTCTCGCAAAAAAATGTTGCTCGCTACTGTGCACTCGTTGCTTCTTGAACACCTCACATACACCAGCGATTTTCAACCTCCAGAAACAGGAGTCTCATATCTGCTTACCGTCGTTATGCCTAATCGGGCTCATTCGACGCACTAGAATGAGGCACGGCATTCCGATGGTACAGGCCTCTCCGACACAGGCGGCTTTTGAACGTGCTGTATTTACAAGACCTGTTCTCTCCCCTGCCATCACCACCACCACTGGATTCGGCGCTATTGCCACCACCACCACCACCACCACCACCACCACCACCACCACTGCTACCGCTATCCCCACGCCGCCACCATCCTTTGGCCAATGAGGTACATCCCTCTGCGGATGGTGCTACCTGGTGCCGTTGAACATAGCCCTTGCAACTGCCACAGAAGTTGCATTATAAATTCGTTGGAAATATGGTGAGCTAGCATCAAACTCCAAAGGATCTCTTAAATCTCTACCTACGTGACACCAATGTCCTCAATCTCTGATGTGGATCAACAGCTCGAACGTCTCGAGCTTTCCAAGGAAAGCGGCATGAATCAGTTCTCTCACTATTCTCACCCGTCCCCACAGGTTTTCGACGAATTCATGCAGATATGGCTGGTGCACAGTAAGAACCTTTCATGAATAAGTGTTGTATGATCCTAGAAAGTATTTTGTGCCTAGTTCCTGGCTTGAGGGTGAAGGAGTACCCAAGAGGTGTGGTTCTCCAATCCACCAGTGCTGACGAAAATAACGCCTGCCAAGAACTCTTGCCCCAATTGAAAAAGCTGACTCCCTATTAGAAGCCGCTGTGCTGACTGGGTTTCGACCCAATTATGAAGCCACATCGGCGTTGAATTTGTTCTAATATTCAATTAGCATACTTCACGTCGCCAGATTTCATAGAGGTCCTAGCGGCACGACACGATCTCTGTAAATACCACGACTTGTAAACTGAACAATCAAATTTACGCTGTTAAATTCGTATACTAAACAGAATATCCAAGATTAGCGCACCTCTACAATGCTACTAATTATTAGGAATCAGCCGCATATATCGCACGCAAGAGATACCACCCACAAAAATTTGATACTGCCTTTTATCTGAACTTACCAGTCTCGGAATACTAATTATATCCGTCTGTGAAGTCCTGCCATAAGTGTTGGTTCCGACTTACTTTATGCTGGTATTACGTGAAAGTCCTCCTCGTGTTCCGTGATTCGGTCGTCATGGAGGGCTTTTAAAGCTCCTTTTGCTTGTAGATGGGCGACCAATGGGTGATAACGAGCAGAATAGTTGTCCAACAATTCGCTCTGCACTCCTCCAGCGTTTAATCTCTCTAATTGCTCCCTCAACAGCTCAGGCATCATCGACGATGACCCCAAGAGAATTTCACGGAGATGGGAATTAAGTGGCCTTTAAAAAAGGCTCTTGCTCACTACGGCGCGGGTAATATAAGAAGTATTCCAATACAGCACGTGGCTGCAAAAAATAGGCTCTGAAATGATCGTATGGGTAGCTATAGCTCCTTGTTTCCATGGAGTACCTGGGCAATCTGACTATCCAGCCTCAATCCCCACCATGTTTTCGCGACATCCCATCCAGGCGGAACACTTCTCGTCGCACCCAGATCAACTTTCGACCTTCCAAGTGAGTACGCTCACTTCGAACTGGAATTTGACTTCGTGAAGGAGTATCATGGGCTCAAGATAGGCCATCAGTTTCGGCGTACCTACCACTCTACATAACCAAAGCCCCCCTTCTTCATTCTCAACATCCATAAACGTTGACTATCAAGAAAGGCAGGAGTGCCCATTGGTTCTGATCTCGCAGAAATTGTAATCGTACTCACATGTCTTTCAACCACTCGACCATCTGGTTTATGATGCCACCTATCCAGTTGATGTAAGGCGAGCAGGTCTCCTGAGTTCCACTCCCATAATATTGCGTCATAAAATCTTTCACTAGAACCACATTCGCGAGCAACAACGATTAAAACCCGCTGATCCCTGGAGGGACCGAGATGGAGGACGCGTATTGCAGACGACGCTGGAGGTGGATCGCGGAGTGTAATAGTCGTCGACGAAGACGAAGAAGCCGAAGGCGAATATATGATGGAGGCGCTATTACTGTCAGCAATGACCAGTGGACCCACACGAGCTCACTGGTGGTAAATCGAAAGTTTGTGCCGAGAACTGTTAAATCTTCAGGTGGAGAACCACCACAATCATTGCCGTTCCAGACAAGACGTACCAGTAAGTGTACACCGCCAAAGTCCACCATCGGAGTTCAAGAGGTCACCTCTGCATATCTGATATTAGAAACAGTTGTGAGGGCATTGTTCAGCCGGTGAACGAAGTACCACTCACGGATATCGATCTAATTACCCGCTTGCTCACGTCTCCTTCGTTCCAGCGGTTGATCATTCGTGCCCAGAGGACGCCATGATCTGAAGGGATCCATAGGCGAGCTTCGAAAGCTGCTTGGCTGTTCCTGACTAGCATTATATCCTCTGATATCTGAACTGCTGACACGCCACATTCCGTAGAGCGTGGTGAGTTGACGTGATTGTCGGGCAGAGACTAGTCGCAACTAGTCGATTGGTCAGGGACACCTTCTTTGGAGTAATGTGAAGGACGGAGAGGAGCGCTCGGAGATATATTGCGTCCAAGTTTGTAGCCTTCATGAGTCGAGGATATAGCTATGGATCGTGCTAGTGGGAGATCAGCACAGAAATGATGAGGACAAAGGTCATCAATACTTACAGCACTCAGCGTTGGATGTGCAAGGCCATTATTGTCGAGAGCTGAGCATCGTGGTGCCTAAGGAGGTTGATCTGAGTCAGGTACGCAAAGGGTGAGTGTATATGAGGGGTATTCTTTATATAGTACAACTTTCGCCAATATACCCGGTCTTCGTTTTGCAGTCGCGAAGCAGTGTAAATTGGTAGAGGGAGTGAATCCGCAACTCTGGCGGCGGTGGCAGTAGCGGCGGCGATAGTGGCGTTCATAAAACGTAGGAGGAATGACCCTCTTAGGGTCTACCACAGTGTGCTGGAAGGACAGTTGCGGGAATACGCGGCAACGTAACGGTTAGGAGTTCATATTGCAATAAGAATCTTGAGATCGACCAGATCTCAGATGAAGCGCCAATACCCAGACTTGACTACAGGAGAGAGGAGAGCGGCTCCTAACATCGGCTAGTAGGATTGTATTATTGGGTGAATACATCGTATGAATTTCGAAAGAAGCATCACACATGATGTCTGAGCATCGTCTGGCGCAATAGAGAGAGCTTCTGGTTGTGGGAACAACATGATGCTCCGACTCGTAATCCTAGAGCAAATATATGCTAGCCATAAGCCTATGGAGATAATTCGAAGAGCCGGGGACTGACTGAAGTAAAGCCAAGACTACTTCGTGTCCTGCGTCCGCAAGGGTCAAAGGGCTCCTGCTTGATGAAGGGAATACAGTATTTGTCGATCAAGCGCAGCACCCCACCACTGGCAGTCGAAGTGCTCGCGGAGCTCCTGCCAACGCACCCAGACTAAACGTTTGACAAACGTTTCCAACCCTTCACCTTTGACTATGAGAAGAAAATACAACAGAATTAAGTCTCTCTTAAGAAAGGCAGCTATGGGCAACCTAGTAGTCACCACTAATCGAGCATTCAAAGAGATATCCATCGATATCGGTAGTGAACAACGGCTTGGACTATTAAGAGACATAAGATATCTAGGACATTACATACAGGATCGAGGCAGCCTCTTACCTTGCGTTCAACGACACGGCCCCCCGCTATACGCCGCCAATTATCCAAGAGCCCTGGAGCGGATTTACTTGACGTACTCCACACAGATGCTGCTACTATCTGTTCCTCCACATGCACATTCACAAATGAGGAGCCTGGGATGTCGGTAACTTCACGTCGTGGAGTAGGGATCAGTTGTGGTTCATCTGTGTTCTCGAGAATATTTGCCGCGCTTTGGACGGATGGCATCCACAAGGTGGCGCTGAAGGGGTCACTATAGCCTTTCCACCCAGCAAACATGGGCGTCGTATTCACAGACCCATAGGTACTGGTTTGGTCGACGAAATTGAGAGTATCGGGCATAGTGGAACCTGAGATACATTGTTGAATATTGGTTCCTCTTGTAGTATTGACACGGTGGTCCAAGCGCGAATGGGTGACGAAAGCATGGGCTAAATCACCGTGGCGCCTTGACTATGGGAAAGAACTCTATCGAAGCCGCCCGGGTTCGTGAGTACCCAATGCTCTACATGCAGCCCTGACATGAGTTCGTTGTAATGTAATGATGCTCCTAGTTCTGCTGCATTTGCGGTGGTAATGTAGATAAGAAAATCGAATGTCCATGCGGATCAATCTCCTAGCTACGACATGATGTGATCCGCAAACGAACCAAAGTGGAATGTCCACTCAGGGGCCGATGGGGTGACCTGACAAAAAGGTCCGATGGCGACCGCGCTGACTAGTACGATCTAACAACGTTTAAAAAGTTGGTAGCAACGATTACCAGCGCAATCGCTTGGATATCGTTCCTCTACAATGAGGTACATCGGCTACCCGTACTTCACTTAGCCTAGGGATGAACATCGATACACTAAGCATGTCAATAGAACCACTTGTTATTATTCGAGATGCTCGGGGGAAGTTCCACGAAGGGTTTAGGACCTTTCGCGAAGATAATTCTGTACAATGACTGAATAGAGAGGGTGACACGTATGCATTCGGCGGAGCGAGTCATCTCAAGGAAAGGAGAAGAACAAAAGAAAACACTGGTCGATTCATTGGAGTTTTCACGCAGAAGGAGTCATAGAGCGCAGTAGAAATAATATAATAAGAGTTTTTCATGGAAAACTAACCATCATGTCCCGATCTCGGAAAGCGCTACTGGAACGGCAATGTTCAGAGCCACACCACAATCTCGGACCGCTAGTTCACACAGAAACTACAGTCCAAGCATGATTGAACACCCTTTAGAGGTCATAAGAGCACGCTAGAACTGCCAGGATAGAAGAAAAGGAAAATGAAGTTTTGACATGTCCCGGAATCCCCGGAATCAATCGGCCTTGACACTTCCAAAGCGTTTGTCTCAGCAACGGCTGAACGATACACCAAGTCTTGTACGTCGATATATCGCTTCTGAGCACGCTAGAACAGTGGTTTGCTTCGTCTGAAAAAGCGCAAAAATTGATCTTGTGTTCCACTGGCTACTATATAACATCTCGTGTGGAGTATATAAAAACGCCTTATCCCGCCGGCAGTCAGCATGCCGCTGGTGTGCCCTGGTTATATACCTCTGGTGTGTCACAGAAACGGTTTCACTCTCTAGCTAACTACCTGCACGCCTGCAGTCCGCCTGAGCGCGATGTACCTCAATCTAATAGATGCCTATGATGGTCATGGCTTCACAACGGGCAACTTATCAACCGCCACCGAGTATGGGCGGATCCTATTAGAATCCGTGCTAGGGCCAATCGGGGTGGAAGAAGGGACTAAATATTGTAACTACTACAGGGCCGATATTTATACACAAAACAATCAAGCTTATACTCTAACAGATTCTGGCAAGCGCTCCGTACTGCAAGCATCTTTTTTGGGTGATTTTTTTTGGAATGGTTGAGCAAGTCATTACAACTGCCTCCAAATAGAACAATGTGTCATTCAGTCTCGGGCTGGTCGAGTCAGCCTGTTATTTGGCGTTGTTGATGCTATATTAACGTGATCCTCCGTTCTGATTGCTACAGCTACGTTTAACCTTGATAAGAAGCATCTACGCCATTGATGCGCTTTGATATCATCCGCTTCATCGATCACAACCAGTAATCTGCAGGTGCGCCCTTCCCCTTCCCTCGCCACTGACATCTGAAGGTTTGAGACCTGTACACAGCCTTCCCAGGCATCTCTTCAACAATAAAGGATATCTCGGTTTTGGAACAAATCAAACTCTACATCACCATTGTCCTGCTCCTATGGCACAGCAACCCCTACCTAATCAGGAAAAAAATGACCTGATTATCGATGTTTGCCCTAAAATCAAAACATCAGAAAATTCATCACACAAACCTCAATCAAAAAATGATCTAATAAATTCACCCAAAGTAGGTGGAATATGTTCTCTCTACATAAATACTAGCAATCTCATGCTAAAACCTCTTTCTCCATCAACAAAGGCATATGGGGTTACAGCACCCTCCCTTGGTACTTCAAGAGTGAATATGAACTACACTCAACCTGCTTTGAATGCAAACAATCTAGAGCATCAAAGTGACATTATTCCCCCATCAACTCCCCCCACTATGCTAGATGAGGTCCAGGTGAGTTCAAGATTAGTCTGGGACTTCACTAATCTGATTGCGTCCCTGGTGCTTAAACCCTGCTCTCAAACAATGCACAAAGATTAATTGGGTTAGAGGAAGTCCCTTGGCTGATGCATTTATTCTAGCCCAAAATGATGCCTCAACTGGCTCAAATCACAGCATACTGCTCTCAGATTTTACCACACTGATCCTCAAACATCCTGAGCTTGCTGGTGCCAATATTATTCAGGTTGAAGCATATAGCGAGTATACAATGGGGCTCATCTTGCACCGCTTTCTGGTGATGGAGTTGGAAATGGAACTTCCAACTCTGCTTGGCTGTGGCTCTGTTTTCCTTCGTATGGATCGCCGTATGAATAGTGATGTCAAACCACTTCAATTTGTATTAAAGCGAGGCACAGCCCCTGCCAGAGATACAGTATGTATTCTGTCCCTTCATATTTGAAATATAGCTAATAGAATCTATTCTCTAGGCTAGCCTTGCAACAGAGAAGCTGGCACTAATGAACATTGCAGCCACACTAGAGAATTGCATGACATTTCCAAAGTCTTCTCCCACTCTTGAAAATCTCTGCCCACTTTTTCAGACCATCTGCACTGAACTCTCGTCATATATGCTCTGGCCAGTGAGTTCTATTGTCTATGCATGTCCATACTATGACTATCTATCTCAAGCTATGCCCTGGAAATAGGCCAACTGCTGGTTCTTTGTTTCACTGATTCAGGAACACCTCTTTGAACGATTCCATGGGTATTTTGAGATTGGCGAACTAAAATGGGGTAAACTTGCTCTGGATATCCGGTCACATGTGTCAGAGAAAGTCCGGTTGGATTTTGACATTCCTTCTCCCCCAACAGTAAGGACATTTTATCACAGCCAACCTCATAATCTGACAAGATATTCAAAGCTTCCTGGGTTGCTTCAATCACTGACTGTTCTTCTTCAATCAACACACCCAAAACATTTTGCAACTGCAATGGTGAGTGGTACCCTTTGAAATCTGCGGCCCAACTGACCTAAAGCTTGCGCAACAAGGAACTTTCCAAGGTTTGGGACATCTGCTTGAACTCCAAAAAAACTCCATCCAAATCTTTAGGACATAAGCTCATTGCTGCATTAATGCAGCTCACACCAGCACTTGTCCCTTCTGAACTGTTGGCTGAAGAGATTTCCACCATCTCCTTCCATGCCACATGTGTGGCAAGAATTTTGCTTCAGCATTATGAAGGACCTCAAAGCCAATCATGTCTAGCTCATATGCTCCACGCCTATGCTGAGAGTCTTATGTTCCGCAAAATGAAAGATGAGGCTCATGCTGCATTTTATGAGGCAGTGGTACTTTGGCGGGCATTGCAGAATCACAGATTCTCCTCCAAGTTACAGCTTTCAAAATCGCCCAATCAGTCTGTTAAAGCAAGATCTACCTCAACTCCTGCACTCTTGCAATACCCATTACAACTTCTACGCATGCACACAAATGCACATGATCTTGCAGCATCCCTAGTAGGACTCAATGCTTCCAACCTTCCCAAAGTCATGTTAGATTCATCCAACACAGAGTGGTGGATATACTGTGCTATGGGGAATGTTGTTGGGACTGTTAGGCAACCATTTGTGGGGGATCCATTCACCCAGCCTCCATATCATCGAGATGCCAAAATACCATGGTATTCTCCTACAAGATCACACACTGAAAAGTTGAGTGCAGGCTACTCAGCTATCCGTGAGGCTCATTCAATGTGGAGGTCAATTACTGCACATACACCCAAACTTGCCAAGCAACTAGCTGCATGTTCATATCAAGTGAGCTTGAGTCTACATGAGGAGCAGCTCCCAAACTACAATGATCATGATGCACTCTCTGCCATTAATGAGGCTGTTGATGTTCAGCTGAGGGTCTGCAAGGAGGGAAAGTACTCCCTAGAAGATTTAGAAACTTTGTTGAAATATCTGCAGCGGCAGGTTCAGCTCTACTCCAAATCCAATCATGGCCTTGATCCACATCTTCCGATTCAAGCTTATCTGAGACATGCAAGGGCATTGTTTTCTATTGCACCATCCCGTTTTCCAATCCTTGTGGATGCACTTTGGCAAGAGGCCCTATTTCATTTGAGCCATAATCATGTGCTTCAATGTGCTACAATTGCTCAAACCACCATAAAAATAATTCAGTCAAATGGCAGCATGAAGAAACGCTTTCATGTCAGAGCCCTATACCATACCCACATGCTCCTGGGCTTATGCCAGTACATCCTTGGAGACTACAGAGCTGCCTGTACCTCCTTTGAGAGTGCTACCAGCCTCAATCTATCCAAATGGGCAATAGCTTCATTCTTTGCTGTTGATGCATTTGTCTTGCTCTGTATTCAGTTGCACAGCATATCTCTAAGAGCTTGCCAAGAATTCGACAAAGCAGATGCACTGGATCAAGATGCAATGAGGCTTCAATTAGAGAAATATGTCCCTAGACCATTCATCTTCAACACTAAAATATCATGGAACCGGGAGCAATCTGAGGATGTAATATCCTTCTTCAATGATCTACTTGGAAGAAATTCTGATGGCCATATGTCGACTTGCAAAGTGGTCTTGGATATTACAGAACTTCTCTTGGACCTTCAGAAGTCATTTTGCATCAAGGGGCAGCATGAGCATAAGCAAATATACTTTCATTATCTTATACAGTGTGGAGACCATTTCACAAGCACTTACCTGGAGCATGCCAAGACTGCCTACAGCAAAGCATTGGATGTCTGTGAAGAACTCTGCAGAGCTGAGCCCGAGCTATATTCTGCCCAGTTTTTATGTGCTATGCACTATAAAAGGCTGACACTCTCTGCCAACCTCCAGCTTGATATTCAAAAACAAAGGAAGTTGGAGGCCCATGGGCTGAGTTTTAATCCTCAGTTTGAGTTTGATGCTGGGAGGCAAATACAAAGAGGAGATTGCTATGTGATGACCAAAGACCATTCTCTACGCTGGTACAAAGACTTTAATGAGTTTTATTGATGTATGCAGAGGACCTGAGGGCAGAAATAATAAACACTAGCATGCTTTGTCAACTTACTTCCCCACATCATGGGAAACACACAGATGATTGTGAAGGAATAGTTGTGATCAATATCCCAGGATCACCATTAATGCCAGTCAGAGGAGGCTGTAAAGTGATGCCCCATTTCTGATAGGTATAGCTAGTTTTCCCACTGAATGTTCTCCATTTTTTTTGGGTTGTCAAAATTTTCTGTTTTGTCTATTTCTGTTTTTCTGCATATCCACCATGAATTGTTGAGCTGCTTATCCGTCAGCTTGTCAGGTCAGCACTTACACTGCATTCAAATATAACGTTCAAGACAATAGGGTAAGCAACACATGCTCCTAAGCAAGTCTGTCTGCACCTCTGTTGATCAATGGGGGCGGTGCTCAGAGAGCTGAATGATTCAACTATCAGTCGGTTAGCTCAAGTCACCTCAAGTCGCATATTGATGTTTCAGCCCTCTACAATCAATGGACATAAGATCCCAAATGCAGAGTACAGAAGGGGCGGCGCACTCAATTTTGATGAATAGAATGGGGTGTCATTAGGTCACACAGGTACAGGTATTCCAATACATTTGATGAATTGGTTTAGCAACAAGCCGTGATGATGATAAAAGCACCCCATGCACGTAGTTTACAAGTCAAATGAAGTGTAAAAATCAGCAATTTGCGTAGTCATATGACTGGAAAATTCTGAGTCTCATTCCAGGTTGAGCGCATGAGCGGCAATATGGTGAAATTTGAGGCTCAGAATGCGATTTTGAGTGCCAAAAGCTGCTTGTTGTTGCCAATTTTGAGACTCAGAATGTTTGATCACTGCCAAATCTGAGACTCAAAATGCAATTTTGAGACTCACAATGTCTGGTCACTGCCAAATCTGAGACTCAAAATGTGCTTTTGAGACTCACAATGTCTGTTCAGTGTCAAACCTTGGCTCACAATGTGAACAGGTGACTTGGAGCCATTTTCCATGATGCTCTCCAGTTTCAATTCCTTCATGACAGCCAATGTCTTTTACTGTCCATCTCTCCTCGTATGATGCAGCATTCCTCACTGTTCCCCATCAATCATATTCCCAGCATGATAAACAAACAAGTAGGGCTATAAAAGATGAGATTCTCCACATGTATTACACCGTCTCTATCAGCTTCAACAGAGTGCCATCAATTTGATCTTGTAGGATATGAGCATCAAGGAGCGGATTAGCTCCTCCTTACCAGATTGATGGATGCCTCTGGTCTCACTCGTAAGCATTGTCAGATCCATCTTCCTCATCAGTGTCCCTATCCTCATTCCTGTTCTTCAGGCCAAGAACCTTGCTGATCTCCACCTCATCCACAGTAGACCCCCCTACTTCAGTATCCTCCTTCTCCAAGTGTGGGCTTGATGAAGGAGCACGTGCCCTAGCTGGAGGTGGAGTGCTGGCTGGTAGAGTTGACCTGGTGAGACAATGCCAACCAGTAAAAATGGGAGAAGATGCTCACCAGGGAGAAGTTGTCCATGTTGATCAAGGAGCCCATGTCCCTCCTCATCAGTTACCACTGGCACTGCCTTGTGCTTATTTCTACTGACAGGTCTCACTTTACCCTCTCACTGTCAGAAACCACTCCAGAGACATGGAGGCCAATCAGGGATATTCTCTCACCATAGTTCCACCCCTTAATCTGGATCCGGACCAGAATACCAGAGCTGTTGAGGGTCCCACACAGCATTGCCTTCAAAATTGCCCAGCACAGCACCTCCTTCAGGGGTTCAGGGTTCACATCTGCTTCTCTCTTACTGGCCAGGCGATGCTTCTTCAGGTCAGCAGAGCCAGCTGGGAAGCCATACCTCCTGGGCCATCCAGTAAGTAGCATCTGGCTATATGTTCCGGAAGAGAAAAGTCGCCTAGCCAGAGGAGTAGCAGCCATCACCCATCGATCATTCTTCTCACTGGGTTTCCCTGGGTCCTTGAAAACACCTGTAAAAGTGAATAGCAGTTAGCATTCCATGATAAGTGGTCTTTGGAGAGCTCCTACCCATGCTCTTCAGCCAAAAGAACTGCAGGGAAAGGTAGATAATGTGGACTGCCTCCTTCATGACTTTCCTACTAGCTGTTTTCCTCTTTGCTGCAATGTCGACCCACCCCTGAAGTTTCTTCATTGCAGCTTCAAGGTCTTCCTGAACTTCATCCCCCCCGGGTACCAAAGACACAATCTCCTTGTATGTCTCCTGAAGAAAACTAGGGTAGTCCTTGAGAGGGTCCTCAAAGTCATTTTCCACAGGACTCTCAAGGTCAGAGTCCTCAGTCTTTTGAGGGGCAAGAGACTTTGCCCTTGACTTGGAAGCCAACCAGTAGCTTCTAGTTGGAGCATGGGTAGAACCTTGGGGGACCAGAGAGAGAGGTCTCCCTGGCCCCTTCCCAGGAGGTGCTCCAGGGTGCGGGGTCTGGGAATTAGAGTGCAAGCCAGCATGTCTAGGAAAGAATATAGTCAGGCCACTATTGTGCTCTGTGCTGATAGGTTGGAGCTCACAGAGAAATACCAGTGAGGTAGGTCACATGTCTCCAAGCAAAATCTGATGAAAAGCATCTTCAACTAGAGGCACTGGACCAAAGGCTAGTGGGTGAGCTAGGAGGGACGGAGTAGTGTGGCTGGATCCCATGATAACCCCCCCAACTATAATACCAGATGCCTGTTGCAAATTTGAAACCTAAGAGAATCATTAGTGAAGTATGTGGTGTGCAGTTGAGTGGTGACATACATAGTACTGAAGATCCTTCTGCACCTGGCCAGCCTGTCTTTTTACCAATGAGTCAGTAATTGTCAGTCTGGCAGTTTTCACATCCAGCTGGGCAGCCAACTCTATAACTCTGTCCTTCCACTCCTGGAGCTGTCCATTTTCAGTCCAAATCTTCACTTGGGTATCATAGGCAGCCTGGTCTGTGACTGTAGACCTTTGAAGGCCAGAAGAGTTGGATTGGGTACCAGGGGCTGGCTCCAGCCCAGAGTGCTCACTATCAGCCCCCCCTGTAGAGACTGGAGGGGGGCCTAGGTCCTTTGCAACAGTATCCCAGCTAACAACTGTTTAGGAAGGATCAATATCTCTAAGTGAAACAAAGAATAGAAAGCCAAGTTACTAACTTCCATTTCTATAGAAACCGCAGATTTTCTTGAATGAGTTCCATGAATCTAGCTTCTGTGACTTGATACCCCACTCTCTAGCCGCAGTATTGACCTCATAAGGGTCCAGATTGTGTTCTGCAGCATACTTGGCCAACTGCTGTGAGAGCTCAAGAGCCATACCCCGCACCTCCTGTCGCTGGTGAGTAGTAAACTCAGAGAACGGTCGAGGCTTCAATCCAGCTTTTCCCTTAAGCTTCTCCCCAAGAGAGATTTTGTGAGGGGCAGAGGAGCTATTGGTGGCCAAGGATGACTTGCTTGAGTGTAGAGGGTCAGATGGTGGGAGGGTGCTTGATAGTGCTGCCGATGCCTGAGTATCATGTATCTTGACAGTAGAGCTCTGTGCTCCCTCTGGATTTTGTTAGTATCCAAGCTGTCAGTTGAGCTGTCTGAGAGTGGGTAAGGCAACTGAGGGGGCTCACCGGTTTCTGAGTCCAAATCATCCACTGGAAAAGCTTTGAGCTCAATACTGAGAGATGGCTAAAGGCTCTACTTACTGCCTGCTGGCTGAGGACCAGGTTGTGTTCCAGAAGATTGCTGTCCTGAAGGAGGATCCACAACCTTTGTGTTTCTAGCTGGAGACTGGATGAACACCCCCTCATTCTGTTGTCACTCAAACAGTTCACTTCTCTGACATAAGCTGGGTCTCACCTGAAAATCAACAGTTTTTTTTGAGGTTTGAGTCTCTTTGGGTGCTGTCACTGTTTCCTGAATTACTGTCATGTGAGGAGAACATATCCAACAGTCCAACTCTCTAGCTTACCACTGGGCTGCTGGGTTTGGTGGGCTCCGTCCTAGCCTGAGTAAGGAGAGGGTGTTTCAAGATAATGCACAATGGTCAGTCACTGGTACCTGCACACACTATTGACAGATCTCTCACATTTTTGCCTCGCTTTGGCTGAGACCTCTGGGGTCCCTTGTCTTGGGCTGGGTCTGAATGCTCTGTATCCTGCTCTGCCAAGGGTTGCTCCTGCGGTCCCTTGTCTTGGGTTGGGTCTGTATCCTCCTCCCCCAAGGGTTGCTCCTGTAAGATGCAAAGGTTGAGGCATGCCTGTGAGTCATACAGACTTAGAGAGAGAGAGATACTGCTCTTAACTTGATCATCTTCCTTTGTGGTGGACTTCTTAGCTGGAGCCTTTCGCGGTTTTTTTGTGGGAGGCAAGACTTCAGTGTCCTGTGATTCAGAAGAACTTTTGTAAAAGGAAAGCCTAGTGACTAGCAGGAGAAGAATAGGGTATCATATACACACATCATGTATAGCCGCCGCAGAAGCATGTGAAGCCTGCTTGTTTTCTAGATATGTGGTACGGTAGTCATGAGATTCAACAGATAGCAACGGGCAAGCAGAACTAGAACTCTTACTTCCTACCGAACTAGATGACTTCTTGGGTGGCTCTTCGTTGTTACGTCCTTTCCTTTTGGCCATGCTAGCTAGCCTATTCTGGGCCTTAAGCCAAGGGTGTTAGGTGGGCTGGACAAGTTTCAACCCCGTCAATAATCCATCACACTAATAAACAAGCTATTGATTCACCGAGGCCCCGGTAGTTCAGTCAAGGCAACTCAAGGCAACTCAGAGGGGCTATCCGCTCATACATAAGCTGAAAGCTCCTGAGGAAACAAAAGTCCAATAATAACCCTATGGGAGCTTGTAAAAGAAAACCAAAGAAAGACACAGAGAATCTTCATTGATGATGACCTGGTGCAGATATGTTCAGGAAAGATTGGTATAATATAAGATGTTTCACCACATAAGAATAAATCTACACAGCAGACAATGGAGTAGGTGTCATCTTGCTACTGGGACACTGAGCCCCCAGCATTATTTTGTTGCTCAAGCATCTTTTTGGCCAGCTCCTGAACTTTTCTTTCACCTGCTGCCTTACTCCTCTCATGTGCAGTCTTCTTCCCCAAATTGGCCTCTCGAAGTCGAGAGACTTCTGAGTACCATTCCATGAGCTCCTGTTCATTCCTCAGTCCTACAGCCTCAGGGTCTGCGTCATGATTGAGCGTGAGATGAAGATCACCTTCTTGGGTCATCTTGACAGATTCATGGTAAGGAGTCAAACCCTCTCGCTTGGTCCGCAGGGTGAATGGGCAGGTGGCAATCTTGTCAGCCCGGACCATGAGCATGAGATACTTGAGAATGTGAATATAGGGTCCCCCAGTGGTGTGGAGAAGGTCACAGCTGAAAGCCCCCTTGTCCTCACGGGACAATATATCAAGAATGACAGTGAATCGCACAAGTCGGGTCACATTAGAGGGCTCCAGCATCTGTGCAGCCTCAGCCCCCAGAGCAATGTCACGGAGAACACTCTTGGTAATCACAATCTGATCTAGGGCTTGATTTTTACTTCCTGAGGAAGCACGTTGACGGAGAGTGGCAAGGGGGAAAAACTTATTGTACTCCAGGAGCTCCTCATAGCGAAGATTGTGCTTGACATTCTTCATTTTTACGGACCAGTCTGGATTTTGTGCACTGGATGGTGGAACATCAAATGAAGGAGCAACCTCAGGTGATAAGAGACTGGCCCGAGTATGCATGGAGGTGGGCATAGAATATACAGCCTGGGCGTACCATGGATTGAGGAGCCAATGGAAGATGTGGATGTAATCATTCCCCTTGTTGGGGTGGTCGCGAGGTATAACAGTATATGTACTGTCCTCAGCCTCGTAGGGCTGCAAGAATGCCTGTCGGTCATTGGGGAGTTTAAAGACAAAGAAAGCCCTATATCGGGACTTTGGAATGGTCTTTCCAGCCTTGTCTTTCTTTTGTTGGTCTGATAGGGCAAACCTCCATCCCAGAAGACCTTTGTTCCGAGCTGACTCTGCTATAGCCTGCACAGTTTCCAGGTCATCCTTTTTCCAGTTATCAACCTCAAGTTCATACCATGCCTCTGGTGGTATGAGGGGAATGAGGGGTGAGCTATCCGGGGCATTGCTTGGATATTCTCCTTGCTGGTTGGCCACAAGTGAGAAGTCACTGTACCAAGGAGATGGAATGCAGTATAGTCCAATGAGGACCCCTAGATGGCTGCAGTGGGCAGGGCTGTAACGGGCAACTCGCCATGGTTCAGGATCTGGTGAAGGGCTGGGGTGGCTACCACTCTCATACTTGGTGAGCTGCCAGACCCCTGGGATGATCCCCTGAACTACACTATCAAACTGCCCCCAAGTCATAGGGGCTATGCCGGTGGGCTGCAGCACCTGCATAATAGCCTCCTGAAGGCGCCTGAGATTAGCACCAGTGGGGAAGCTAGATGCTCCTGCATGACTACCAACAGGAGCCCCAAGAGAGCTATGCACAACCACATGACACGAGGACTGACGGAACATATTATTCTGTGCTGCCATGCTCTGTAACTGGCCGATTCGCTGAAGTTCAGCCTCAGCACCTTGAAAGGGTAGAGCAAGGCCATCTTCCAGGTAGTCATAGCGAGTACCATCCTGATTCACAGAGTGAATCCACTGAGGGACCCCCCACCGCTCATACAATGCCATGTGGGCCACTAATGCATGTTCAGCATTGCTTGCTGGAGACCCTAATGGAAGGATGTCAGAAGAGTATGATGCCCCTCTCCACTCTGAGTGAGGAGTCCAGATAGGTAGATCACGACCACCCAAAATTGCACAAGCATCAAGTGTATAGAGCAGCACCTCAGTGCCCCGAGCCACAGCTCCAGCATAGAGCCTAAACCACTCATTGAGGTCACTGAGAAGCTCATGGCGGCGCTTTTCAGCCTTGAGCAAGGTATCCACCCGCTCTCTTGACATTGCATCCTTCATTCCCTGGATGATTGGGTGTAAGGGATGGACGTTGGACTCAGGCCTCTGGCCCGAGATATTGACCATAATGCCAATCTTACTAATGAATAAGGCAAAGCTCATCACATCAGTCTGGAAGGATTTGTATTGGTCTTCAATCTTCATTTCCGTCATTGGGTCAACATTGAAGAGCTGACCATAGCCTGCACCTTGAATATAGCCGCTATCAGCCTGCTCCGGGGTAATCTCCATGGGGTGAGACCCAGTTGCAGCAGGAGGCCCATTGTTCAGCCACACTGGAGAGAATTCATGTGGGGGGCGCCGGGAGAGATGGGGGTCCAGCACCGGCTCTCTTTCTAAGCAGCCCTGAGCATTTGTGCTCACAACAGAGACAGGGGTTAGAGCCCAGACACAAAGGGAGTGCTCCATGCGTTGAATGGCATGAGGTCTATCATGACCAATGTTAAATCGAGGGGGAGAGGTGTGAAGATCTAAACAAGATGTGAATCAGATAGATGCCAACCACAGGGGGCAACAACAGCTTCACTTACAAGAGTGCCACAAACTTGATGAAATCCTTGCCGCCTGCATGGTCTGTATAGACCCGTTGCGGACAAGCACTGCAGCATCAAAGTTATGTAAGGGCGCACTTTTTAGCTGGCAGATGAGTTGATCCCATGCTCGCATCTTTGGCTGAGAGAAAGGCGCCTCAGGGAAATCAACCACGCTTGCTGCCGCCAACATAGATGGTAGGGAGCTTTCAGCATGATAAGAAGAAGGGGTCTGGGAGACTTTCCCGTCACGAGAGCGTTTTGCAGAGGACAATGAAGCTTCTTGGGAATGATACATAGAATCGGCACGAGCCCGTTTTGAGGATGATGACTGTGCTGCTAACAGTTGAGCAGTGCTGGAGTCAGATTACAGCATGGACAGGATACAGAAAGCAACACACACAACATAATGAGATCTCAATCACCCTCGGGAAAACAGGAGGGGAGGGCAGGAAGGCAAAGAGTGGAAAATTTACAAATGGACAGAAGAGTTGATGTCTACTAGAGATTTATCTGGAATCTGCAGATTATGTTGCCTGTGAGGAGTCTAGAGTTTACAGACAACAATGGTGGACACCGCAACAGAGATCAAAAGTGATCACGGTTTTCTCAGATCCACAGATTTGGCAGGGCTGCAGGCGCCGTGGCAGTGTTAGATGTTCAGGTTCCCACGAATGGGAATCGTTCGCAAGGAAACACGTCTTACAGCACGTACAAGGGAGGAAGGCGGTATTAAGAAGCAATAGGACAGAGAGGTATAGGATGGGTACTGCGTATCTGGATCACTAGAGATGGATCAAATATCACGGGGGGTCAGAGTGCTGTATTGGTTCATGGTAAGCACAAGCTTTAGGCAGATGAGTGAAAAGCTGTGAGCAAACAGCCGTGAGTAGCGTCGAACACGTGTTCCTCTCAAGGGGAGGCCAGAATGTGACGTGACAAAGGTCTTTGTCACATCTTTGTCACACCACGGCGTTTTTCCCGTTGGTCAAACCGGCTGTTTATCTGGCATTGGAACAGGCCCAGAAAGTGTAAGGAATGTGGTTAGAACTATGCAAGGCCTTCGTTGAGGCAACCCTTTCAATCTCATTCAGCAGATACAATTCTTCAGTTTCCCATTCAGTTGAACAAAGGTGCCGTTCTTGTTCAGCCGAATGGCCAACTCGAGCTCTCCTTGCTTAAACTATATATATGCTCACAATGCCTTTAGGGCTCTAGCTAGCCTTGGCTTCACCCAGTATATATAGTAGAACACGTAGTACTACGGACCTCAACCAATCAGTCATTACAGTCAACCCCCGTCCGATTTCCTTGTCTAATTTCTCAACCTCGTTTCTCGTCTCGTTTCTCGTCTAATCTCTCGCTCATTTCTTGCTCTCTTGCTCAACTCAACTCACTCTCGTTCACGCCGACCTCACTAGCTCGAATGCTCTTGGTGGGCCCACAACAACTTCTTGTTCAGCCCCTCCACGTCCAGGCTACCACCTCGGCGTGCTTCCTATAACTCCCTATGAACCCTGCCGGTGCCTAAGCTAGCTCCTAGTAGCTTTCTAGGCGCGTACCTGCTTATCAAACATCCTCGCACCTGGTGTTCGACCTTCAATATCGCGCACGTATTGCTCACAAAACCGAGTCGAACACTGCATTCAATTGATTCCGAACTCCTTGAACAACTGTCCGAGGCGTTCTCTAATCTAGGAGAAAAACTAATTACACAACCCCTTACAGAAAGAGACCGGAAGCAAGTTTGCCCTTGATGGCCTATATTAGACTATATAAGAGCGGGAAGAACGACCGGAATCTGACTGGCTCGCTTGCACGGTCCGTGTTGCCCCTCTTAGGCCCGCATGTGTGACGTGACGGGTCCTGTTGCTCGCGGTGTTTGGGCCTCCGTGTCTCAAACTGCCACCTCTCACTTCCCTCAGTTATCGTGCTATCATCACGGATGCCATGCCAACTTTCTTATAATGCCGAGGCTGTTTGCAGTCAGCGGCGTTGTGCTCAGCAATCCTAGCGCGCAAGAGAAGATGAGCGAGTCAAGGGTCTGCAACAAGCTTGACATCATGGACTTTTGTTTTCTGACATCCAGGCGCTCGGTTCGGATGCTCTATGTACTCCTTGGGATGCCCAACCGTGTCAGTACTCCGGCTGCCCTTGCCTTCGATCAGAATCTTGCGCATCAGGCTCTCGACGCAGAAATGCGGCTCAATCTCGCAACACCCCCAATCATATGTATCTACCATTAATCATGATCTACTAGAACATAACCATTTGTATCATACGTACCAAACATTCTCTCAATACGAGCCTAATTACCTTGATGCTTATCTCGAATTGGCGGATCCCAGCACCGGTGATGAGATCGCTGCGCTGCACCACCTCAAGATTAGTTCTCCGCCACTCTGCAAGGCAGCCATTCTGTCCAGGTTCAATCACTAGCTTCCCTAGATACAAATGTACTAAGCTTACAGCAGCTACGCAACAGCTGTGGTTTAGGTTCGCTTTTCTGCTGTGGAGGTGGTTCACAGCCAATACTCTTTTGTCCTTTTCAGGGATGGGGTGTCGTGCACAGATCAGCAAAGTGTAGGCTCAATTGCCGCCCTTGTTATCACACGTGTTTTCCCCTGCGCCGGGATTGCAGTTTCCAATACCTGTTGGGGAAGATAACCTATGGAACACTGTCTCTATTGGTTTCCTGACAATCAAGGACCAGAGCATATATTTGAAGGGTGAGAAGCATATGACATGCATTCAAGTTCTAGCAATATCTAGCTAGAGAGAACTTTATGCAGGAGTGTGGGTCTAAAACTACGACGGAACTGGTAGTAATTGGAACCATATATACGCCTGAGACTTTTAGGTCGAGCTACTCCAAACCAAGGGAAGAGGTGGCGGTCACAAAATGGTACAAAGACACATCTGCCATCCCCTGTCCACTCTCCATTGATCCTGTGCCTCATGCATGACCCTCGGAGCAGAAAAATATCCCCTGGCCTCACAAGAATCCTCACTCTCAGCTCTGGCACCTCAAAGTAAGCACCCTCAAACTTTCCATATGAAGTAACCACATCCCACCTGTTAGATAGTGGTCAGATCCAGGAACCTTGAGCAGTAGTAGACACCAACCCTTTAGCCAGGCCATTCCCATCTGTATGGCCATCTTGATCCTGTGATACATCAGGAACCTGTTTAGATCTTAACCCTCCCCCTTTCTTCTTTGGTTCCACCAGGAGGATATCACCAGGTCGAGGAGGCTGTGAGTTGAAGTGAACAGCCAAGCCAGGGAAGTGGCTAAGCCCAGCTCCCATTTCTGGATGCTTTTTGGCTATTGCATCTCTGAGCTTCCTCATCTGCTCAGCAAACTCAG
>WIDE01000117.1:25516-43245 GCA_015039315.1 Clavulina sp. PMI_390
GGTGGATCCTGCTCTCTTCTCACTCTATGGCTGGACACCATGAGAAAACCCACCCTTTGGTTAAAAAAAAAAGCTGGCGGCTGGTGGGAGAATCAACTCAACTCAATAGGGTCACGTGACTTCATTCAAATTTTGAGTTACATGAAAGTGCCGAGGAGAAATAACTACTTTCGCTTCCTGAGCTGATCTGACCTGTCTGCCAGTTGTACTCTGTCACTAATTAAGTAATTACAAGGAGCTATAAAACCCAAAGGCCCATTAGTTCCAGTCAGCTGAAGGAGACCCCTTGAGGGGAGATAACATATCAGGTGAAGGTTCCGATAAACAGAGGGGGATTTTAGCCATTTTGGGAAGGACAACCAGTAGGAATGAATAAAGATTCTCAGAACTGTTCCACAGTGGGAGAAATTGCAAAAAAAAAAAAAAAGAAAAGACGTAATGATGTGGGGGAGGAGGGCAAGGGAAGAACCCGGTCTTCTTCCAGAACAACACTACAGAGGAGTGAAGTTCTCCCTCCTATGATTCCCAAAGACCACAGGGAGAAGAGATAAGCCAAAGCAAGGCAATTATACAAGGAAAAGAGCAAGAATGAAGTAAGATAATAATAGATTCTAAAGTACCAAGAGAGAGAGAGTTCAGCAGTACAATTATCAGCCACTGGATAGATGCACTTACCATGCAGAGTGTTACATAGGGTGTGATGTATGCAAGGCTCCACTCTGGCCAATATTGGTCCCTCAATCCTGCAACCCAAGAGTAGAAGCCATTAGTTGTTAGCTGAACTACCGACACTCAGCAGAAGTAAGATCAACTGGTACTCACACAGTGACCAGTATCCTTCAGATCTTTGTATGCTTAATGTAAGGTAGCACTGTGGATGAGAGAGAGGACCATGTCAATCTTGGGAAATAATGAGTACTCAATACCAGTAAATGGAATATACAGAACCACCAAACACTAAAGGTTTGGGCTCATTTGATGCTAAAGTTCTTGAGGGTTGAGGATAGTGAAGATGTCAGCAGTTGCCCAACCTCCAACCCTGACTGGTGCTCCCCTCTTTGCGCTATGGTACCCCAGAACTGCGTCTCCACATGACGAGCAAGGATACCCAGACCTTTATCATCTTGGTGTGGGCCAAGCGAATCAAGGCGCGTGATAATGAGGAAGAATACAGCGAAGCCATGTGCAACCGGCCAGGATGGAGGGAGGGAACTTGTTATGAAACGTGGCGGCCTCGGCTCTTTTTTTCTTTTTTTTTTTTTGAATTGCAGAGTTTTCCCACGCCCCAATTTGTCGTGCAAATCCATTGATCTTGGTGGCTGATGTCCTTGCCTCTTGGCTTCTATTGAGAACCCAATGGGCTGGTTCTGTAGGTGACAAGCCAACAGTAGTCCCTCCTCTCTAGCATGTGTGACATTTCTGCTTTTTTTGTTCACTAGTTGCCGATTGGCTCCCACTAGTAGATAATGAGATTATGTTTACTACCTAGTACACTTATTACATGCAAGCAGTACCCAAAAAATACAGTTTGGGTGCTTGCCACTAGAAAGTGGCTGGCTTGCGCCCAGATTTTTGGGCCCATCCATTGCTGGATGAGGCTAGGAATGGAGAGGAGGGGGGGAGGGGTTTGGACAGGCTAGAAAATAAGGAAAAAAAAATGTCAAAACGCTTCAGAGTGTGGGTGCTGGGTGAAAGGTTAGAGGATGGAGGATGGAGTACCCAGTGCATAGAAACAACTTTTTTGATGAATAGCAGACAATCAAAGACTGACTGGGGCACTCACTTGTAGCTTTTTTGACTCCTCCTATACGCTTCCAGCGCATCCTCTGTAGCTCCTATAGGTATACCGCCGTTAACATTGCGTCCTTGCGTGCAGTCGTCTGGTGGGTATAAGAGGGCATGGAGGATATAAAAAACATACAGAATATCCTGTATACCCAACACAAGCATTTTGTCAGCTTTTAACCGGTCATAGATAGGGGGGTTGAAGTGAGGGGTTGGTAAGAGGTGGACTCATGCTTTGCGCAAGCCGAGGGCACCCCTGCCGCAGGAAATCGATTCTGATTCAATTCCGATCCGATTCTGATTTCGACCCGATACCGATTCCCCATTTATGGCGTGATGTTCCACCGCTTAGAATGTATTACTATTGGGTTCAGCGCTTACCCGGCGGATTCAATGTGGACAAAGTAGGAAAATTATTCTTATTGGCGTGGACGTGACTTAACGCATGGGCCCATGCAACGAGAGTACTTGTGCAACGCTTTGGGTAGATCTGCATGCATGGGTACATGTAACAAACGCATATTATATCATCCCGATTCTCCCTATCCTACTGCATGACTACGGAAGCGATCAGAAATACTGAAGATATGCTACGAATATTAATCATAGGTGGTGGGCTCGAGTTGCGCTCACAATGGGGCGCTTACAGTGGAAAAAAGGTCAGGAGCATCGGCAAAAAACGGGCCGTATCAGTGATAGAGTCAGCGGGCATCCCAAGTGATTACAATAAGAATCGGAATCGAAATCGGAATCAGAATCGGTATCGGGTCGAAATCAGAATCGGATCGGAATCGAATCAGAATCGATTTCCTGCGGCAGGGGATTTCTGCGCGAGCCGTGGGAAACATGTCGACAAGGACAAAAAAGAAGAAAGTAGTCTGAATCGCTTGATGTTCTGGAGGAGCGCTCTTTGGAACATAGGAAGATGCTCAGCATAGTTTCGAAGCGCCTATAGGCCTAGAAGTTGAGAAATTGGATGCGGGGCAGCAATGTGCTGGCAAAGTGGCACCCCCCCTTTGCACTCGTAGCAGTGCCCTGTAGCGACATCAACGATGCGGGGAGTCCCCGATCTCATCTTTGAGTCATCTGAGTCATTCTTTCTACTTGAGTTATGCAAAATGAATGTGCTATTGCCACCCAAACCTCATCACGACTCAAGGGAACATTGGTCCAGGTGTCAAACATGATATTCTGATAGCTTGAACACTTTATAAGAGCTCCAGTATATATATTAGTGCTATATCATGTGGTTCAAGAGACCCAGCATCGCCGGAAGGGCTTGCATCACGCATGCGCGTGCTCAAATATGCACCCTCCGGCCATTTGAGCACATAGAATGCATCTATAAATGACATAAGTGAGTCATAGAAGTCGTATATATGACTATATACAGCTGGTAAATTTTTAGAACTTGAAAAGGATGGGAAGTGTCTTAACATTCCTATGTGCCGCACGGCTATAGTGGCTTTTGTGCAATCACAGAGAATGGATTGGGGCAATGAGTAAGCCTATCATTGTAATTACTTTAATTATATTAGTCTACGATACTGAGGTCCCTTCTCGAGCAAAGAAATCCGGTTCCAGATACCAGGAAGTATATAAACTGTGGGTGGGGGTCGGAGCTGTGCCAAGGTATGAGAAGAACAATACCTTCCAGTGATCTGATTGACGGCAAACAGGGCCCATAATGATGAGTCAAGTTTCTCAAAGCATCTTGTGTGCTTCGATCTCCTATAGAACGCCCGCTAGAAAAATAATCGGGGAGGGTAGTGCGGGTGGAGGTCGCTAAAGGCATGGTGAAGTTGAGCTACGGTTTTACAGTATACTTGCTGATGGGTCTTCTATTAGGTACTGGATGTACTCTAGAGCGTAAAAATGGAGTCTCAGCACTAGGAAGCTATTAATCTTCATTGGGTGTCTTGGCCAGATGCGCCCTCTGCTGTTTCTATCCTGAGACGTAATATGACAAGTGTTATCACGGATAAGGGTCCGATGATACTTCAGAGCCATTAGACACGCTTAAAACCTTGAAAGACGCGTGTTGTTGACGTGATCAATGTGCCTCGTGTTGCGGTTAAGATGGTATCCCTAAGCTTGTTTCTCGCCCATTTCTCATCCGTTCTTGCTTGTGTTTTTGCCAAACGATACTATTTATCATCTGTTGTCCACTCGTATATATACATCTGCGTTCGTAACACATTTTTTTTTGTTGGTTATTGGGTGCTGGCTCGGAACTCAACCTTAAGCTCAAGCCCACCAGCTCAACGTGTCTAGGGTCCAGGACCCGCAAAGAAACCGTCAACAGTGTTATCCAGAATGACGCGTGCAATGCCCTCGAGCATTGTGGTGTTGTTCCGAATCTTTCTCACAGACCACACATCTCGCACAGATGTGTGACAAAGGCCTTTGTCACGTCAGAGGTCACGCACCTCCATTGATTGCCCCAACCCCATCACCATCACCACCTTTACCACCATGACCCTACTGCTGGATCAAGGACGCAAAAACCACCCGTCATCACCTCTCCCGACACCAGAATGACGCGCGCAATGCCCTCTACCATCGCGGCGTTGTTCTGGATCTTTTTTGCTGACCACCAATGCGCTCAATAACCCCCCACCCCCAACAGCCCCAAACACTCGCAGAATGCCATCCAAACCTCCCAGCCTGACCTATCTCCACCCTAATAGCTGCTTGCTAGCAGTCCCACAGGGCCAGGGCATCCGCAGTCAGTGATGAGCGCCATCATTGTGCGCTACCGGCCTGATTGCAAAGGTGATAAAACCGTTCTTCTTGCGCATTTTGACATATTTTCCCTCTCTCTATAGCTCATCCACGCCCTCTCCTCCCTCTTCTCTCCATTTCCAGCTCCATCTGTCACCGGATGGGTGCCAAATTGCGGGTGCAAGCCAGCCACTTTTTGGTGGCCAGCGTGCAAACCTTTTTTTTGTACTGTACGCAAGTAGCTAGCATACTAGATGGAAAAATATACATTCTCATTATCTAATACATGCGGGAGCCAAGTAGAAAGCAGCACAAAAAGAAATTGCAAAACTTAGGCGGTAATAAACAACGATAATGGGGATAGAGGTAGCATTGGGAGTAGCAACTGGATTGAGGGGAGCAGTGACTGCAGGCAAGCAGATACACAATGAGTGGGGCCCAGGGAGCGCCTGTAATGTTGGGGAGTGGCAGCGCAAAGTGGATGTGTGACATTTGGCGTGACAAAGGTCTTTGTCACACAGATGTGAGGTAGTGACGCAAGAGGTGGCTGAGCTGTGCGCCAGTGTAGGGGCTGGGTGGAATGGGCAGGGCAGTGGAAAGTGCAACAGCAGCGGCAAGGTAATGGATGTGGAGGCATTACATCCTAACTGGGTAGTGGCAAGGCCCACCGCAGCAAGGGGCCCAGAGAACCCCTGCTGTCGGTAGGTACTTTGCTTGACTTGTATACCTACACAAATCCTTAAAAGAAACGATTTAAAAACCTAATTATCTTTGTCTGAGTTTTGACCATTTTTCTCCTTTTTGCTCCCTTTTGAACGAACATATATACGGACTCCTTTCCGTCGGTTGAACCGGATGTTCGTGCGGAACCGGAACAGCTCCGGAACTGGGCCGGAAGCACAATAGTTCGTTCAAGAGCGAGACATGCCTTCTTCTTCATCGTCATTTGACGGTGACTCGTTTTCCTTGCTCTTTTTCCGATTGGTTCGATCTCTTTTATATTGCGCTTGATCGTTTTTCCCTTGATTATCCGAGCACTCGGATGCATGATATCGTGTTTAGCGGTGTTTGCTCCAGTGTCTCTGAACACCTTTTTCTTGTTTTCTCCTTCATTTCTTTGACGATTCGAGAGCGGAAACTTCCTACACGCTCGTACGATGCGTTCGCTCTTGATTCCGTGAACGGACATTTTATTTTCTTAAAACTCGATTTCTCCCTTTCCCCCTCCATTCACCACACCACCCTCAAAACCTATCACAAATCGGTTATTCTGACCGTTCCCCCTTTTTCGATACGCATTCTTTTACGTTACTTTCACCTTTGCCGATTCTATTCCTTCTTCTTTTCAGTTTAGTTTTAGACTCTGGGCACTGTGAGGGTTGAAGACTCTGCCGTCGCTTATCTTCACCCTTTTCTTTCATTTTTCTGTGCTCATAGCATAGATACGAATGTAAAGTAGCTAGAATTTGGCGTGATCGCAATATCAGCCTTTTCTTCTGCTAGCATCCAAGTGTCTGAACCGCCATCGACTCAATAACTTCAATAATCGTTCCTGCGCAATATACTTCCGCAGGTGACTAGCCGAGAGGGATCTCTAGGTCGGCTAATATCTGAAGAGCTTGTCCACGAATTCTGTGGACCCTCTACGTTCGTATCGGGTCCTCTGCTAGGTTACTTTGCCTATTTCCAACTATCTCCCTCATCCAACACCTGTAAGACTCAATCTAGATTGGTGTTTCGAGCGCTGATATATTCTTCAGTTCACTACTATGCTAATTTTCTATACAGATTTCTATTACTACTCGTTGAGGATTTCCCATGGCCTCGATTCTCTCACCAACACTGCACATCTCTGCACGTCTGCGTTAGCGGTCCCTCGTAAGTCTAATGTGTAGCTTTGTTAAAAACTGGGACTGCATCTAGTGCCCTCACCCTCTCCCCACAGACTCCCACAACTCCATGACCACCTCAGCAAGCATGAGACACTAGAACAGCCTGTAGATACAGTAACGTTTAGTAGAGACACCTACTAGTATATACAATCATATCCTTTGATTGTAAAATTTAGCCGCAGCACCGGTGGATACGTGACATTTTGGCGTGACAAAGATCTTTGTCACACTTCTGTGCGCCTTCCCCCAGCACTGACACGTGTTTGGCTGATTATTGCCCCGTTGATTGCTTTCAGGAGCCGCCGCGTTTATCCTGCTGCTGCAAGTGGAACGTGCTGGTTGGTCTATTCAGTCACCGTGTGCTCTTGCTTTATCCTCTGTTAACTCTCTTCATGTGTTGGCGCGCAATCAGATCCCCTCATCAAGCCTCGATTTGGCTCCTTCCTTCCCATCATCCCTTTGTTGGCTGCCCTGTAAAGCGCCATAAGTCCAAACGATCTCCTCTCGGGGAAATCTGAGTGGCTTAGGCTATCATTCTCAGTGTTCACCAACAAAATTTTCGCCAACCCAACAACAGATCAACCCTCACTCCCAAATCCTCTTGGTGGATATTTTGCGAATTCTGTTGGAGCTGCTATCACACATCCTGTAAGCTGTCCCTTACTCCTTGTGTGGGGATAGCCTGTTGCTGGTCCTCTTTCCCCAGGAGTCGTCCCTCTCTGACTAATTTATTCATGAATTACTCTGTATCCTTAGCCACCAGTTGCTGTACTCGTGTGGTACTGCTTGGAGCAACCCCTCCTCACCTTGGTATCTTACATCCCTCATCCTCGCGTGCTTGACGGTGGCTGCCCATCAAAACTCCCTCTTTCTGTGTGAACGACAGCCACTCGTGACTGCCTGATCCCTGAGGGCCTGTTTTTGGTATCTTGGCAGCACGTCTCTGCATTCTCATTCATCCCTTTGACGCCAAGCATCCTCTTTCACAATCTCTCCTAAACTCCTACTCCTCCATGTATCAAGCTTCTGGGCAATCCCAATCGGGAAAAACTAAGCGCGAGTTTGATCGATGGCAGGCTGAGCTGACCGAGCGTGCCACAAACAAGCTTGCGTCTCAAGCCAATATCAAGCTCAAGCAGCATTTGACCAAAGATGAATATCTCACCCTCTTCATCTTGGGATACAACCGCTTTTCTCCTCTAATCCCCCTCCCTGTGCCAAAGAATGGGGAGAGCCTGTTTTTCCTCTTTGGCCAGTGGTGGGATAAGCAGGTTGCTATATTATCACCGTTAGAAGTGGACACGCTTTCCATATATCGAACTATTGTAACGGGAGTTGGTGCCAGACTACACCGGCTGACTCCACTACGATGGAGCTCTTCATCATCGCCAGACACACGAGAGTGGATCGCTGATGCTGAACGTCGTGCCCTTCGTTTCCACGAAAAAGCAGGCCCCATCAACCAATACTACCCTCACGAAAACCCTGGCTCAGCTGAGTCGCTTGCCGTACTTGCGGCTTACAAGGGGCTTGCTCTTATTTCCTTGATTGTTATTGCTGCCGTGCCCAATATCAAACCCTCCACTTTTCAAACGGAGCACCCCCTTCCTACCAACTCAGTATATCTTCCGTACACACAGGATGCAGAAAGGGCATTTGACCTCACCGATCGGGGTCGGACAAGTACCTATGCTACTGCAGCATTGGCACCAAGCTTGCGGAAGTCAAACAAGTTGTTCCGGCCACTTGTGGAATGCATGAAAGGTCCTGGGACAGATCCTGTGGAGGTAACAGATGTTGACACTGGGAAGGTGTCAATTCACTCGCCATTTTCATCACCTGAGCTCATCAGCAGAGTCACCAGGGAGGTGGCACTACCTGTTGATTCGGTGATGTCAACTATTAGCCTCAAACTCCGTTACTATTGCACATTGGGTGGTGCTGAGGAGGTAAGCTGGTAGCTTTCCAGCCCTTTCCAACTGATACTGAACCGGGTGTTTTTCTCTAGGACACTGTACCTAACGAACCATGGAAGCACCCCCAGTTCTATGATCGTACAGCTTGCTGCATCCTCATTACGCCATTAGTTATGTTTGTCAGATCGGCAATGAGCAGGTCCACTGGTGGGCCCACTGGTAAGTCCTTCCGTCAGGTAAGAACTTGTGATTGTGCAAATATCATCCGCACCAGTACTGAATTTGGATTGTAGTATTTGACATATGGCTGCCCGCCCCTCTTTGTGGGTGGTCAAATAGACCCTGGCCTCATGATCCTCACCCGAGCATTCATTGAGAAGGCGCTTCATGTTGCCATTCATGGTGTTGATAACCCTGAAAGGATTTCATGGAAGAACATCATCTCCGACATGAACACTGCTTTTGCTACCTACTGTGAAACCTCCTCTAGCCCTTTCCCCCCTACTCCTCCACTCCCATTGGCCCCCCAGGCGCCTTCTCATTTTGTCCAACATGTTTCCCAACACAAAGCTGTAAGGGCACAAACCATGGGACTGGGCCAGACTAGCAGTTCATGGGCCCCTTCTCCAGTATTCACGCAAGCTTCCTCCTCCTCCTTCACAAACCACTCATTCTCAATCCAACCATCACCATCTGTTGGCTTGTCCACTTTCTCAATGGCAGCCCAATCGCCGTCTTTCACCACATCAAGCACTTTCAAGCCTCTGAACCTTGAGCAATTTTTGCCTGCTCAAATCACTGCCCCAGCAGCAGCCCAGGTGGTGGACAATGCGGAGGATGAACTGCAACTGGTAGATGAGGAGACTGCACATGAGTTGAAAACAGCTCTTCGTCCACTTGATCTTCTTGATCTCTTTGAGAACACAGTGTTTGGCAATGTGGATGAAAGAATGCAGACAGATGGCCCTGGGACACTGGAGACCCCAACTGATGCAGGGCTGGATGCTCTAACCGGCACAAAGGTGCCTAGCACTAGTATGGATGTGGAGGAAGCCACCACCACTGCTCCTCAAACGCCCTCTCAAGATGATGAAGATATGGGTGATGGTGATGCATTACCTGTCGTCATAGTCCAGGGCAACACCAACATCCATTCTGTCCCTGGAGTTGGATTGACCAATACCGCCTCAGCCAGCGCCAGCAAGGATGCTGTAGCATCTCAAGAGGAAGACATCCCCGCCACTGATGACATGGTGGCTGCTAGCACTGTGGCTCCGAATTCTCTGATGACCTCCACTGCTGTGGATCCCTCCTCTCAATCCCGTCTGTCTACTCCACTCACGAGCCCCCCGTCTAGTCCCACTGCGGCTCCTGCTCCCACTCCCAACAGCGATGCCGCCAATGCACCTGCTATCACCCTTGATCAGCCCGCCCATGGCGGTGTAGATGGCACCGAGAACCCTCCTCCAGAGCCCCGACGTTCTTCGCGCACCAAAGATAAGGTCTCCATGCTGACAACAGAGACTGGTGGTGCAGAGTCTGGAGACAAGTCTTCCGTCACAACAGCAAGGGAGAATAAGAAGAGTACAAAGGGCAAGAAGGGCAAGACCCCAAAAAAGCCAGCAAAAGGGAAGGACAAACCATCAGCAGAGGATACCACATCTGCAGAGCGTGTCTCAGCGGGAAATAAGCGGAAGCAGAACCCAGGAAACGAGTCTGCTGAGAGTTTGAGCAAGCGATGTGAGCACTGTTCCCTGACAACGTCAATTGGTTGTACCGCAGCTTACTGAGATGTTCTGTGCTTAGCACGCGTCAAACCAGACGTCCCTGACTTGCTCCACAAGTTTGGTACGCTTCTCAAACGTTTGGGCGAGGCAAAATATCGCAAAGAACCACTTCTTCATGGATCTGAAGGGGCGGAGCTTGCAGGACCTCCCACATACCGGGAAGATCGACCCCCTCTTCAAACTACCAAGCTGGTTGGTCTGAAGAGTAGCTTCCCCAGTGCAGCTGCCCAGCCATCCTTGGTGCAGGCTGAGTTCGAGATTTCTGCACGAACAGAGGTGGGTGTCTTGTGTCTGAATAACAGAGTTAATAGAGGTCTCATTAACAGCCTACCCAGATGGTTCCTTTCTTTGTTCAAAGCATTGAGAAGGTACTGCTCAAGCACAAGGATCGGCTTGTCCTCCCACAAGTGATGGCATTTGAGGCGTTTGTGAACGCCAGTGAGGAGGAGAGGTCAGGCTGGATGCAGTCTCCTATTATCCTGTCCAAGAAAGATGACTCCCCAGAGAAAATGACTGGATCTTTGGACATAATGTGAGATCTTCACTTCTTTGCTGATTCACACAGCCACTTACCTCTAGCCTCATAGTCCCCAGTCATGGAGTATTCCACGTGTTGGCCGCCCTGGCCATGAGGCTTGCCATATTTCCACAGATGTTCTGGCAACTTTCTCTGGTGAGAAGGAGCATCTGGATGCACAATGGGTAGATGTTGGGCTGGTGTAAGCTCATTCATGGCTCCTCTCTCAATTACATATGAATCTGAGATATCTTTCTTCACAGGCATGTTTGGAATATGTTTGTGGCTCTATTCCCTGGCTTTGCATCAGATGTTTGGCTTGGTAGCATTCAGGGAGTCATGCATGAGGCTCAGAACTTTTATGCTGGTGCAAATACCCCGGAGGGAATGAACACTTGCCTACATAATATCTGGCAAGCTTTGTCATACTCCGACCTGGCACCAGGAAAGTGGCTTCTTCTCCCCCATCATATCTCTAGCTTGTGAGTACATGACATGCTGTGGGCATGTACTTCAAACTTAGCTCACAATTCTGTTTCTTTAGGGAGCATTTTGCTGTTGCCTTGGTTCAGATTCCAACAATTACAGCAAAAGCTTACAATGTATACTACTTTGACTCACTGGAGGACTCCGCCTTCCAGTATATGCGAGAGCTTCAGCTTATTGTTGGAATTCTGGAGCAACTGATGGAGGCCAGCCCAGGTGACTTCCAAAAAGCCCCCAACCCATATAGCTCAGGAGGGCAAGGTAGTGCCCATCTTCCTGCCCAGACCTCATCCCAAACTCCCAAGTTGCAATCCCTGGCTGCAATAAGGCGGAATGCCCCCAGCAAGCCCAAGGAGTACTTCATCATCTTTCAAGTTCCTGTGAGTTTCCACCGGTTAATGTGCATCATTTGGTCTAACTTGTAACTTCCATAGACTGCAAAGCAAGATGATGGTGTCTCCTGTGGGCTCTTCACTATCCATTTTGTGAAGGAGATTCTGCTCCATTGGCCTCCTCCAAAGGCACTGGTAAGGATATTTAACCTCATATATGTATCTCATATTGCTGATTACTCTATGAAACAGTTCCGAGAGAGGAAGACTCTCCTGTGGCTTCAAATGAGCACTGCCACTGTAGAAAGAGATCGACGCAAGCTCCTCCAGTGGGCTTTTGAGGCGCTCCCCAACCCATTCTCATGGGGAAGATTCCCTTCTGAAGAGCATGGTGGTGATCCTGAGCAATTGCAAGTTGCTCGTGAAGTGTGGTATTCACGCTTTGTGCACCAGCATCTCAATCTTGATCCTTCAGCTTGGGCACAAGTTCAAGGTTAGTGATGGTCATTATCTTGGTTGGGTGACAACTTTCAGCTGACCATAATACCAATGCAGTCCAAGACCCACCTTCAATGGATGTGGGAACAGATCCTATCCCCAGGCTGAATGTTGAGTATGGTAAGAACTTCTGCTTATCCTATCAAGAATATCTGCTCAATCTATGGTAAAGGTGACAAACCTATTCGTGAGGATAACACCCTTGGGTGTGTTCTTGCAGAAATCACATGCCCAGAGACCAGCCGGCGGTTATCAGCCCTGTCTTTGCCCACCCAGAGGCTTTCACCCTCCCTTGAGAAGCTCCAAAGGTACTCCTAGTATGCTTCTTGTGAGAGCTTTGGAACTGATGTTTCTTGAAGCACCATATCTGATACTTTGCGAGCTATCTCCAGAGCTCAACTCTCTTCGCAGTCAACTCCAACTGAGAGTGCCCATGACTTCCCATTCTTTGGACTGGCCTCTGCTATTGAAACACTGGGCTTCTCCATTGTATCAGCCCATGGGAGTACACATGCTGGTCATTTTGACTTCTCTGGCCTCCATACTGTGCTGCAGCCACAGGTTGGCTATAAGGCAGTGCTGATGGCATGGCCTCTGAAGGATGGAGTTGGTGTACCCCCAAACTTACCATCTGCCTCCTTCACAGTCCTACTGGAGACTGAGGGCCTTGGTCTTGCACTTGTTGTATTGGGTCCCTCTGATACTCTGTAGGTTATCTCACTCCACTCAATCTAAAGAGTTCCATGCTCACACTTTTTATTTGACAGCATTATGCCTGCTGGCACTCGGCGTATGGTCCTGACAGTGGCTCCCAGTGGAGAGTGGAAGAGCCCATGCATCATGCAGGGCTTCTTTTTTGACTTTTATGCTGGCTTCTACCGCCTGGTGGAGGCCCTCATCCTTCATTCTGTCTGGTATGACCAGTGGACCAATGGGGGCTATAGGCGGCGCCTTGATCTTCTGGCTTTTCTCCTTGCACAGCAGCTTGAAGCTACTGATGTGGTAGCCAGTCATGGTCGCAACTACTACAGCCTCCTTTATGCTGCAAAGTACTCTCAGCTGCTTAGACCAGGTGGTATTCCCCAAGTGAGAGGCTGGCAGAAGGTATCATCATCAGATTTACCAGCAATCAAGTACCTCACTACACATGGCTTGTGGGCAATTGGCCAGCTGAAGGGCACTGATGCCCTGGAATATGCCAAAGTGGAGGAACAACTCAATGCCTTCCTCCAAGCAGAGTTGCAAACTCGGCTTATTACAGATGCTCTTGATGATACCACAACCCCACCGGGTGAGCAGGCAACAATGTCAGCTTCTGGCTATAATAGTGAGGAGCAGGATGAGCCATTGGGTCCTGGGGGGGTTGAGGAGGAGGATGAGCTAGAGGAGGATGAGCTAGAGAAGGAGGAAGAAGATAGTGGGGCCATGCAACTGGACCTTTCAAGCCACGAAGCCTCAGAATCTGAGGATGAGACTCAACTCCTCCCCCGTCAATTCACTCGGCGCCACCCTCTAAGGATAGAGTCTGATGATGATATGGATGAGACTAGCAGTTAAGGTGTTCTCTTCAATGGCTTTCCCCTTGTTAGTTTATAGAAGGCATGCTGGGTTATATCTTATTGTATTTGATATTACTATTCCTCATCATCTTCATGTCTGCCACACACATTTCCATCCACCTTTATCATACCAATGAATGAATTACTTTTGCTTTTACTCTAGGTGTACATTTTTTTTCCTTGAGGAGTTTCCAATAAGTTGCAACAGCCGGCAGTTGGTTATAAACAAAACACAACTAAGCAACGTCCCCACCAGAAAGCCAGATTCAACTGATCACATTTCACTGAGATGCAGAAGGCAATTCGGCGTCGGAAAGCTCGTGAAATAGCTCGAGTGTTGAGATCAGCAGGTAAATAATCAATGATACCACAGCTCTGGCAGCTCACTTCATGCGCTGTGGCAACAGGGTCAGGTCCAAAAGCTCCTGTCCTTCCAATGTCTCCTCAAAATGGCAAGCAGCTCAGTGATCCACATCCATCACCTCAAAAGCCTAGCACACACAAGCGGTCCCTTTCCAAATCCATGCCACAGCAGCTAAATAAAAAGCAAAAAACGGTGCCAATTAGTCCCACTGGCTCTGGGAAATGGGAAGAGCCTCCTATTTTGCCTCTCTCTGGTTTTTCATACTCCCAGCATACATTCCGCCGTGAAGCCAGCTCTTTAGCATGGGGAGCTATCCTTCCAGCCCTAGTCCAGCCGCTCATGGCTTTTTTCCGAGCTCTAAAGCTTGATCTCCCGCTACCTTGCACCCATCCACAGGCAAGCTGTCTGAGAGGATGCAGTTTGCAGACCTCCACAGTTCGTATCATTTCTTTTGGTGGTGAGTGATCCCCAATCCAATCCCTGGGTTAAATACACTTTGCTTTGATTAATTTGTGGTTCTCTTTGTTGAAGCCATTCGCAGCACCCCAATATCATACTGCCAGTGTGTCAGCCATGCACAATCAGTGATTCTTCATGGTGCTTTTCCAACAGCCCCTCAACGACCATCAAAGTATGCCTTTGATGTTCCCTTCCTTGAGTTTGCGCGGCTACTGTCTCTCTACAGCAGCCCAAATATCTCTGCCTTGGCCAGTGCATCCTCTGTGTTTCTAGAATGGAATGGAGCTTATGATGTCCCAAAATCAGTCTGTCAACTTGTCACTATTGAAGATGACTATCTAAATGGTTTCCTTTCCCCCTACCAATAGACTATGGCAAAGATGCTCTCCACCTCACTCCAGATATATCAGCTGACAGTTGATCGTATGAATCGACTGCTAGAAAATCTCATTATGGCCTCCAACCCAAGTTCTGGGACAGCCTGCTCTCTACAGCCATTTCTGGAGTGCCCTATCACTACTCAGGAAGTTGCTTCCTCCCTCAAAGATCCCCTAATACCAACCTCCCACTTTCCCAGCTCCACAGTATGGTTCCAACCCTCTCAGTTCTCACCAAGCCCCAATTTACAGCAGATATGCCCCATGTGCTTCCCTCCATCTCAGCCGGAGGCTTTCAATGGGTGAGTGAGCCCCTGATTCTCAGTGGGGGTGACACCCCAACACCTTTTCTTATGGGAAAATCTGGAATTTAGAGCCACCCATAGCCACGTGTGCATTGATGGATGCTTTGAGCACAAGCGATCTCGCTCAGCAGGGGTCAGTGATCATAGGCTCCCAGAATCCCATGATTTTTTTGTCCCCCATCCAGAGGTGGAATCTATGAGGCTGCTGGTAGATGCAGCTCAATCAAGAAGGCCTCCTGCTGCTGGCACTCCCTCAACTGATGGTTTTGCAACATCAGTCCAAAACCAAGTGTATGGGGCCTGTCGTGATCGCTTCTTGGCTGCTAATGAGTCTAACCAGAAAGCTGAGGCCTCGGTCTTTGCTGATACTGGGCTGATGGCAATGACTTGTCGACATGATAAGGTGATTGCCATGGTGAATCTGACAGACCCTGGGGAAAGGCAGTTCAATGCATTAGCCCTTGTCAAACACATATTCTCTCAGTTGCCACCCACATGGAGAATAGGGATGTTATATGATATTGGATGCCAATTGGACAAGAGCATCCAAAAGGTATTGTTGCTTTCTTTTGGATGATTGCAGAGGAGGTTGGTCTATGTGTTAATATTTTTTGCACTTTTAGCATGGCTTTCTACCTGAATACTCTGGCCGTCTCACCATAGGAGTTTCAGTATTCCATGCCTTTGGGCATGAATTCTCCTGCCAGTGTGATTATCATCCACAAAAGCGGGAAGGCTTTGGTGCTACAGATGGGGAAGGGTGTGAGAGATGCTGGAATCAGTTAATGAAGGAAATTCCCATGCTCCGTGTATCTGGTGTAAGGCATTGAGGCATAACTCCCTGGCTGACTGAAGTGATGCTGATTCAGATCTTCTAGCACTACCGCCGCCTTTTCATCCTCAACCAGAAGCTCCATCATATGAACCTGCAGAGTTTCCAGAAGACTGGCTACTGGTGGACTCAGAAGTGGCAGAGGGCAAGGAACAAAAGGGAGAAGGCTAGAGTCTTCCTGAAAAGCCTTGTGAACTCTGGCACTTACACTCTTCAAGACTTGCGTTCTCAGTGGGAAGCTCAGAAAGAGTCTGTGCATTTGAAAGATACAGGTAAGGCTCATTTGTCAGCTTAGTGAGTAGTAGCTCACTTCTACCTCATAGGGAATCGAGCTAAGCTTCTCAGCAATTATGTTAAACAAATGGATGCTGTAGACCAGTTGGAAAATGGACTCAAAAAGCTCAAGCATGGCCTCTTATCTGGTGGTACAGGCCAGGCTTCTTCATCTAACCATGCCTCATCTGATTCATGTTCCAAATCCTCATCTTCTGACTCTGGGGATGGAGATAGTGATACATGGGAGGATGAGTCAGAAGAGGAAGAGAGTGTGGCCAGCTTGACAGCCACCAAGGCTTATCAGAAAGCGGTAGCACTCCTGGAAAAGAAGAAAAAAGGCCTCACAAAACTGGAGCTGAAGCTGGTGAGCCATGTTGAAGATGCAGGAAGCATAGCACTGCAGAGCTTGGTGTTCCGCTGCTATTCCCAGCTGGACAAAGTCCGCATCAAGGTGACTGAGGCAAAATTTGCTTGATCTCAAGTGGAGCAGAGGGTTTCTCAGGCTAAAACAAGTGAGCACTGGCTTCTATCTATGACTCAAAGCTAAGCTTGAGTTACCATAGACACAAGGATAAGGGACCAGGCTAATAAGGGACTGGCTTCAAGAGCTCCATCCATCCGTGTGCTTGCATTGCGTTACAACACTCTGGTAAATTCAGCTTTGAAAGTTGCAGCTGAGGAGGAAATCATGGATTCAGTGGTTCCCAAGCCATTAAACATCAATGAGCTATACAATGTGGATGAAAACCCTCACTTGTGGATGCTAGAGGGGTTTTGGGACCCACAAAGATCCCTTCCCTTGTACATTTCCGATCCCCAACTTCAAAAAGGTATCCTTGCTCTGCTCTGTATGGACCGGATGAAGGAAGAAGAGTTCCGGCTCAAGGAGGAGAGAAGGATTTTGATGTCATGGACCACTACCCAGATGAATCGTCTTGATTGTTTGGTCTCCATCTGTGAAGGTAGAGTTTTCACTTTGCTTTCAGGGAGAGGGACCTGACAGGGGGCTATTGGTCAAGAAGATGTGGACCTCAAGTTTCTGTTGCAGGAAAGGGTAGAGCAGTTAGGGCAGGTAGTCTCCACTTGGAGGAGGCAGATGGAGTTTGTGGACAAGGAGCTTGGGCAGTCTAAATGGTACACTATCATCAAAGATGGGATTGCGGCTGAGCCAGAGCACAGGGTAATGTTGGAGGAGGAGGAAACTGTTGAGGATCTCTTATGGGAGGATGAAGATGAAGAGATATTGATGACGCTAGATGAGGAGATGTTAACTGAATTGTTGGCTGCAGCTGAAGTTAGCTAGCTATCTTGGCGGAAATGACAATTAGAGGACAGTGTGAGGGTGGTAATGGTATTATTGATATGGAAAATTCTGGTTTCCACTCATTCTGAATCAGTGACCCCACATTTGAGTCTCAAAAGCGCATTCTGAGTCTCAGATCTGACAGTGACTGGACATTCTGAATCTCAAAATCGCATTTTGAGTCTCAGATTTGACAGTGACCAGACATTCTGAATCTCAGAATGGCATTTTGAGTCTCAGATTTGGCAGTGACCACAAAATCTGAATCTCAGAATGGCATTTTGAGTCTCAGATCTGACAGTGACCAGACATTCTGA
>WIDE01000117.1:44025-54533 GCA_015039315.1 Clavulina sp. PMI_390
GCATTTTGAGTCTCAAAATTGGCAACAACAAGCAGCTTTTGACACTCAAAATGGCATTCTGAGCCTCAAGTTTCACCATAGTGCTGCTCATGGGCTCAACCTGGAATGAGACTCAGAATTTTCCAGTCATATGACTACGCAAATTGCTGATTTTTACACTTCATTTGACTTGTAAACTACGTGCATGGGGTGAAATCGGGACCAGCCCGTTATCGATATCAGAAGGCCAGGAGCAGAAAGCGTCGACGACGACGCTTCGATCGATCGTCATTCACCGATTAGGCTCGGTGCCTGTTGGAGAGACGTCGATTATCATTGCGGTGTCGTCGCCGCATCGGCGCGAAGCGTTTGAGGCGTGCGAGTGGTTATTGGAACGAGTCAAGAAGGATGTGCAGGTGTGGAAGAGGGAGTGGTATGCGGCCAGTGAATGCAATGGTGGCGCGGATGGGGAACCGGTTGCCAAAGATGGAGAAGAGGGGGCAAATGTTGGGGAGAGCGATTCGATATGGAAACGGAATTTCTAGTGAGAGTGACTCACTTTTAGGCTGGGCCAGTCATAGTACCATTTGACTCAGGAAGTGGGCCTTTCCAGAATTGTAGAGCACCATAATCTGAGCCTGTGACTAACATCAGCCCGCCTTCACTACTGCGGTTCCATGCTGCACAGGTCAATTCCTCATCTCTGTCAAGTTTTGTATCCTCGTCCCGTGATATCTCTGAGGTCGTCCACAACAAATTCCCTTTTTCTTGATCCCAAATTCGGACTTCATCTAATCAAGCCTGTGAGGTCTACCGTGGGAGATGATGATACTATAGAACATATACCTTTGCCCGTATACATGATAATCTGATTGGCTGTCTTTGCGCAGACCGCCTCTATTGTGCTTGCTCCCACAGCAAGTAGCTGACCTGGGGAGTCATATGATATGTAGGGAAGGGCGAAGGTTCGAGGAAGGTCGAACACCATGAATGCTTGAGGGGCCTTCAAAGAAGCGTTCAATCAATGAGTGAGATCACACGAGGAGGAAACCCGCACATATCTCTCGTAGGTAATAAGCATGATCTGTTCGTTGTCCGAGAGTGAAAGGTGCTTTGTTGGGTATAACATAGGAATCTTCCTATTGAAGCTGGTCAATCGCAATCTGCCGAGCATCAAAGCGGCTCATACGTTTCCACAGCATGTGTAATCAGGTTATAGACTACGTTGAGAGAGAAATCAACATTCACAGGTGGAAAGATCAGGCCATTGATAAAGGTATTTCTTACCTACTAGGCGCGTGTCCGAACCAGCCTTTGTTGATTTGGGTCCATTTCCCTCTCGGTCCACATCAGCGACGGCGACAAGCCTTAATGATCTCTGGAGTTTATAATCTAGCTCTTCAAGTCTGAGTCGGGCAAGGGCGCACCTGCTGCTGCTGCGCATCACGGCAAAGTCATGTACACGTAGGTTTGACAGGGGATAGGCTGGCTGCAAGGCTCCGTTGATATCCTATAATATTCGGTGAGCAGAGGCACATATAACAGCTGACATCGAGCTTACAATGTGAACAAGGGTAAAGCCATCCACAGCAAGGATGGCACTCCCGTCTGGAAGCCAGCGTGCACATCGGAAGTCTTCCCCTCTCCTAACCATACGTGGTTGGGCTGAGCTCTCCTGGAGCAAGAAACGGATGAATCAGAGATGGCATCATAGCTGCTCTGCGGTAGACTGACAATGACAGCCCAGACCATGACCATACCATCCATTCTTCCCATGATAGATCGCCCATCAGGCGACCAGAGGACTTCTCTTACTGTACCGACGGGATGAGAAAGTTTTTTGAATACTTTCATATCCTCTCCTTCCTTTTTCCACAAGAAAACGTAAGGATCTCGTCCACAGGAAGCTAGAGATTCGCCATCAGGGCTGAACATCATATGGAGGATCGGGAATGTATGTTGGAAGATGGGCTTGGATGGTGACAATCGGCTGAGCGCAACAGCAATTGAATCAGCGGGTTGAGTCATAATGGGAGTCTCGGCGCTCAATCCTATGGCATGTGAAATAGCCACAGGGTTATGTAAAACATCCCGTACAGCCCCAGGGATCGTATTGTCTGTCAGTAGCGGAATAATGGCGGCTGGCGCAGAACCAGTGCGTTCAATGTCGCGCGAGTCCGCTACAGCTCCACCATGATGTTCATGTCGCGGGACAGAGGAACTAGGCCGAAATAACGAGTAGTTCGATCGATGGAACCATGATCGGGCTCGCCAAAGCCACGATGAATTCCATGCAGGGAGGAAGATGAAGACCTTGATGAGCTCCCAGATTGTTGAAAATGTCCACTCCCCCTCGTAGAACTTAGAAACAGTTCTTTGAACGCTTTCCAAGCAAAATATCACGGCAGTGAGAGAAGCGAGAGATCCTGCTGTGCAACACAATACAACTATTGGGATAAATGTATGTGAAAAAGTGGAGAAAGAGAAGCAAACAAGCCCCGCCAAGAATGTAGCGATCGCACAGATCAAGAAGCTCAATGGAGTCATGGTGATGACCTAAATGATTGCTAATCAGATTCTTGGCCTTGAGCGCTATCAAATGAGTCAAACGTACTATAGAGGCCCACGGGGGACCGTGGAATTTGGGAGATCGAAACTTGTTCGCGCTCCAGTAGTATGCAACCTGCGCGTTGATGGCGCTGGCAATTGAGAAGACAAGCGAGATGATCCACAGAAGGTTGATGATTTGGTGCAAAATGGTCTGCGTGCTGGAGTATGTAAATTGAATCATTGTGGCGGTAACACCACTGAGCAATGTAGAAACGGTGCTGAGATTCAGAAACGCTTTGTCTTTTCGCTTTTGAGCAGTTCTGGAGTAGTTGTTATTCCCTTAAACATAATGGACCTTACGATATTCATACTCACTGAATTTCAGGAACACCATGTTTAATGAAGGAAGCAAGTGCTTTAGAAAAGTCCATGCTTCGAGTACCAAAAAGCTCCACTTTGGCAGAAGCATATCCGGGGAGCTTTCCTTCCTTGATCTGTTCTAAATACCGCCGCAATCGATAAGTGGACATCAGCCGCGGCACCACTAGATTAGAAGCGCCTGTATACCTCGGACGTCCGGATCACGGAGGTTGCTCCATAATGAAGAAGTCCCCACTATGAGATTGCGCAAAGAAGCCTCAATCCCGATGTGACGGTCCGCAAGCTCTGACGATGTTATCCTCTAAGTTAAATCATCAAGAACACGAGGGTGGGGGTCGGCAGGAAAAACACGCACAAACTGGAAGCTTTCAAGGTTGTCGGTAAGCTCGGACAATGAGTTTGATAAATTGCCAGAGGCTAGGAAATATGCACTCCGATCCCTTTGGGGCAAAAGATCCCTAGAATCAGGTAGATTCGAGGTAGGGATTCCAAATTCTAAACATAACAGCCTGTAGACATCTTGAAAGTCGCACTGGAGATCTACTGCGAGATCTGCCAAGCCGACCGATGGTCCCAGATACTGCACAGAGTCTCGTAGATCGGAAAGCTGCTGGTCAAGCTCCTTGAGGATCCTATTTGAGCCTTCATTAGCGCAATTCTGTAGTATCAAACGGCTAAATACTTTTGGAGCTCCTTAAAAACTTCGATTTTATTTTGGTTCTTTCCAGCAAAAGAACTTGGGCAGGCTGGTTAATAAATCTAGCGGTGCTGGGTGTGATTTAGGTATGTTAGAGGAAGAGAATACGTACTAAGAGGCTGTAGGGTCCTGAGGGGGGTCTGGATGTGACTCGCGGTCGATGTCCTCAGCATCCGGACTCAAGTGTAGATCGTCATATTGAGACTTTGGGGAGCGTGACCTGAGGGACATTCCAGGTCGTACTGATTCCCTTGACGGGATACTGGAGGATGTATAGCTGGTGAGGGATGCAGCCAGGGAAAGGGTGTGGTGAGGGCGAGGAGAGGTATATCTCAGAATGAAAGCAGAGTGAAGTCGGCGCCTTTTATACTCCACTTGAGAGAGTTCTCTGTACTAAAAATCACGAGGGTGTACCCCAGGATATGTCAAATGCTGACCAGTTGACATTTTGGTGTCGTCCTACATTTCACACTCGTCAAATCCAGCCCATTTATTATTACCTAACTCCTCCTGATAAGGTTATAGTGATATATCAGCAAGCTTCTATATCAAGCCACTTAGTGAATCTGGTAATCACCTGGCGATCAATTGGTCTGAGGAAGGGGTGGGGCGATAACCGTGGAGAGATACGCCCACGTATAGACGAATTCTAGCATTCCTTGGTGTCTGATTTTCAATACAAGCCGATGTGCGCGGGTAGATCAACGTGGGGACGCGGTTTTCGGCACCAATTTGCGTTTGCATTACTCGGTACCATCATGGATTGGCGCTATCAGAAAAGCATTCTCAACTCCCATCACCCACATATCTAAAATACCCTAGCATGGATATGAGATGCTTGGATTTTTTTTTCTCGCCGCTTTATAATTCTGGGTAACGATATATCACGGGGCTGGCGTTCTCTCTCCAAATTATATACAAACCTCCGCAGTTTGTTGCGCTACGGTAGGTATTCTCAACTACATGGTGCTTTTATTCCATCCACATTTGCATGCATACTTATAATTTCAGGCAGCTATCGACAATGGGATATGTAATCGTTACTCTTCAGGCCACTCCACATTGGCGTGGGTAGGGAAAAGGGAGTGCTTGGCCACAAGGGGTGGCAGCGTACGTGTTGGTTTGGTAGTAGATAAAGAGGGCTGTAATGTCGAGTAATCTCTCGGAACAGTGTATGTGCATAGAAAACTATGGAAGCGGCGCTTTCCAGAGCCGAAGAGCACCATCGTTTGAACCAGAGTGAGCGAATCAAAGCCTCCATGATTCCACGCCGCACATGTCAAATCCACATCGGCCTCCATGGAGGGAGTCGTCCCAAACAAGCGGCCTGTTTCTCAGGCCCATAGCCTAACCTCATCTACGGGGGGGGGGGCTGATGAGCCTCTGATATCCTGTATGGGAGAGAATGACGGGAGCAATACCTTTGCCCGCGCACACGATCAGTTGATCATCCTCGGTGTTGCCGGATAGTGCGCCCATTGTGCTGACTCCAATAGCGGCCATTTCGCCTGGGCAGTGACATGAGTGCAGTATTGCGAGATGTCGGACCACAGCACCAGGAGGATTCGTCAACCGGAATAGCTCAGGACCCTTGATACATAATCTGCATCAGTAGAAAATCTTTGGATCATTGGCCCAACCCACACCTTCTGCTCGTAAGTCACAAGGACGCTGCTGTCATTAGCCGAAAGCGTCAGATGTTTTGCAGAACGCAGCATAGGGATTTGACTAGCCATGCAGGTTAGTGGCAGCCAGTAGGTCAGCAAAGGCTAGTTCATACTCTTCAACGATCCGAGTGGCGAGGTTATACACTATTTTTAAAATCGAGTCAGCCTCACTCAACGTAGACTCAGAGTGGGCAAAATGAGCACACCAATAAGACGTTTTTCTGGGGTTAGCTTTGATGGCGTAAGAACATTCGTCGTAAACTCTAGATTAGTAATAGCGACGACTCTGCAACTCTTTATCAGCATCCGCTCTTCTGACATGCACAAGTGAGCTGGATGTTCACCTGCTGCCGTCTCGAGTTACCGCGATGTCCTGAATCCGAAGTCGTGGTAGTGAGTGAGACGATATCACTGCTCCATTCACACTCTATCGTGTCAAGTGAGTGGGTACATGAAAAACCAAGCGAAATGAATGAACTGACAATCTGAACCAGCTTCGACCCCTCGACAGTAAGGATGGATTTGCCACTTGGGAGCCATCGGATTGACATTATTTCTGTAGCTCTCTCAATCGTATGCGCCCCGGCTTCGATGGCCTGGAGCGTCAATGGAATAGATGGGCGAAGATCCCATTCAAGGTCACACACCCACACACCCACCTTAACATCCCAAAGCACGATCATACGCTTCATTCTTCCCACAATCATTCTTCCGTCAGGAGACCAAAAGACTTGCCTGACTGCGCCAGCTGGGTGGACGAGTGTCTTGTAAACCATTGTATTTATTCCCTCCACGCGCCACAATAGCACATGGGCGTCCCACCCACACGATGCCAGCGACTTGCCATCAGGGCTGAACGCCACATGCAAGACAGGTGATGAGTGTTTGTAGATAGGTTCAGATGGTAGGAGGCGACTCAAGGCAGCCGTTGCTGCTAGCAATGGCAATTTACGCCTCGGCGCGACGAATGGAGACTCTTGCTCAGAGGCAGTGTGGACTGAAATACTGGGGACATCAGGCCGCCTAGTCGTCGTCGGCTATGGGCTGACTAAAGGCGGGCGAAGGGAAATATCATCTTCTGCAGGCCGCGAGGCAGTAGTACTCGTAGAAGGCTTGTTGGTACGAGGTGATGGGAAAGCCTCGAGGTCAGTCGAATCGATCACTGTGGTGCTAGGGGCGTGGTGCGGCTGTGAGAGGTGCAGAAGCCGAGACATGGCGGATCTTTATTTACGAGTCCACAGTCCGGCGCGCCGGAGCCATGCAATTTCCAACGGCCACACATAGGTGATAAACCATCTCGTGCCCTTTGAACGAATGAAAGCCCACCGCTCGCCTGCCAGCCAGAATAGCACTGCGACAAGGGAAGCGAGAGTCGCAGCAGTGCAGGAAGCGATGAAGGTAGGGATAATTGTGTGTGCGAACGCAGAGAATGAGAAGCAGACTAGACCTGCCGAGAAACCGACGACTGAGCCGACGAGGAAGTATAGTGGCGCCTGTGTTATCACCTGGGGAATCACCATGAGGATCGCTTCTACAGTATAGTGTGATATACTCAGACTTACCATAAAGCCCCACCAGGGGACTTGTGAACGAGGGGATCGGAATTTATTTGCACTCTAATAGTACGCAAGTTGTGCGTTGATGGCGCTTGCAATTGAGAATACGAGTGAAAGGATCCACAATAGATTAACGCTCTGCTGCAACGCGGTCTGCCCGTCTACATATGTAAACTGAATGGTCGGGGCAGTGACACCGCTCAGCAGTGTTGAGACAGTACTAAGGTTGAGATAGGCTTTGCCTGCGTGCTGTTGAGCAAACCAAGCATAGACCTCATCAGGTTTGAAGTGCGTTCATACTCAGGGAAATCCGCGTACCGAATGGTGGGGACTCCAACCCCGATGAACGACGAGAGTGCACCCGAGAACGTAAGAATATGAGTACCAAGAGGCTCTGTGATGTCGTAGATATACTTGCAAAGTTCTCTGGACTTGATCTTCTCTGAGGGTAGCCGTAGTAGGGCAGGGGGAGTCTTGGGTGTGGCGCTTTTTGAAGGTGATATATTCAGTTACCTTGGAACTCATCGAGCGATGATGCCCAGAACCGAATACCCACTACAAAGGCAGTTATGCAAGTGTTGATCCCTTCTTCCGCGAATTCGGATGTTTGATTAATTCTCTATCTTGAGCGTCAGGATCAGGAGGGCTCCACAATGAGCGGAAAGTGAGCATACATCAAGGACCTTTTAAGGTCATAGGCGAGGAGTTCTGATGCGTTCGACATAACGCTAGGGTCGCCGGGAGATGCCTTCAAGTCCAAAGCGTCTACTCCTGGATGGATCCCCTGGTGTGGATCATCGCCAGCATGCATTAGAGCTGGGAATACAATCCCCGAATGCGTGCGTAATGCCACCAGGACGCTCTTGAAGCGGTCTCGAAGGGTCACCGCCGCAATTCACAGGCCGACTGAGGAGCCTAAGTGTCATACAGAGTTGTGGAAAGCCAACAACTTGTCGTCAAGGGCTTCAAGCTGACTGGATAAATGCATCAGCAACCTTGCAAGCACAGTAAATTGCCACTGCTCACATCTCAAAGAGCTGAAATAACTCAACTCCAGCGCGTTGATCCTCATCATGATAGGCCACATGGGGGGTCAGCAAGGAAGACATGCCAGGTACAATGATCAAAAGGATACCTTTGTGCCGCTCTTCGGGAGGGTTTGGGGGACGGGTGTTCGTTGGTGACCCATCCAATGAGTCATTTTCATCTCCATCTGCTTTATTATAGCTAGCGATTTCGTCAATCAACGAGAGGACGGTGGCTGCTCGTCTGGTGCGCTGACATCGAAGGTCAGGGCTACGAGCGATAGGTTAGTTGACGAATGGGACAATCGAAGCCAATACATACCGGGAGAAACCTCCGCCCAGAATAGGCTTGGGTGAACTTTGCGCCTCTCAGTAGTTCACGAGGTCATCGATGATTGCACTCAAGCCCGGTGCGCGCTGGAGAAGAGGTGATCGTTGTAATGGGAAGGGGAATGCAGCCAATCGATGCACAACTCATCAGTCAGAGAAGACGTCCGATGATGGGACTTAAGAACCTCGCATCATCAAGCAGTGCGACATGCGGTTCACGTTGTCGGAAGGCTTCGGTCGCAGCGGAGAGGTTGAGTAGTTCGTCCTGTCGTGATAAGGTCGATCGAGAAGAATGCGAGGATATTCCAGAGGTGGGAACACCTGTTTGTGGCGTGACGGGCGAATTCATGGACGTTGTTGGATCCAGCCCAATGGAGATAGGAAGCTGTATGGATGGGTGACCCTTGGACGTCAGATGTAATGTCAGAACCATTTGCGAAAGCCTCGGGGACTTGCAGTCGTGCTCCATCAGTGAGAAACCCGGCGGCTCTAGAGGGTGCAGGGTGGGATGTGTCAAATTAACCTCAACAATGTCAGTTTCTTTACTCCTGCTGTGAGGTGGCTGACAAGCTGGACACTAGGATGCGACAAGATCTATTGAGAAGTAATATATATGAAAACCCTGTAGCGGCAGCAATCGACGTTAAGTGGGAATTGAGCGGGGCGAGGTGAAGGTGAGGCAGTGGCTGTGACAGCGCGATATGTACAGTTGTTTGGCAGCTGAATTTCATGTTTCGCGCGCGTCGCAATGTCGCTGCTTTCTTGAGCGGATTCCGCAGATACGCCAGAAAATTTATCGAGTTCCAAATCTATCGAACGCCCATGCACATGTATCTGCGACCACTGATCTTGATCTCTCTTAGTCCTGCACCGCAATCACTTCCGTAAGGACTGGCAGCGCCGCGTCCGCACCTGGTTCGATCAGCCCGGCCGCAAGCTTCGCAGGCGTAACACCCGTGCTGCCAAGGCTGCGACCCTTGGTGTCCGCCCTCTCCAACACCTCCGCCCTGCCGTCCGTGGCCAGACCATCCAATACAACTCGCGGGTGCGCGAGGGCCGTGGCTTCACTTTCGCTGAGCTCAAGGAGGCAGGCATCGCCCGCAAGGCTGCCCGTGGCCTCGGCATCGTCGTTGACCACCGCCGAAGGAATCTGAGCGAGGAGGGCAAGGCCGTGAATGTTGATCGCCTGAAGGCCTACAAGGCCCGCCTGATTGTCTACCCCAAGAAGGCTGGCAAGCCCAAGAAGGGCGACTCCACTGCCGAGGAGCTCTCTGCTGCTACTACTCGTGCTGCTATCCCTCTTCCTCCCTCCGTCCTCCCCGAGCAACCCCGCAAAATCACCACCGAAGAGCGCAACTTCAAGGCGTACCGTGCCCTCCGCGACGCCCGTGCCGAGCAACGACACGCTGGTGCCAAGAAGATCCGTCAACAAAAGGTTAGTGATCGATATCTGTGCTCTCCTCGATATGTTGTCTCTCCGCTTGATTGCTCTGCTCACTCGGTTGTTTCCTCCGTTAATAGAAGGAGGAGGAGGAAGCCAACAAGAAGAAGTAAATCCTGTACCTTCCTTGCTCGCTTTCCGTACTCCGCCTTGCCTCCCACTTTCGCTTTCCATCTCCTATGGTCATCATGTCATTACTGCCTCGCGCATCCTATTGCGCTCTATGTATATGAGACTTCTACCAACCACGGCTCCGCACGGGTTACGCCACGCCCTAATCCTTACCATTGAGCTTCCAACTCTGAGAATTCCTAAGCCTAAACCTTGTAAGCGCCGAGCGCTCCACTGTGCTGTTTCCTCTTACCACCTACTTCCATGTCTCAAGTCGCGCACTCCGACAGCAACCCGCCTACTTCATTTGCTCAAAGGGCTGAATCACCATCAGGCGATATTGCTGAACTCACTTATGAATCACTCGATGATCCTAAACGACTGTGTGCCGCAATCGGTGCTGTGAGAAGAGATGATGCTGGGGCGATCGCTACATTTTTTGGGACGACTCGAGATAACTTTCAAGGTGACTCGAACAAACACTTCATAGATTACTAAGCAAATTGCAAACCCATTCTGGACGTGTGAGAGAGAAAGAGAACATGAACCTGACTATCTCGTGATACATATATATGTACAGGCAAGCGGGTTACACGGCTGGAATACCAAGCGTACACCCCACTCGCCATCAAAACGATGCTCAAGATCCTGGCAGAGTCGCACGCTATACATGCGCCGTCCACCACAAATACTACTAGTACAAAAGGAGAAATCGGGACCGGCCCGTTATCGATATCGGAAGGCCAGGAGCAGAAAGCGTCGACGACGACG
>WIDE01000117.1:55672-76431 GCA_015039315.1 Clavulina sp. PMI_390
TGTAGTGTTGCAAGATGTCGAACCATAGCACCAGGGGGATTTGTCAGCCGGAATAGCTCAGGACCCTTAACAGGTAGTCTGGATTAGTGGAAAAAGCTCTTAATTATGAGGGCCACCCACACCTTTTGCTCATAGGTAACAAGGACGCTGTTGTCGTTAGCCGAAAGCGTTAGGTGTTTTGCAGAGCGCAGCATAGGGATTTGACTAATTGTGCAAGTTAGTAGCAGCTAGTAGATGAGCAAGGCTGGCTCATACTCTTCAACAATCCGAGTGGTGAGGTTATATACTGTCCAGAAAATGAGTGAGCCTCGATAGACGTAGGCTCATAGTGGGCATAATGAACACACCGATGAGCCGTTTTTCTGGTGTTAGCTTCGATGGCGTAAGACCGTTCGTTGTAAACTCCAGATTAGCAATAGCGACAACTCTGCGGTCTTGATCAAAATCTGCTCTTCTGACATACGCAAGTGAGCTAGAGATTCACCTGCTGCCGTCGCGCGTTACCGCGATGTCCTGAATTCGGAGTCGTGGGAGAGTATGGGACGATATCACAGCTCCATTCACACTCTATCAAGTCAAGTGAGAGGGATCATCCAATAGCTAGCAAGTGCAATGTACTGACGATCTGCACCAGCTTTGAACCTTCTACAGCAAGGATGGATTTGCCACTTGGGAGCCATCGGATTGACCTTATCTCTGCAGCTCGCTCAATCGTATGCGCCTCGGCTTCAATAGCCTAGAACATGAACAGTATCGATAAGTGAGAATCCCATTCGGCTTAGGCGAAAGACCTACCTTGACATCCCAAAGCACGATCATCCGCTTCATTCTTCCCACAATCATTCTTCCGTCAGGAGACCAGAAAACTTGCCTAACTGCGCCAGCTGGGTGGACAAGTGTCTTGTAAACTATCGTATTTATTCCTTCCACGCGCCACAGTAGCACATGAGTGTCCCATCCGCACGACGCCAGCGACTTGCCATCAGGGCTAAAAGCCACATGCAAGACTGGTGATGAGTGTTTGTAGATTGGCTCGGATGGTAAGAGGCGACTGAGAGCGGCGGTTGCTGCGACCACTGGTAGTTTGCGCCTGGGTGCGACGAATGGAGATTCTTGCTCAGAGGCAGTGTGGACCGAAATGCTGGGGATATCAGGCCTTCTGGTCGTTGTTGGCTGTGGGCTAACTACGGGAGGGCGAAGGGATATATCATCCTCCGCTGCGCGCGAGGCCGTGGTGCTTGTAGATCGCTTGTTGGTACGAGGGGATGGGAAAGCCTCGAGGTCAGTCGAGTCAATCACTGTGGTGCTTGGGGCGTGGTGCGGCTGTGAGAGGCGCAGAAGCCGAGACATGGCGGATCTTAATTTACGAGACCACAGTCCAGCGCGCCGAAGCCATGCGATTTCCAAAGGCCATACGTAGGTGATAAACCATCTCGTGCCCTTTGATCGAATGAAAGCCCACCGCTCGCCTGCCAGCCAGAATAGCACTGCGATAAGGGAAGCGAGGGTTGCAGCTGTGCAGCTAGCGACAAAGATGGGAATAATCGTCTGTGCGAACGCGGAGAACGAAAAGCAAACGAGACCCGCCGAGAAAGCGACGACTGAGCCGACGAGGAAGTATAGTGGCGCCTGTGTTATCACCTGTGAAAATCCTCATGAGAATCGATTCTCAGCAGAGTTTGGTGCATGTGGTGCACATAAACTTACCATAAAGCCCCACCAGGGGACTTGTGAACGAGGGGATCGAAATTTATTTGCACTCCAGTAATACGCCAGTTGTGCATTGATGGCACTTGCAATTGAGAATACGAGTGAAAGGATCCACAATAGATTAACGCTCTGCTGCAACGCGGTCTGCGCATCGGCATATGTGAACTGAATGGTTGTGGCAGTGACACCGCTCAGCAGTGTTGAGACAGTACTAAGGTTGAGATAGGCTTTGCCTGCCTGCTGTTGAGCAAACCTAGCATAGATATCATCAGATTCGAAGTGCGTTCATACTCAGGGGGGTCCGCTTACCGAATGGTGGGGACTCCAACCTCGATGAACGAGGAAAGTGCCCCCGAAAACGTAAGAACATGAGTGCCAAGAGGCTCTGTGATGTCGTGAATGTATTTGGAAAGTTCTCTGGACTTGATTTTCTCTAAGGGCAGCCGTGGTCAGGGCAAGGGGAATCTTGGGCGTGACGCTCTTTGAAGGTGATATATTCAGTTACCTTGGAACTCATCGAGCGATGATGCCCAGAACCGAATGTCCACGACAAAGGCGGTAACGCAAGTATTGATACCTTCTTCTGCAAATTCGGATATCTGATTGATTCTCTACACTGGGCGTCAAGATCAAGCAGGCTAGAGACTAGGCTGACAAACGTACATCAAGGAACCTCTCCAGATCATAGGCGAGGAGCTCCAGCGCGTTCGACATTGCACTAGGGCCACTATAGGACACTTGCGCATCGGGTGCCTCAACACCATGATGTGGCCGGTGATGCAGGTCGTCTCCAGAATGCACCAGAGCGGGGAACGCAACCCCCGAATGCGTGCGGAATGCTACAAGGACGCTCTTGAAGCGATCTCGAAGCGTCACAGCGGCAATATACAAACCAACTGACGAGCCCAGATGTCGCACAGAGTTGTGGAAAGCTAAAAGCTTATAATCAAGGGCTTCAAGCCGACTGCAGGGACAGGTCAGTAGTCGTCGCAACTTTCCAAGCATGTAGTATAAGATCGCCTCTTACGTCTCGAATAATTCAAACAATTCCACTCCAGCCCGTTGATCCTCATCGTGGTAGGCTACGTGGGGAGTTAAATGGGAAGACATAGCATATTAAGACACATTGATAATGCACCTTTGTACCGCTCTTCGGGAGGGTTTGGGGGACGGGCCTTTGTTGGTGACCCGTTCGGTGAGTCTTCATCATCATCGTTGTTTCCTTCGTCAAGGCTAGCGAGTTCGTCAATTAACGAAAGTACGGTGGCCGCCCGTCTGGTACGCTGACGTCGTAGGTCTGGCCTAATGGCAATCTGTTAGTCGGTGGATCGGTTGAATAAACAAAACGCACATGCCGAGAGAAGCCACGGCCCAGAATGGGTTTAGGCGAACTTTGAGCCTCGCGGTAGTTCACGAGGTCATCGATGATTGCGCTCAAGCCAGGCGCGCGCTGGAGAAGAGGTGATCGTTGTAGTGGGAAGGGGAATGCAGTTAATCTATGCACAACTCATCAGCCAGGGAACATGTTGGATGATGAAACTTAAGAACCTCGTGTCATCAAGCAGCGCAGCAGGGGGTTCACGTTGTCGGAATGCTTCAGTCGCAGCGGGGAGGTTGAGTAGTTCGTCCTGTCGTGATAGGGTGGATCGAGAAGAACGTGAGGATATTCCAGGGGTGGGAACACCTGACTGGGGCGTGACGGGAGAATTCAGGGACATTGTTGGATCCAGCCCAATGGTAGGAGGTAGGAGATAGGAAGCTGTATGGATGGGTGACCCTTAGACGTCAGATATAATGTCAAAACCATGTGCGAAAGCCTCGAGGACTTGCAGTCGTGCTCCATCAATGAGGAAACCAACGGCTCTGGAGAGTGGAGTGATGTTGGAGAAAGGCACGAGTATTCAGCGTGGGATGTGTCAAATTAACCTCAACAATGTCAGTTTCTTTACTCCTGCTGTGAGGTGGCTGACAAGCTGGACACTAGGATGCGACAAGATCTATTGAGAAGTAATATATATGAAAACCCTGTAGCGGCAGCAGTCGACGTTAAGTGGGAATTGAGCGGGGCGAGGTGAAGGTGAGGCAGTGGCTGTGACAGCGCGATATGTACAATTGTTTGGCAGCCGAATTTCATGTTTCGCGCGCGTCGCAATGTCGCTGCTTTCTTGAGCGGATTCCGCAGATATGCAAGTACTACACCAGCTATAACTCTTCGACCATATCAAGAGGCATGCATCAACTCGTGCCTGGAGGCCCTTGGAGCAGGGCATTCGCGCATTGGCGTTAGCTCTCCAACTGGATCTGGGAAAACTACTGTGAGGGGATAATAGACCATGAATGTACAATGCATTGACTCTGACATCATGTCTAGATGTTTGTTTCTTTGATAGAAAGGCTCGGACCGCGAAACGGGAATGACGACGCGAGCCGGAGCCTGATCATCGTCAACAGCGTTGAGCTCGTTCGACAAACTGCAGAAAGCGTGCGAAGGCTGTTCCCGCAGTTGACAGTCGAGATTGAGCAAGGGTCCAAAAATAACGCATCTGGATTTGCTGACGTCACTGTGGCGACCTATCAGACGCTCTTGCAACCGCATAGGTTGGAGAAGTTCCGCCCAGAGCACTTGAAAGCAATCATTGTGGATGAAGCTCATCATGCTGCCGCCCCTTCGTGCGTATTGATAACCCAACAGGCATCAGGCATGTCCTAACTGAAGTTTACTCTCCTGACAGGTATCGCAAAATCCTGTCACATTTTGACCCAGTCATCGTCGCAGACGACCGTTCGGCTGGTCCATCCACTCCTCCTACGTCTAGCGGTATACCCATTGTTGGGTTCTCTGCTACGTTCAGCCGGCACGATGGTCTTGCACTCGGATCAGTGTTTGAGCGTATCGTTTACCACCGTGACTTCACGGAGATGATTGATGAGAAATGGTGAGTCAACTGTACGAGCTCTGCCACAGAAGATTTGGCTGCTAAAAGTTCACCAGGCTCTCCCCTGTCCGATTCACTGCGGTGAAAGCCGAAATTGATCTCTCAGGTGTAACTGTGAACTCGCGGTCAGGCGACTTCAACGCTTCATCCCTCGCACATGTTATCAACACGGATTCTGTGAACAAATTAGTGTTGCAGACGTGGCTGGATAGAGCCGGTAAGGCTGCTTGTTTTTTCACAACGTATCCTGTTGCTGAACCTCCATTCCAGCTCCAACTCGGAAGTCGACACTGATTTTCTGCGTCAATATTGCCCATGTCGTCCAGCTCACCAACCTATTCAGGCAAGCTGGGGTTGACGCCCGCTATCTCCATGCTAAGACACCTGCTCACGAACGCAAGACCTTGCTGGATGACTTCCGTGGTGGTAAAATTCCTGTGCTTGTTAATTGCGGTACGTATACGCTCCTTTTCAGCTATCCGAGTGATATAATCCTAATTTTCCCTTTTTGCTAGCAATATTGACCGAGGGAGCTGATATCCCTAACGTTGACTGTGTCCTTGTTGCACGTCCGACCAGGTCTCGTAACATCTTTACCCAAATGGTGAGTACAGCAGCTCATTCATTTTACAAATTAAGCATCTAATATCCCTTGCAGATAGGAAGGGGTATGCGGCTCTCACCGAACACTGGGAAAGTAGACTGCCACATCATTGATTTCGTTGACGCCTTGCACCGGGTGGACGGTGTGATCAGCGCGCCTACATTGTTTGGACTAGATCCCACTGCTGATATCCAAGGTAAGAAATGTCTTCGTGGCTTTGTCAACATTTCTCTCAACAATGATCTGCATCAGACAAGAGCCTCGAGGAACTGCGAGCAGAATCGCCTGCCCTTGCCGATACAGTACCGACCAGCAGCGCTGTCAAGGTAGCATTAAGCACCCCAACCCCCAAATCTGTTACATACGAGGATTACGAAAATCCTTGGTCATTGGCCAACGATGCTTCGGGGTTTCCTAATTTGCACAAATTCAGCTCCCTCGCTTGGGTGTGCGCGAGAAAAGACGTCTATGTCTTGGAGTGCCTGGCGTTTGGTTATATCAAGATCGAACCTTTTGCTTCGCAACAAGTGGGAGATCCTCCTTTCGTCGCTTACTATTATTCGACGCGATCTGGGGAAAAATCCATCCGGCTGAAGCGGAAAATTCTTACCGCGGACTCGATTAGGAATGCTATTATGGGTTGCGACAAATTTACTTCGAAAATCATGCCAGGACCCTCGGCGATCGGGTGAGTGCTTATTCCCTCGCTCTTCCATCCCATCGTTCGTTCTCACGAACTCGTGGATTGATAGGTTGCTCCGTACGGCGAAGTGGCGCAAAGAACCCGCGTCTGACAACCAGAAGCTCCTAATTAAACGACATCTCCGACTGGGATCGACGGATTCGCCCGGCAAGGCCAAGTCCGCTATGGAGGTCATGGCTACAGGGGCCCATCAACAAGCCGAAAAGCCTATTTCGTTCGACACTTTGACCAAAGGGCAGGCAGCGAACATTCTCAGCCGGGTCTTTCATGGTGCACTGAGATACTATGGTGCTCGTGCCAGAACGATCAGGAAGACGGAAGATCTGGCAACCCGCAAGCGTCTGAGAGAAGAGCGACAAGTCGTTCGCGTTGGGCCTCTTCGTGCATAGCGGTACTTGTAGGCCTTTCCATCCAATTCTTTCTTGGCTCATCCTGCAACACCGTTCCTTCGCTGCGAGCTATCCTTGGAACACATCCATGACCTTGACCACGAACCTGCCCCTCCGAACCTGGCCGACGCAGATCTCACTCTCACTCCACTTGCCCGCTCCAACCTCACGATTAAATCTAGACGACAGCGATCGCTCCACTCAGGGCTAGCCATTTGTCGTACTAGGTCCGTCCCTGAGATCTACGGGACATGAAGTACTGGAATTCCCACTCCACAACAAGCTCCACTTCAACAGAAACATGGGCGAGCTGGCGGCTAATCAATATTGCGAGCTCAAGTTTCCATAACATTGGGATGCGGAAAATACCTCGTTTTTAGCATGTATCGTCACAATGATGGGACGGAGAATTCCCATCTGTAACGCACGAGGGTGTCTAAATAGTACATGTACCCCGTTGTTGGTCTATCATACATGTTCCGAACGGCCAGTACGTACGTTTCTTTCCGATCGGCCTCGGTTATGGTGTTCTTGACGACGACCCAGAAACTCAATCACCCCCGTTCGTACATGATCTCCCAACAATATTAATATTCTGAATTCGGAAGCGGATGTATTCGGTGGCGACATGTTGCAAGTGTGAACTTTTTTGTAATGCTATGACTTCATCTGCGCTACTAGTTTTAGGGAAACACATGAACTTGAACTGGCACTGAGGCTGTGGGAGAGCATCGGCTACGGAGAAAAATGCACCGCGGTCGACCGCACTCCACAATACAAGTTCCTCAACCTTGGAGTTGCCTGCGCCCCGAACGCACCGCGCGAATGATTAGGTATTCACTTAGAGTACTATTGGACGAATATCGATGTGTCTACAGTTCAATATCGATTACTAGAATAGGATATGAAAGGGCATGATGTCTGGGCCCATTTTGATAAAGAATGACACGGCAGAAGAACCAGGCCGAAAAAAACTACAATAAAGTTGAGCTGGCTCAACCGCCACCGAAAAAAAATTGTGGGCGAAGATGTGAAGAACGTCCAGCTAATTATAGCGGAGTAGTAAGGAGTGTTGAATGGGTAAAATAGAAGGCTCGTTTATATCCTTCGGTCTGAATTCTGAGAAGTATAGGTGGGGCGCGAAGTCCTTGCGTTCTCGTCCCAACCCTGTGGTTTTCCATATGCTGCGGAGAACGGGTGGAATGAAGGCTAGCAGAGAGTTATGCGATCGCAAAATCAGAGGACATCGTCATAAAATAATACATGATAGCAAGTAAATCATACCGGACTAGACTGCTCTCCGTATTCATCGTTTTCCTCAACGAATTGCTCAGTTTTGACTTCGAAACGCACATTTGGCTCCGCACTCTGACGCTACAATGAAAACTTGATCAGCGGCTGACACAGAAGGGTGGATCTCAAGACTAAGCAGAAACCAACCTTGTTAGCAGGAGTGGTCGCTGTAGTGGTGGTGTATTGGTATGCTCCAGCCCTTGAACCGGTCATAGTCGTGAAGGTGTTCAGGTGAATTGAGCTTGGGGGCTGTCCACGAGTGCCTCCAGCGCTGTCTGCGGTTCTAATCCGAGGGGTAACTTTCTCTGATCGGCGTCGATTTAAGCTATCGATTGAAGAGGATGAGAGACATCATAGAGCGGTTGGTGACGGAGTGACGCACAATCCCATCGCAGTGTTGCTGTACAGCTTGGCCAACACTAGAAACATAGATGTTATCAAAATCTACCGCATTGTTGGGAGGTGTTGGGTTGTACGCACTGATGTTGAGGGACAAATGTACCAGAGTATTGGGGAGTTTGATGAACTGTTGATGTGTGAGCTATACGGTAGGTGAAGCGTTGAAAGAAATGACGCACTGTAACCGCATCAGCGATAGCGAAGCCTCTGGAAAAGGATATGAGATGATGGATGTGGGTCTCGCTGATATGTACTTACGCAGGAATCATTCCCGTGTTCACTGTCCACACCGTCAGGGTTGTGAGCAGCTTGTCCGTTCTACAGGAGCGTTTCACGTCAGCACAAACCCATGATACATCAGATGAGAGGGAACATACGCCTTGAATCCACTCCTCGAGTTCCACAGCTGGTATGCGATCGAAATAGCGATGAGCACATCACAGACGGCACAAACGATAAGCCAGCCTGTCACGAGCCACTATTGGGGTCGTGAGTATGCAGTCATTGGAAAGTTAACCGTATGGTAGCGTACCGTGTAGTTATGGAACTCCACAAGGAAGTGCAGTGTGTGGCTGATAGGGTCGTCAGGTAAACTGGTCAACTTCTGCCTCAGAAGGAGACTTACATGATAATTCCACAAGCTTTAAATAAGAAATGATTAGTGAAAGGTACCACAGATTTGGCGTAGATTATGAACTCACCCATTCCCATTCCTGTGAAGCACGAGGTTAACAAATATGTGAGTTAACACCGCCTTATTCTCCTACGCCGAATAACCTCACCGAATGCTACGAGCGCGAGAAGAACCTAGATCCCTACACATGAGCGGATGGATACGTAAACGGAGAAAGTGGGCACTTACAATGAGCGCCACCATTGGCCACCATGCCGGGTTCACTGAGGATAGACGATCAGATATAATTCGAAATGGAGAGAGTGTGTGACCAACAAATGTAGAGGCGGCGAGCGAAATAACTAGTGAAGGAGGTCAGACGAGGAAGTTTGGTCACTCGGAAACGATGCTCACAGTTGGACAGCAAGGGCTGGAATGGGCTGTAAGAGAATTGTAAGACCTCGTAGAAGGGAGAAAATTCATTATTCCATACCTCCAAGGTGACAGTAGTCTGGATGAACGGAGAATTAATCACCCCATCAGCAACAGATAGACTTCATTCCAGCAAGTAGGAGGGTAACTCACGCCCAGCGCACTGGATACGGAAAGGAAAATACAGGTGAGGATCATGTTATGAAGATGGTGAAATATTCACGTACGCATCATTGATAGCAAGATAGGTAGGGTCGAGGAAGTGGCGAACCTACCCGTCGAGAACACCACCGGAAAATTGAGTTGATGAACAGAGGTCACAGAAAGAAAATACACACCAGATAATTGTACATGGCCCACGTTCCCGCTATTTGATGTGCTGCATCAACAACCCTTCATTGTCGCAAGTCGCGTCAGTTGGTCGGCTGTGGAGCTGGGAGCAGAGTGTAGGGAAATTCACCAAAGGAGCAAAACGAGCCGCCTGACCCATACTGGGTCATTCGGGAAGCGAGTCCAATAAGAATGTGCCTGCACCGTCAACTGTTGAATAGTCAGACTGCCATTCTAACGAGAGCCAGTGACCGAAGCCCTCACAATACCGAATAGACTGGCGGATTGGCAAAACAGATTAGACTCGACAGCGTGGACGGAGCAGCAGAGAATCATACATGGATGAAAGAATGACTGAGATGAGAACAGAGCCCATCAACCCATCGAGGAGCGACATGATGGCAAAAAGCACGAGCAATGCGGCGGGGAAAGAAACGAGAGTAGTAGGTTGGGGCGAGGATTATAAGAAAGCGTAGCGAGATGATCGGGCTGAATTACATTCATTTGAAACAAATTAGACTCGGCAGTACTGACACTGGGCTCGTGGCGGCGCGACGATAGCAACGCGTGAACGTTATAATCAATGTTTTTTGATGTTACGAAACCCTGGATTTCTAGAACGGTGGAGCTACTTTTCCCGAGTCAGGCAGGCTAGCAAAAGCCTCCTTGGGCGAGTGGTGGCGTTTGTGGCGCAGGGTGTTGCCCACAGGTGAGACTGACACCCAAGCTTCCATAGCGCTCTAAGCGTGGCACAAATTGACGATGTGGCCGTGACCATTGGTGACTCCGGACATGCCCGCCTCCCCGCCACATCGGCGTATCCTCTTTGGCTCCTTATCGATGCCCAGCCACAAGACATGGACTAGCCAATGGCTGGACGCAGGCAGCAGCAGGAAATGATGAGAAAAAAAAACGCATCCGATAAGCCCATTTGAGCGAGCGAAAATGTTATTTTCATTACACCCGCTTAACTGGCAAATCTTTATTAAACGAGAAGAACGATGGACGTCGGCCGTTCTGTGGCAGCGGAAGTCCCCGTGGCGACAACAACGTCACAGGGAAGCCCCCCAGAAAATTGCGTGGAGATGATGCGACGTCGACGCACGCCCAACTCATCTCACGTAAGCGGAAGGCCGTCCGTTGACCAACCTGCGAAACCTGCACTTTTGCGCACTGTGGAGCGCAAAATGTGCCTGATTAATCCCCCTTGAATAATGAGGATTTCTGCTGTTACAAAGCAGTGAAAGCCCAAGCGCGATTTTCAAGCGGAGATCAGAAAGCTCACGATATTCATATTTTGACGAGCTACACCGTCCCCAAACTTGGAGTAAAATCGGCCCGGCCATATCACCCACTGCATGCCGGTCACACGGGCATTCCGATATTCGAGGCCGCTGGGTGTTTATTCGATGATGCTTCTTCGGCGTTTGAAACACTCTGCTCCAAGGGCTCGACAACGGTCACCGTGATCATCGTGGACAAACCGATAATAATAGAACGGGATCTGTAGCATTATACTCTCACTCCACACCGCCGTGCTCTATTTCCATTAAGCGGGGAAATCACTCTCACAGTCTAAACGATCCTATTGCTTTTTCTCTATCTCCACTGGGGGAAATCACTCTCACAGTCTAAACGATCCTATTGCTTTTTCTCTATCTCCACTGCGTCGTCCTATTCTCTAAATCTTAACCCAGCCAAATATATCTATAGCGCTGCAGGGAAGGCATCTCTTGATTTTGAAACCCCTCATCTGCTTCTTGGAATGATGGTAGCCAAGCGTTTAACATAGGGTTGACTCTATGGTATCTAGCGAAGCCGATGGGTGCATGTAGCCAAGGGTAGGACGAAGTCGGAAAAGGGGTTTACATCTGAGCCTGCGCTGCATGGAACCCTTTCCGCTGACAAGGACGAGAGCTTTGAAATAGGTGGAGCGTACCCCCCGTTGTGAAGGACGGTGAGGAAAGGTCTGCTCGGGCCAGAAACTCGTCGGGCGAGGAGCGGAGGATCGACAACCAAAAGCTCGAAAAGGGCGTTCTGAGGTTGAAACTCAGCAGGGGTGATTGTGTAGAACATGTGGTCAGACATTTGCATTGAGAGAGGGCTGATGGTAGCAATAACCAGCTGATAGGCAGCGAGACTCCTCATCCCCGAGACTCTCCAGTGAAACAACCTGAACACCCTCTAGAATGTGCTAGACCTCTACGAGGCACCGAGGAAGCATGAACTGACAGGCATGGGATCAAGAACTGTCAGCGATTCACTGGGAGTGCTCCACAGTTCGGTGAAAGACCTTGGCGAGGCTCGAGCTCCAAAGGCCAACCGAGGGTGATGTAAGATTAAAGGCCGACGTGCATTCCGTTAGCTATGGCAGAAACTCAGCCGCGCCCCAGCCTGAAGGATCGAAAAGCAATATGTGAGTTGACAGAATCAGATAGAAGAGTGGACAGAACAGCTGCAAATCGTTCATCCTGTCTCCGCCCGGAAAAACATTCGACGTAGCAACTATGAGTCAACGTTTAGCCTGCTAACGTTACTGGAACATACATCTTTCGAAGTCGCGTAACGGCGGTGATCGCGGCGGGGATGGCGACATGGGGATGACAGCTCGGGGTGATCCTTTGACAGAGTGGAGGTGAGGCGTCGGGAGGGTGGAGCTGGCGCGAGAATAAGCCCCATATGGTGCTGGATTCTGGCCCGATGTCCGAAGCCTCGACCGTAGCGCGTCAAGATAGCGTTTCAAGACATTTATTGAGAGATACAAGGTAGCTCGTCCAATGAGCAACACCCGAAGCAGGTAGAAGTGGGACGGGGTGGAACTGACTCAAAGCACAAATGGCCCACACGTTAACTTTCTTCCCTTATGGCGAGATTGGATATTCATAAATTCCTTTGGTGAGTTCAGAGGTCTTAGTAGTGATATGACCAGAGTAGGGCATTCAACATGGGGTGAAGCCTATGAGCTGAAGCGCTGTTCGGAGAGCTTGGTGACTGGGTGCTCAGCCAACGTAGATGGTTACATTTGTAAGGGGTTTCATAGTGTCAAGCGCGCTCCCCTTTGTGGGATATGGTGAGTGTCCTGTGGGGAAGCGCGATGCACCGAACCAAACCAAGGCCCGCGCGTGATGACTTGTTTGTGGCGATCCCCGGGCGCAATAGATGCAAATACAGCCCTGTCGAGTCAAGGTCTACTAGTGGCGTCTCTTCGCTATGCGCGCTTCTTTGCTCCAATAGAGGCCATGTGATAGTTTTCAATTAACCTAGGTCAGGCAGCGTCTCTTTTGAGTCTATCAGCCTCGAGGCCTGTGCGTGTGCACAGCAAGATGTTCAACCGCCCATATCAATGTGTTGGTCGAGCCGCCCACTGTTCAGATCTCCCATTCCAACCGAAGACACGCATCGCCTTTGAGTATCTGTTGGGGTGTGTATGCATGGCGGCTGGCGGCATGTATGCGAGTGTATATATAAATCAGTGGGCTGTCCTATCCTCCTTCCTGCCACCTACCAACCCCTCAAGCTGCGCGCTTCGCCATACTCCGCGAGCCCAACACCCACCACGACGACCACGATGCCCTCTAAACGCCGTGCGTCTCTCACTCCTATACTTCACGCTTGACTCCCCTGTCCAGTGGCGACACTCCACGAGCGCGCCCTTGTCACCAAACCATGCTCGATCTTGTCGATCTTCTTGTAAGCAGCTCTCATTATCCACAGCTATCATCACCAGGGACTGTTTTCAGACTCTTACACCGTTCCACCTCTTCCTTGCATTAGTGGCGATCCAGGATTCGCCCGGCGTCTCGACCACCATTCATGGCCAATCGCTCTCCCGGCCCATTCTCCTCAGCGCTAACACTGCTGAAAGCGTTGTTGGGTGATATTCAAGTGGAATCCGAACGTTCTTTGGGCACATGGTGTGAGTTTGTGTCTGTAAATGCCATGAAGTACATGTGATTGACCCGATGGCTCTTGCTAGTTCCCCTCAGCATCATAGGGCGTCTGAGTCTTTCTCACTCCTGAGCTTGCGAGAGATTTGTGAGGTCATATCTGAGTCCATCGAGGACCGATCGTCCTCGTTAAGACTGTGAGGCCAAGCTGAATGTTCGTTGGCAAGTTCTTCATGGAATCACATTCTGAGGTTGGTACGCTGCCTGTTCTCCGCCCCTTCCCTCACATATCTAACTCGGTTCTTCATCCAGACTGACTGACAGGCACTTTCCTTCAGCGCACGCTCAGCAGACATGAACGTAACGGCCACGAGCATCGAGGAATGCGTGGTGCGACTACTTGAGAGATCGTCAGTGCTCTTGAGGCAGACCACCTGCTGAGTGAGTGATGGATAATCATCCGAGAAGCTCGAATCATCATAAGCGTGCAAGCCCAATGAGAGCCCATACGTGAGAGTCTGTGAGGTGGTCGCTTCATGATCTTGCAAGTCTGCATGCAATGAGCGCAATATACTGCGCAGTCAGCTAGAGTCATTGGGCTGCTTAGCGTAGAGGTTTCGCTTCACTATTCCCATCTACCCCAGCGATCACCATCATCTCGTACGGTACCACCTTCATGATTGCGTTACTCGATAAAGACTGGAGATTTTATCAGTTGCACAAGACGATCCTGTCTGTCCAAAGCCGTATTGCTTCATTACTCGGATGTATTGCCAGCTTGGTTTGGCGATGGGCGGGATAGTAGGGGTGTGTTTCAAAATCACTCGATCTCTATACGCAAGGACTCACCCCTCTCTAGTTCCTTGAATGCAGACTTGTCATGGTATGTTCGGATGTCTTTCCACTACGTTATTAATCAACTGACTCCGTTGCTCTGTGCCAATCTTCGCTATTACCCAGATAGCCTGCTATAAGCATGGGCGTCACAGACGCTGGACCCATGGGACAGAGCTTTGCTACGTAGCAGCTTGCAGGAGATCACGATACGTTCGCTAGCAGCGAGTACGCTCTCCGACTTCGTATGGCTATTTGCCTATGAAGTAGAATGTCGCTGCGATTTCGCTAACAACAAAGGGGGATTCACTCTTCTTTGGGAGGGTGGAGAAGATCCCGCATAATTTTTGGGCCCCGATGTGGGGAGATTAATACGTTTTGGTTTGAATTTAGTTGTTTGCGTCATGCACTAGAATGGTCCTGTTGTTTGTGAGACATGCTACCACATCACTGGCTGACGGGGCATTCTCATTGCTGTACTCTCTTCCATAATTTCCTGACTCCTTACGCCGTTGGTCACTGGAAATCCATATTTTTCTTCATTTAATCTATCATATACTCTCTTCCCAAGTTACCCCGCAGCCTCCGTGAGAAGAGTGTAAAGAGAAAGCTTCCGACATGACGGTGGCTGAGCCAAGCGCCCGGGCCTGCGGGTCAAATTGTCACCGACTCTCGGCCCCCGAATCAAGGTTGATTAGGGCCTTTGCTTCCGAGTGAATTCACCTACTGGTCTTGTGTTCACGAAATAATTGTAACATGTGAGACTTTTGTTTGCGTACGTGTGCGATCTACAAATCGTAATAAGCCTTGATGCAACTGCTTCCCACCACTCATCTCCATCATCTCCCCTCACCATGACACTTCCGCCAGGGGTCCCCTATGTTCTCCAGCTTATACCTGCATTCGCTGGTCCACCTCTGCTCGTCTATGCAGCCCTGCACTACCTGAGCGAGCTTGGTGTCTTCACTCAACTTGATTCATGGCCCTGGCTACGCTTCTTCCTTGTGCTGCTCGGTTTCCCTAGCGCCTTCTATATTCGAGAGACATGGATCGAGATTTCACAGTGGAGACAGGCTCGCAGGATGGGTGCAAAGCTCCTCCCCCGACATCCTGGCAAATGGTATGTCCCAGCTGGGCTGGACTTGATCATCAACATGACCTCGGCCATGAAATGGGAGTATGCTGGCGACTCGCTCGGCGAGATCATGAGGACTAAGAAGACCCTCATGTTTAACGCAGTCGGGGAACGCAGAGGTAGCGTTCAGGTCGTTTGTCCTCTGAACACTATATATTGACGAGGCTTGTTCTACACTCAGTTATGACGAAAGAACCTCGATACATTAAGCACATATTAGCAGGGAATTTCAACAACGTAATGCCGCTTCGACTTTACACCCTTTATCTTACAGATCTGTTTACTGACTGTGCTCTCCCTTCTATGGCAGTACGTGAAAGGAGAGGAGCTCTTTGGCCAGGCCACGCGTCATGTGCTCGGTGTAGGCGTGTTCAATTCAGATGGTGAGACACTATAATTCTCTGGAGATTGTTGCTCGACTGACCTCAACTAACCTTCATGATGCTTTGACTTCCTATAGGCGCAATGTGGAAGTTCCATCGCACACTTGCTCGTCCCTTCTTCACCCGCGATCGCATCAGTGACTTCAAGATTTTCGAGAAGCATGCTGACGCCGTACTTGGGATTATGAAGGATACTTTCCGTTCCGGGACCCCACTTGACATCCAAGTAAACTTTACTCTGAATATCGTGCCTTTCATAAGAAGCTATGTCTCACATTTGATTCCAACCTCACGCTCTAGGATGTATTTGCTCGGTTCACCCTCGACTCCGCAACTGAGTTCCTCTTCGGAGACTGTGTCCACAGCATCTACGAACCCATGCTCCTTCCAGGCGGTATCCAACCCACCCTCTCAGGCTCTGTCACTCCCGGTCGCACCCAACCAAGCTCGTCGGCATTCGTCAAGGCCTTCGCCGCTGCCCAAGAACACATTTCCATCCGTGTGCGCATGGGCAGGGTCTGGCCCGCCGCGGAGATGACCCGCGATCGGAGCGATGACTACGCTATGCACTTGAAGGTTTATCTGGAACCCATTGTGGACAAGGCATTGCATCGGAGGACACAGCTGCTGAAGGAGAGGAATGAGAAGCGGCAGGCGGGCTCAACTTCGGAGAAGGAGGGTATTGAAGAAGGCATGACCCTCCTGGATCATTTAGTCCTCGAGACGGATGACAGAAACATCATTCGGGATTCGTTGATGAATATGCTCATCGCTGGTCGCGATACGGTAAGCAACTTCGCCTCTTATGGAGCCCATGTATGCCGAGCGTTCTCACACTGCTATCGTAGACTGCTTGTCTCTTGACCTTCGCTACGTACGCGCTCTCGCAGCACCCCGAGGTTCTTGCGAAGCTACGCGAGGAAATCCTGAGCGTTATCAGCCCCACGGACGTCCCAACATACGATTCGATTCGCGATCTCAAGTATCTCCGTGCCGTTCTCAACGGTGAGTATCAAGGACGACGGTTCCTAATGCTATGGTCACTGACACTTCCGTGCAGAAACACTCCGTCTCTTCCCCCCAGTTCCACTCAACTATCGCGAATCAATCAAGGCGGATGTTTGGACTGCAGCAGATGACACGCGTTGGTTCATTCCTGCTGGAACAGCGTAGGTTTTTATTTTTTGTCCCACAGCACTGCGCAAGGTTGATGAATTGAACGGCTGTTTTATCTGATATATAGTACCGGGTATAGTGTGCTCAGCATGCATCGCGACAAGGATCTATGGGGTGAAGACGCTCTTGTGTTTGACCCAATGAGGTGGATCGACGAGCGTCTGGCGAGATTGACCGCCAACCCATTCATGTTCCTTCCTTTCAATGGTAAGAGAATTTCTCTGCTTACGACCACACAATATCTTACCCCTTGCTCCGTCGCCTCAATTTAGCTGGACCTCGCATCTGTCTCGGCCAACAGGTATGCCATACTATTCCGTCAACATTTGCTCACTCCCTTATGCGCAGTTGACCTATTGCTGACATTAATTTCCTTTAGTTCGCCTACAACGAAGCCTCATTCATGCTCGTCCGCCTGCTCCAAACATTCAGCAGCGTCACGCTCCGCCCAGACGCCCAGCCAAATGGGTCGCTACCTAACGTGTCGGGCAAATGGGACATGAGCCCGGAGCGCGAGAGCCGTAACGCGGTCGAGAAGATCTGGCCGCGTACTCACTTGACGCTATTTGTGCAAGGCGGCATGTGGGGTGTCATGGGGGTGGCTCCTGGAGCAGGCAGTGCAGACCTCATCTAAAGGGCCTGCAAGTGTGGAATTGCCCCCTTTAGTTGGTACCACACGCTATTAAAAAGAGTCAAGGTTATCTTCCCATCACTTAACAAGTATATCTGTCAAATTTTATCCTGTATGGCAATCATAGTGTCTCATAAGCAAACTTGAATCACTTCAAATATATTGTGTGTTTCACAACCTATATACATGTTGTACAGAATATTCTATTTGGCACCCCCTGGGTGGTTATCACCCTCCCTCCGGGTGAATGTCAGTTTATGCCAGGGTGTGTGTGTGTGTGATAGTGACAATCTATCACCCCTCTTCTGTCATGGGTGGTTTGTTATCAAATAAGAAATAGACATGACACCTTCTGCTTCTTGCTGGCCAATCAGATGGGGCAATCATAGGAACAATTGCTGAATTGACTGCCCAGCACTACCTTAGCTACAAGTATCATTTGTGACAATGTACATCAGAAAAAGTTGGCCAGTTTTTCAGCCTGTTTGGGTTGAATTGATCTGTTTGGAGTTTGGCCCATTTGGCCCTCTAAACAGGCTAAATGGTCCAAACAGGCCAAACAAAGGGTCTGAGGGTATTTGCTGATGTACCTAGTGTAGGCATGAAAATGGTATTGTAGACAAGGAAATCAATCGGTTGTGCAAATCCATTTCCTAACTGCATGAAGTGATCCGTGAACAAACCACAAGAGAGTGTCCACTCAGGGACTGATGGGGGGTGACCTGACAAAAGATCCAATGGCAACTGCACTGACTAGTATAGTCTAACAACATGGACAAAGCCCATAGCAATGGTCATCAACCCAATTGCTTGGAAATTGTTTATCTACAGTGAGTTACACCAGCTACCTGTGCTTCACTTGAAAAATAGATTTATTCCCAGAGCAAAACCTTCATTTCCCTGAGCATCCCTTTATTTCCCAGACCATCCCATTATTTCCCAGACCACCCCTTTATTTCCCAGAGCATAATCCCTGCATTTCCCAGAGCATACACCCTTCATTTCCCAGAGTGTAAACCCTTCACTTCCCAGAGTTAGTGAAACCACATCCAATATGGACGTAACATAGCTCATTCGATGCGGAAAAATCAGGAGAACTCAATCGTATCATTTTCCTTTCATGGGACTGAATAGTTTGTCCACAATATGCCAATTACTACTTTGTCTTTCATCATTTGGGTCAGTCACATAGCTTTAGATGCAGATTTTGGTCAATTAGACATTTCTAATGAAGACAATGTAAGGTATTGGGTGCACAGAGGCACTTGTAAAACCCTTGGCATGTTCAAGAGATTAGATTCTTCTCAGTGGAGACAATACTCCCAGAGTGTGAAAGGATGAGACCATGACACTAAGAGGACTTCAGATTGTAGATCACACTGACTTGCTCTGTCCTGTGCAAGGCATACACCTAGCTGTCTTAATGGGCAACCACCTTTGGGATCCCACCAGCTATGCTGCACTGAACACCAAGGCACAGACAACAAGCTCAAGTTGTGTCTCATATGCTGAGTCCTAACTCAGAGCAGAAGCTCACACTTGTCACCAGTGACTTGGGAAGAGGGGAAGAACATGATATGATTATGAGGAGATAGTAGGCGTATTGTAAAGAATGTGGTTAGAACTATGCAAGGCCTTTGTCAAGGCAAACCTTTTGATCTCATTCAGTAGATACAGTTCTTCAGTTTCCCATTCACTTGAACAAACACACCATTCTTGTTCAGCCAAACAGCCAACTTGAGCCCTCCTTACTTAGGCTGTATGCTCATAATGCCTTTAGGGCTCTAGTTAGCCATGGCTTCACCCAGTATATATAGTAGAACATGTAGTACTACAGACAGAAATCAATCAGTCATTACAGTCAAACCCCTGTCCAATTTCTTGTCTAATTTCCCTGTCTAATTTCTCAGCCTTGTTTCTTGTCTCATTTATTGTCTAATTTCTTGCTTGTTTCTTGCTCTCTCACTTGACTCAGCACACTCTTGTTCTTGCCAACCTTGCTTGCTCAAACACTCTTGGTGGGCCCTCAACTACTTCTTGTTCAGCCCCTCCCCATCTCAGCTCACGCCATGATAAAATGGATGTACAAAGGGCTATATTGTGAAAAATACATACTCTAATCTACATTATTATAAGACAAAAATAGATGATTACATCTAGGTCTTATTTTGAATAAGCATTTACTCCAAACAAGGAGCCTGAATAAGATCACAATGTGCTACAGATAAGACCAAAAATATAATCAGCTGTTTTAGGCTTATAAAATGTGGATTAGAGTGTGTGTTTTTCACAATATAACCCTTTGTACATCAATTTTATCATGGTGTGTTCTTGTGATACACAATTTTTGACCTTGTCATCAGGATTTACTCAAAGATGAGAGACAGATATACTCATCTATTTTTGTGTAATAATAATGTAGATTAGAGGATGTATTTTTCACAGTATAACTCTTTGTAGATCATTTTTATCATGGTGTGTGAGATATCTGAAACCAATGGTATGTAGTAAGTACCAATAAATACATTCCAACCAGCTCTGGGAAGGCCTTAGGCTCAGGGGAGCACAGGTAATACATTGATCAGAAGTTAGACATTTTGAGCATACAACATGGCTGATCCCTGGGTAGGAAAGAGAACTTTGGTAGGGGATTCACCCTCTAAAATTGTGTAAGCATCAGTTTCAAAGAGTTTGTCTCAATGACAACCAAAGGGTATGCTACAATCTTTTCAATGTTATACCACTTAAACACATCCACAGATATGTAGACCCTGGTGGCGTGCGTATTTGTTTCCCAGAGCTGAGGTGGGGATTCCCAGAGCTAGGTGTTGATCCCCAGAGCTAGGTGTTGATCCCCAGAGACAGGTTTTGATTCCCAGAGCTAGGTGTTGATTCCCAGAGGTAGGTATTGATTCCCAGAGGTGGGTGTAGGATCTCAGAGCAATATTGTTTGACTCATATCTCCATCATTTTTGTAGCTACAGACATGAGGTTTGTGTATTACAGTACTAGGTTCTGTTTTGTTTTGTTTGATGTTGATGATTGTTTGGTGCTGTGTGTTTCCTCACAGTCTGCTTGTGCCATCCCTGTAGTGTGTAAGGTCAATCCCTGTGTTGGCAGAAAAAGTAGTTGTTCCCCGGAGGTTTGGCTTATTTCCCCGGACAGGGTAATTGTTCCCCGGAGGGGGGTGATTGTTCCCCGGAAGGGGTAATTGTTCCCCGGAGCAGTTGGTTGAGTTCCCCGGAGGGGGGTGTAATTACCCGGAGCTCTAGTAATTAGCTTCTATCTCACTCAATATGAGAGC
>WIDE01000117.1:80925-98435 GCA_015039315.1 Clavulina sp. PMI_390
AGTGGCTCTCCCTTGGCTGCCTGGGTTTGCACATCCCACAGCCTGATGGTTCTGTCCTCAGCACCAGAGGCAAGGACTGCTCCATCAGGAGAGAATGCCACAGATGTCACATTTTTACCATGACCTCTGAGCGGCTGTCCAAACTGTGCTCCAGTTTGATAATCCCACAGTAAGATAGACCCATCAGATAGCCCTGCAGCAACAATATTGTTTCCAGAAACACACACACAGAGTATACCAGCCTCATGCTCTAGTACATGTCTCAGCATTGGCCAAATTGCCCTGTGCCCCAATGAGAGAGACACAGTCTTTGTCACATATTCTCTCAACGACTGTAATGGAGATGATTTGGGAATAAATGGGACAGCACTGAGATAGATGTGTGGCGCGCTTTCAGCCACCGGGACGGCATAACATGATGTGAAGCGTACTGCCTCTGCCATTTCACCAATAATCTTAGGATTGAGCTAGATTTCCATTAGTTCCCCTCCTGAAGTCTAGTAGTACAATATCAGAGCCTACCTGGGCTGGAATTATTAACAAGGCCTGAAGTGGAGACATGCCAGTCAGGCTCATTACTTCAAGCCAGTACAGAAACTTTATACTGGACAACAACTCCTTGACTCCATCCCATGTGACATCCTTTACTGCATCTGGCCTTGCTCCTGGGAGATGGAAGGTCCAAAACTGGCATGCATAACATAAAGCATCCCCAATGTTGCTTTGAATCAGGCCAGATAGATTTGGGACCGAGTGGTTGGGCAGGAAGGAGGTGGGCAAGTTGCATATGTTGAACCTCAGCCCCCTATCTGGCCGGAACATGACAGACAAACAGCTCTCTGTCAACAATCTGTGGGCTTGGCCAACATCCACTTGATATTTAGTCGGTGAATCCCTCAAGAAATCAAGGAAGGAGGTGTGTATTGGAAGAAGAGGGGTTCTAATAGCTGTGGGCTTTGTCCCAGTTATCAGGGATGACAATAAGCCCACCTGCCTTGCTAATCGTTTTGTCACAAGATTGGCGTTATAGTGCAGGGACAAATGGATATGGAGTAGCTCAAGTGTTGCATTGAGTGAAAGTGGCTGCCTTGCTGCCACAAAAATGGCCAGAAATAGCTTAAGGGGCTCCAGAGATTGGCTTCTGGACACTCTAAATTGTGCATCCATCACACTAGCATAGAGCTTGTACAGCACCACTTGGCTAGTAGCAGCAGTGTCACTGTTGAGAACATGGGTTATGCGTTCATATGGAAGAACTGCTTGGTTTCCATCATCTTGGTCCACAATATAGCGGCATGCAGCAGAGGCCCACTGAAATGAAAGTTGTGCTTTCTCCACAAGCTTATGGGTCTGATCTGCACTAAATTCATGGCCTTTTAGCATGTGGTCAACATACTGGCGGATATCATTGCTGGTAGCGTAATTAGGGAGGTCTTCCATAAACAGCTGAGCCCGTAGCTCATCTGATGAGGCACCAAGGATATTCTCAATGTCGGATTCTGGCCGTGTGGTTAAGAGGATCTGGACACCAGGTGGTAATTTGGAGGCAAGCTCAGCAAGTGGTCTGATCATCTTGCTCCGGTCTGCCACTCCACCTGACTCATCTAATGCATCAATGATGATCACCACATGATGGGAGGATTTGCCTTCATCTTCTAGCAAAGGGAGGAGGATCTGTTGCAGTTGCTCTGTAGGATCTTTGCTCTTTTGCTGACGAGATGAGAGTGATTCTACTATTTTCTGGAGCTTGGACTCAAGAGATTTGTCCTGAGCAGCAAGTTGCAATGCAATTGTAGTGAATAGATTGGAGGGGTTGAGCTCTGCCTGCCTGGTCGTCTCAAAGTGGTAGTAAGCCATCAGGACTCCTGCATGCTCAAAAAACTTGGCTATGCTAGCTGCAATGGATGATTTCCCAGCACCAGCCACTCCTTGCAGCCACAGAACTTTGGCATTGACAAGGTCCAGCTTATCATCATTGAGTGGATTGACACCAGGGTTCAGAGTCACAGTAGTGGATGCCCCAGCAGCCCACACTTGGAGTGCCTCCAGGATAGCAGTACGTGTGCCTGGCAGACATCCATGGTGATTCCCATCATGTAGTGTAGCATCCGCATCAACAGCATGTGGGAGCGTTGAGAATGTTCCTGATTTTACTGTGATTTTTTTTTCAGTGTCTGTGACAGTGGCAAAGATTGAACAGAATGCATACCAAGCTTGTCAATCCCACCATCAATCACATTTAGTTGGGCAGTAATCCCATGCACCACATTATGAATAGAAGCTACTGCAGTCTCTGCAAGCTTTGCAGACAAGGATTTCAAGGTCTGTGTAAGATTCTCTGCATCTTTTGCAAAAGAAGTGAAGTATGTGGGGCGCTTAGGGAAAGCTAAGCAGGTATAGTTACCTAAACATTAGTTGCTGGATAGAGGTACAGGTACAGTGGAGCAACATACTTTTCTTCTGGTGCTCAGCATATCCATTAATGAGTGTAGCCCCACTCATCACTACTGAGCAAATCTCCCTCACAGCATGATGGACCTTGTCATCTGGCTTTTTGGAGATAAAATATGTCTGTGTAGAGAGGCACATATCTTTCATAGCCTGGAGGAGGGTATGCATGGCCTCATTGGCCTCCGTATCTGCTTGCAAAATGGTCCAGGCAGTGTTGAGCACCCCGACAATCACCTGAACAAAGGGGTGAATCTGAATATAATAAGTGCTCAGCTACAGAGCATGCACACCAGGAGATGGAGAAAACCTACCTGTGCCACAAAGGCACCAAGCTTAAGCAGGTCTTTCACAGCAGCAGCAGTCGACACAATATCATCCTTCAGTGGTGCTAGCTGATCTAGAGCACTAGTCATGGCATCAAGCCTCTGGCTAGCTTTAGGTGCACCTAACACAACTTCTGCCCAAGCTACCTCGGCGGCACCTATTGCGGTGCCTGGCCTATGGTGTAAGGTCAAATTGTGGCGTGCATTAAGGCTTGCATGGTCTGGCTCATAATCAGCCTCAGCATCAGCGGTTGTCCTGATCTGCGTGACATTAGTCTCGCGGCCAAGGATAACCAGATCGACTGCAAGAGCATTGTCAATACGTTCTGCCGGTTGCAATAGTAAGTCATTGATGCATGGTGGTCAAGATAGTACATTTCTGACGAACCAGACATAGCACGATTGGCTGTGGAACCGACTTGGTGACGAGTTAGCGTCTTTCTAAGCATGAGCTCGCGCCGTTGAACAGTGATGGAGATCTGGGGCGGAAGAGAAGTGAAGAACCTGCGGACAATGTTGTCCACAAGGGGTCATACGAATGAGCCTATGAGACCATGGCGAAAGGGACATCAGACGAACCGCTTTAGGCCAGACAGAGGTATCCATTCCACCCTTCCATCCATTGACGCTTGAACCCCCCGAGTTTTGATTCCGGATTTCCCTTCACGATCGGGGGGACTCCATTCAATAAGGAGACGGTAAGTGTGTGACTTTTTGATCAGATCGCTCGTATACACGGCGCCTGTGTAGGATAGGACAAAAGATCAGGAGGTTGGAGCCGGGCGCAGTAGAGATCCGAATACCTCTGATTTCGAACGAGGGCGTGGTCGTCATTTCGATCGATGCTGTGTTATAGCAGAGCTTTCAAGAGAGTTGAGAGCAAAGACTGAGAACAGTGCTTGCGTTTGTGTGGTGTGGTGGCGGCGAGCACGAGGCAGTATTGTCAGGTAGCACATGGATCGATCATTTCAGTTATCAGCTTTTGTGGTGGCTGAAGTGCGAGTTGATATTGAATACGAGATCATCGATTCATTTGTGGATAAATACAATGTGTAGAATCTGTGAATGTGCTAATAGCTTCAGCGCAGCAGAGCATGAACCAGCTTCTCCAGCAGGCACAGCAACAAGAAACAAGGATGATTAACAGAGTAATCTGACATCTTGAAAGTATATCCCTGACAGCAGCGATCACTCGTCCTCTATGGGGATGAAGGTGATCTTTTGTTTTCTCAGGCAATAGGTGCTCGTCGTGATGGGATCTGGGCGCTTATTCGACACGACCAATCGATTCTCCACCGTTGTTCCCAAGGGGGGCGCGGGATTCAAATTTTGACTACGTATGCCGGTTCCCTAGTCAGGGCGTTGCCAGACTCTAAATTGCATTTTAGAGTCTGGGTCCCACCATGAATAGGACCACTATGAGTCTCACCCTGTGGCGTGATCTAATACAGTTTTGCCACGCGAGAAACCCAAAAGAGGAAATGATCAAATATTTGGGCAACTCCAGGAAGCAGTGTGACGCCTCAAGGGTTCCTCATGTAAGGGAAAAATTTGATCACAACTCTGTACTTCCGAAATGTCCTAAAAGAACAATGGACTATATTGATTTCCAGCCCATGATCCCGGACTGATTAACCCAGCCCGGTATAATATAGCGGTAAATGTTTTAATCTGCCTGGGTCATTGGGACGGACATATCTCCCTCAGCTGGATTAATCCACTTGGGTCAACAGTCACTCAATAGGGTACCGCCACCCTTTCCTTTGCGTTCGCATCGCCAAAATAGGCCTGCCCATCGTCCATTTATCCAGATCCAGGGCTCGTCGCTGCCAGGGTCCTGTATCTCCACAGATCTGATCTGGATCGCTTCCGCCTCCCCTGCCATTGCTTGCGTGCTTTGATCGACCACGCATCATACTCCCTGACAGCGCCACAATTGCTTCCGTCACCGTCGTCGCCGATGCTGGCGCCGGCATTATACTAGAGCGCTTAAAAATCACAGAATATTTTTTTTTCTCGTGCTACTCGTGTTATACAGGAAGTAGATAGTCGATCGATTCTTGTGTGTAGAAATCAGTTTGAGGATAGGGAAAAATCCTATGAGAAATCTCCGCTCCCAGTGATGCTGGTAGGCGATAGAAAGGATGCTAGCATCCACAATCAAGGGCTAGGATGAGGAACGGTTAAAATGATGGCACTGTCAACAGACCCCCTCGATTAGAGCGATATAGTTAGGAATATTATAGCGAAGGCACCTTTGGGTATATGAGCGGTTTTGGTGGAGCGGATAGAACTCAGCTGACAATCCAAACAGCCACAGTGGTATACGAGTATGTGACTCAGCTCTCTGGGGTGGCTGCTCCACAATAGCCCAGGGCGTTACAGTGCCAATCTTGAGACTAGGTAAAATCGGGGTATTGGTGGAGACAGTCGATGCACTGCCTGCAATAACTGACGGAAACCATCCTAGCGTACGCTACAGGGAATGTGAGCGTTGCAAATGCTTACCAGAGGGATTGATTAATCCAAAAGGGTGGATGGTGTGATAGACTAGCATATCGCGCTCGCGCATACGCAGTCTAGAGTTTTGCATGGAGAGATCAGCAGGAAGGTAGCCTGGAGACAATAAATCCATCGATCCGCACAACTGCATGCCCAGAAGCAGGGAGATGGAACAACACAGCCAAAAAATTGGCTTGGGCGAACATCATCAACTCAACCACCGACCCTGATTACAGTCACGCGAGAGGTGATGATTCAATACGGATATTTGGGCATATAGGTGATAGCGCTGTCGTAAAAGGGCGTTGCCCTACATTGAGATGCCAAAGCCACTTTTGTGAATGCACATCCGGTGCAGTGTAGCGAAAATGCCATTTATCAAAACCCGTATATCTAGCTAGAATACAGCCGACAAGATGGTCAGTTCGCCCAGTCAAATGAACAAGAGACAGAGCGCTCACATCGAAGATCAGTCTGAGTCATAAACAAAGGTGTTATTCTCATCTCGATCAACTTTTGCCCCAGTGTCCTCCAAATCTCTGTCCCAAAGAGTCATTGCGTTTGTCAGATCGTCATCCCATTCAGCAAAGGCCTTGGGGATCCAGGAAATGTCCATGGAACGATAATTCCAGAGAGCATGTTCTGCTTAGCCCGCTGTGCGACATAGAATGCTTGTCGAACAGCATATGCTCGAAGCCCACTTGTGATATCAGAGGACGAGGCAGCAGCTTTTGAACGGGAGATCCATTCGTTATACTGTGCCCTACATGTCACCAAAAATCGTCGCACCTCTTCAAGGATGATGATGACCTCTTCTTTCCATCGTTCTTGCCGCGCAAAAGCCCAAGCCCACTCGATTCGCACCGCTAGAACAGGAAATCATTAGAGTGGGTGAATTATGAAAGCTGCGCACACACCTTCATGCATCTCAGGATCACTGCTCAGATCGCCAAGCTGTGATCGCCAAATCCATGAGTTCTCGCGATGGCCCTCGGATATATGCCTGGCCCCAGTTGATGAAATTGCCTTTGAGAGGTCTCTCACATCGTCTGTAGTCAGATTTGGGACCTCAGAGGAATCTGGAACAAGACAGAGGAACGCATTGCGGTTACGGCGATACTTCTCAGACAATTCGTTGATCTTGCGACGTGTTTTCTCTTGAAGAGAATGCAGACGAGTATGTGCGCCTTGGCCCCGGCTATCTCGTTGACTACGGAAGTAGTTTGCCCGAACAATGCTACTAGCGATGTGATTCTCGATGCACTTAAGAACGGGTTTGCAGTAGAAACCAAATCCTCTATTGATCGAGAGCTTTGTGAGTAAAAGAAAGGTGACGACCCTAGTGGATGCTATGGGCTCACCAGGAGATAGCTTGGCACCCTCTGGCGCCTCAAGCGAGCTTGGTAGATAGAGATTGGCTTTTTCAGCGAATTTTGCCACAGCTTCGGGAGGGACTGTCACATATGGCATGAAGATAGCCTGAGCATTTCGAAAAGATTTGATACGGCGATCGAGAGCTAGTCGAGCCTCCAATATGTTGAATTCCTGCCGTGCAGAACTGGACTTTGTTTCCGAAACCCTAATCAGTAAGTCTTGTCTATAAGATATAATTAGACACCATAGTATATGTTCCAGAGAACCTGAAAGCTCACTGGGCCGCTTCCAACTCAAGACCAGTGGCTAGGAACGAAGCAACACTTGTACCGCCATTATGGGACACATTGTCGTGGGCTTGTTCAGCTTGAAGGAGTGATAGCTTGACCTCTTCGAGGCTGGGATCTGCGTCAAGCAACTCAGTGGGGATGCAAAAGAAGGAATGAGATCGGACATACAAGTCGACATTGTCTTTACAAACGGATTAAACACTTTAGGGAGGAACTTGTTAGATTGGTATTCCTTGATCATAGAGTGCCACTGTGTTCGATCGCTATCTGACATGGATGCATCAAGCTCATGAAATAGAGTCTCATGCTTTTCAGCGGCACGCACAGCAGCCTTACGGCGTCGATAGAGGAGAAGTCCTTACAATGAACCATGAGAACACTATAGCATGGCTGGAGCAAAGCACTCACCCATGCCCTTAATCATGGTGAAGTTCCAATCGCCAAATTGATCATTGAGCGATTCGTTTCTTGAACCAGCAGCCATTTCTTTGGTAGAATTTGATGTACCATTTGAAGCCGACCAGTTTCGCTCACACTGCTCGCCATCTGTGCGTCCAGCCCCAGGCTCAAGATTGAAAGAGTAGGTTGTCCTACAATATTCCTTATGAGCATCAGCGTGAAACTTTGGGATCACACCACGAATTGAGTAGTTGGGGCGAAACTCGGCTGGGAAGCGTGGGTCTGCAAGGCGGTTGGAGAGTTTTTGGAGATATTGGCAATTTATGTCATATGAGATGAGAACTTCACGATAGTTCTTTTGCTTGCTTGATACACTAGATATAGCCGAGAATATGATGAAATTCATGTTTGCATATCTGAAGGCGAGATACATTAGTGAGTGTCACCCCCAAAGTATTGAAAAGCATACCGCTCGCCTTTCTGCAGATCTCCAACACCTCGGGGGAGCCAGCAGCCATGCCGAGCACATACCAGAGCCCCAATTCCTGTAGAGCGAAGACCATGAGAGCTTTTGGAATCGGCGTGATCCACAGCGGCCAGGCCAGAGCATGTTGACATCTACACGATTGAATGTGTCTGGTTTCATGTGCGGTGAAGATTCGATAGATATTAAGTACATACCTCATTCTGTGCACCATAAGCTGACAGGTACAACTGATACTGGTCTTCATCCACAAAATACGCCAAGCCCGAAAGGAAACTTCGGGTGTTGGCAGCTCGATTGCGATTTTTATGGCGAAAGTTCGCATCCGCAGATAGAATCGGTCGGTAGAGCCACCTAAAACAACGTCAGCAAGATGGAGTAATGACAATAAGCTGCTACGCACGGCGTTGGCTGTCTGGGATCGTTCCAGCCCTGTGGGAGGTGTATGTCGGGGTGAGGGCATGAAGGACATATAATCGAGAGTCCACCTGGTAAGGTTTTGGTAACACCTCCATTATGAGCACTACCTGCGCGTTTGTGCATCTTTAGGATACGCCACTGTCGGATCATAGTGAGTAAAGACCTGTAACGGTTCTACGAGGACATGAACCGGTTAGCTCTGAAGTGGATGTAGACTTAGGCAGATTTACCTCGGTCTTGAACACATGAGCATTATCAGTGATTCGAATCAGAGTAGAGAAGATGGATCCCGTTGAAGCCTGTGCCTCAAACTTGAGGAGGTGACACTGGCGAAGATATTGCATTGTAGCGCACGTCTGGGGATTAACAGTAGTTGCTGGATACAAGCGAGCTCGCAGAAGTTGAATGAACAAAGAAGGAGCCGAAGGACACGTGCATGGTTTGACGTGTAAGGTATGAATTCCATTCGTGTGGAGGACGGTGAGCTTGAGGGTCTTGCTTGTTGGGAGTAAGCAGCTTCTTCCATCGTGACCAAGGTCAAGGAAGAGGCCCAGCTGATGAAGAGATAATTCAATGAAAAATAGGCCATTCCACCGCTATGAGAATGTGTAAGCCGTCAGGAACGTCACTGGCGAGGGAGCATAGACATAAACTTACCTTGACACGATGGAGAACATTATCCCGATGAGGCTGTATACAGCATTTCTGGCACACAAGCCTACCATGAGAGCATTCGTCGCAACGATAAAGTAAGTTTGGTGTAGACAAGGTATTTGAGTGAGAGCGACTTGGGCATCCTGGAGTGCTACATTCCAAGCCCGAACTCCCTAGACCATCAGGTCGAATGAGCTCCATTAGGAATTGATCTTGTAACGGAGCCCAGTCTTTCATGTCCTAAATCTGTATGAGGTGTGATTGCTGACAACAATGGATCTGCGATAACATACTTTCTGCGAATGAGCATCAATGGCACAGTCAATTCCTTCCTCATCTTCATCTTCCAGTATGTCACCTGAGGGCTCGAAATGAGTGGTCGTATCGGATAATGAGGTCGTGCTCGGAGGGGAATTTGGTTTTGACGTTGACAAAGTCGTCGAAGCGCCTTCCAATAACGCGTTCAGCATAGTGGTTGCCTTTACTCGTTCGCTTGGGCGGCCAAGCCGAGGAGCATAGAGCTGAGGAGTGTAATGCTGCTTTGACGCGTCTGGTGGCATAGAAAAAATGGAACTGACGAAGGATACGCACGTCAGGAAGTTGTTTGTTGTTTGGCTCCTGTCCCCGACTGAATAGGAGGGTTTTGTAGGTGCTGGGCTTTCGGCTTTCGGGGATAATGATAGTATTTTTCGGCGATACATGTAGGTTCTCACGTTACGCTTTCTGGGGATCTGGTTGGCAGGAGAAATCTGTGGAGCTCAAAAATCCGGCTGAACAGAGTTCCTTCGGACAATCGGATTTCCGCTTTAACCCAGTACATGTTTCAATATCTCGGCTTGAAAATACTCATACCGCTACTAAGTACCGTGAATATATGGCTGGATATCTTGAGATGTGTTACTCACAATGTTTCCCGCTGCAAAAGAAAGACAAGAGTGCTAGCCAAGAAAAGTGGAAGACGCTACTCACTAAGAGTGAGGCTTGAGACGAGGAGCGCACTACAAAATATTATTCCCGGGAGTCTATGATCCGCACGCGGGCGAGATGTTTAGACTCCTTTGCACTAGCACGCATATTCATTGATGATCGCTGCATGGAAACCAACAGCTCTTGGCGCCCGGCGCATATATTGGAGAAAGCCGTTGAGCACTTGAGCGGAGCCTCGTGACGGGTAGCTAAATGTCTTTATAGCGTGTAAGCTCATGTCGTATGTGGTAAATTAGAGTGAGATCGAGACAAAAGGTTGTCATCTGCTCTGCCCAATCTATTTCTTACTCGCATTAAGTCAGAGCGGCTCTTCTGTACGCTGAAGTCTTAACGAAGCTTCATCATCACATGTTACACCATGCAAGCTTGTTGGTAGCGGAGAGATATAATTAAGGCCGTAATTATGTGAGGACATCCCTGCCGCACGAAATTGATTCTGATTCTGATTCTGCTTTTGATTCTGACTCCGCAAGGTGCGGCGCCGCGCCGTTTGCAATATAGTTTCGATCGATCAAGGCGCCTATTTAGTCACGCACGCCGACGACGGGGAGCGAGTTCTTTTTTTTCCTGCACCCTCCTGAAGTTGTACACACATCGACTGCAAAAGACATTCTCTATCGTATTTTATTATTATTATAACATGGGAAGAGCCACACTCCTTCATGAGACTGCTCGAAAGCTTGCCGGCCCTCAGCCTGAATGGAAGGAAATTGAGACTCTGAGCTGCGCTCGAGAGGGATGTGACGGAACACTAGCTTCTTTCAGTGGCGCGCCATACTAATTACTCCCGACATGACCAAGCAACGTACGATCACTAATTGTTCCTTAATTAGCCCTCGCTTATGATGTTCTCAATGATCCCAGGAATGGTGCATTCGTCATCGTCTCGTTTCCCATTGTGTTTTGTGCCACGACATGCTTGTTATCAATTTTTGGAATTGCTCATACTTTTACGAAGGAACAGCACTGTAAATGTAATATAGTACCCAGCTGAAATGGAGCTGCTACACTACCGTCCGCGCGGCGCTCGATGCAGTAGTCTACTGAGCAGACCGGAGGGGTGATCAGATATTGTATCCGATCTATACGCTACACGAGGCCCTCAGGCTACTGTTTGCGTTGCTCCTGTCCAGATGCCGCTCCTTCGACAGCGAGGTACGGGGCGCTTGGTCTGGAGCAATTAGTATGGCGCGGCACCGAAAGCAGAATCAGAATCAGAATCAAAAGCGTGCGGCAGGGGATTTCTGAATTATGTGGGAGACACAAAAGCGAAAAACCGACGGAAAATCAAGACATTCTTCACGGACACGACGAGTCAAGATGGACATTTAGACGCAAGACATAGAGTACATATACGGGTACACTAGTCGCAGGCACGAGTTTGATATTGGCCTCAAGTGGCTGAGACGCAGGTACACAGTCGGGGACTTGGCGCTTGCCGCCGCTACCGATCAACGAGGCGGAAAAGCAAGGATCATCCATCTTTATCAATGAGCATCGGATGTAGGTTACATTAGTAAAAACCTACAGGATATGAAGACGGGCGGAACAAGCAGCATCCACAAGGTTATATTGCATGAAGTGGCTTAAACATGATATGGAGCATATCAATTCAGTCTCTTTGGAATCGACTAGAGGTACTGCTCTCAAATGCCTGACACAGGCGGGGGAGAGAACATAGGGAAGTGAGCGGTGAAATAAATCCTTGGGAGATGAGGGCATATCCCGGAAAACTTGCAGATCTGCAGTCAATGGCCTGGATTGACTTGATGCAAGGATTATGAATAGAGTCACCGGTGGAGAAATTCACAGCAAGCGCAAGAGAAGGACGATGGAAGTAACGGCTATGACTGAATAATCCTAGAGTGTTTTTAGCGCGTGCTCTTTGGGTTTGAAAGTTATTAGGAGCCTTGCATTGACTTGATCGGCATAGAGAGCTGGACCAAGCCACTTAAGACCGCACGAAAAGTTAGGAGAGCAGAAGGAAAATTCAGTAAAGCTCATCAGAATTAATAGACGTAAACATGATTTGTCGCATGGGCGGGGTAGTTGTTGTACAGTTCCGGTTGTTATGCCGCCTATGCTGAGAACTGAGAACGGAGCGACTCAAGGACATGGAAAAAATGCACAAGGCACGAGATCGAGTGGGAAAATGATGCATAGGCCGGGTCAAGGAGTCCTATATAGACGATTCAGCGGGATGAAGTCCTGTATATCACCACTAGTTGTAACTTTCCCTTCATGGACAGTGAGGATCAAGGATGGACAACATACTCGAGTGACACATGATAAACGAGAGCCACGGAGGAAACGGCGACAGCGCTAACTGAACATTCCTATGCCAGTAATCTAGTGGTTCATCATATTGCAGCTTAATGTTGATTTGACTCTCACCTTGGCGAACTGAGGATAGCGGCGGGCCCGCAGAGGTACACATAGTAGGCGAAAACGATGGAGTGAAAAGGCTACAGAGGCAGTTTGATGGCCCCTTATAGGGAACAGGATGCTCGTCGTGCTGTGTGTTATTGTTGATCGGGTCTTTGCCTCAGCCTTTGTATAGAGGATCAAGGGTGGATAACGCTCAACGTCATGCTCGCAAGACCCAAGCAAAGTGGCCTGTCAATAAAACCAGATCAGGTCCCCATTTGGTATAGGGATGTACAGCTATCATTTTAGTAGGTGAATAGTAGCTTCTGGCCCATTTAACAAGCCTCACTGTGTTGAGCCACAGCTGTAGTGCGACGTAAAGGGCAGGCATGCAAAGCCTCTGGTGGAATATTAGGACATGCTCTTAAAGGGATCGAATAGAGAAGAGAGAGATTTTTTGAGGAGAGTTACCTAGTGTTTCGGAGGACGGGGACGTCTGACTGTCATTGATCAACCGATACGATATCAACGCGCACATGATGTGTACATCTATTTACATCAACGAGTCATATCCATCTTGGTTTGTCCTCCTCGTAACAGAGGCACATCACACTTGAAATTTTCGAGAGAGAACGCATTGAATCTAAGGTCGTAACACATGAACCTCGTAAATCGCCAGATATTGCGGTGCGCAAAATCATTCACTTCCTCCAAGGCCCCAGTCGTGCGGACAACCAAGCGACACTTATCCATCATCTGGAACCAACGCGTGGCTCGGGCCTTGGTAGAAAAGCGCTTCAACTTGACTTGGACCACTGGATGGCTCCCCATCTTAGCGCTGGCAGTCTCACTGTGTAATCGCAGAATGTTAGCGATCAATCTAAGAATCGTTCTGAAAGCGACGCACACTCCGTAATAAACCCCTACGTTCTCGCCAATCCACACAGCATACCAGCGCTTGTGGGGTTTCAGCCCCTCCACCTCAGTGTCCTCGCCTTCAGGGTCGACCCATCCACCTCCTGAGGACGAGCTGGGGCCCTGGTTCGTGGTCGCGCGAGGAGAAAAGGGACTGGCGGATTGGAACATCTGAGATGGGGGTTCGTCAGCACCTCCTTGCTCCTGTTTGAACTCTGAATAAGGGGAGCGTCAGTTTTGGCCATATGAGCTATCTTCTGACTAACGTTGGAACTTGGGATTTGGGGTGGATGGCGATGATATGTAACGAGGCAATTTGGTGCCTTGATCCGCTGAAGTTGAAGGTAAAGATTCCTGAAGTTCTACGATACTTGTGAACTGACAAGTTTTTTAGTAATTGACCGTGCTGAACGGGATAATGGGACTGACCGTGCTGTTCCGAGCAACACGTGGGTATGATGGACCCTTCCCCTTGTGACCAGAACCCAGCTCCGAAGATGGGTTCATGGAGCCCATCATCTCCATATTCTAGACACGCCGTGCAGTGAGGTCGCGAATTTCCTGAATCTGCCATCGGATCAAGGGGATTTCAGGATACCTCATATCGTTGCGGATAGTGTCGAGGCCCTCAAGGATGAGGTCCAACTCATGAAGGTCTGAAAGCTAGTGAGTCTAGTATTATCATGCAAGCAAAGGTACTGAAAATTCACCGTCAAGGAGGGACATGGGCTGCGACTGCTGGGTCATGGTGGAAGTGTGATTGAGAGGCGAAGTGACCCAGGGTTTGACAGGCCAAATAGGCAAACACCTGTGCTGCGGTCTAACCCTGAGTTCTGAACCATTCACTATGCCTCGCTTCCCTCGCTGGCTTCCTTCTGACTGCGACCAGGAGAAATTCCTACTATCTCGTCAGGATCTTTACTTGAAGGCAGTGGATGAGGGGAAAACAAAGGAGTTCTTTGCCGAAACAATTGCCATTTGGGCGCCTCAGTTTTCCTGGACACGGCCCCCTGGCTCCCCAGCTGATCCATCGATTCCCGTCGAGATTGAAGCTCTCATGCAGTACTATGATATCCCTGAGGAGCAGCGTAGTGAGTTTGAGGAGTGGCAGATGGCAAGTCTTGATGACGAGAGACAGGTAAGTATTCTACCAACGGGTTTTGCGCATAAATTCATCTCCTTGCCAATAATCCATCCAGAAAATCATGAACTTCTACAAGAATCATGTTGCAAAGCCTGCTCGGAATGCGGCGCGAGATCAAGGGATTATCCTCTCGCGTAGCAGCTCACCTCAGCCTCTCGGTCCTTTTGGGCCAATTCGACTCAAAGGGGAGAACCACCGACGAAAAGCGCTCACAAAGAGCCATCGCACTGATAAGGATACTTTCGCGCGACTGTTTCCTGAGCGTGTTGATAATGCTATGGCAGAAACAACTTACACACGTAATAACTTCCTTGCCACCCGCTCTCGTATCGCTCAATCTCTCCTCAACAACGCGTCTGAGGCGGAAAAGCTCCAAACAACTGTCGAGACAGAGCGTCTTCGAGCAGACGACAAAGTGAAACAGGAGCTTCTGGCGACACCGCAGGCCAACGCCATGTACGAACTATGCCATTCATTTCTATTCTCTATTAAGCTGACATCTACTCTATCCGAAGATATGCCACTGCGCTTCCCAGCCAACTCAAAGACGAGCTCAATGCCCTCGCTTCTCGTACAGGATTCATTTTTACTCTCTTCTGCGGAGGTTACGATGAAGATGGCGAGCCTATAGCCTATGTGTGAGTCACTAAACTTTCGTTGGCGGAATATTACTGATTTAACGGTATCATTTCAGCGTTGAGGCTGGCACACTAGGCAAAGCTATTCCAACAACATTTGGTACATACATTGGTGCTGAAGTCAGGAACTCAATCCTTGATCGCCTCAGGAAGTTTATGGAGAACCGAAATTGTGAGTAGCCCGAAGATTCGTTCGCTATGCCCTCATATCTTACACCGGAATCGCCGCCAATAACCTACAGCCCCCGATATGAATGTCTCCAGTTCGCCCAGAAACATACCAACCACAACGCCTCTGCCTATCCTTGTATCGTCCACAGAACTGCAAAGGACCTCCGCGCCTGACGTCCTGGTGACTACTCACGATTGCACAATATCGGACAGTGTTGATGCTGCTGCTGTCAGAGCCGACTCTCCAGCCCAATCGATCGATGCTCCTGGTGGCCTACTCACTGGGATTTCTTCATTCGAATCCCTGAGTAGCAGTGGAACTGATGGTTGGCTTAGTTGGCCTCTTTGGATTGATCTTATAATCGCTGATATACCACTTTCTAGATTCCACGCGAGTGGCGATGAGTAGCTACACAGGGCCGAACAGTGGCGCTACCTCTCCGACTGAGCTTCAAGATGGCTCAGGTCTTGGCAGTGACATACGGTCGCCGGTCGAGCCTCAGGAAATTTCTGCCGTCACCCCTACTCCAACTATCTCGACCACTGCCCAGAACGACATCGACCGGCTCGAAGCAGAGTCCCGGGCACCTGATGCATCTGACACTGAACCTAATGAAGCATCCACGGCAAGAAGCGGAAAATTGCCGCAGATTTTGTCCTCAACGCTCAGCATTCCTGCTGCGAACGATTCAGCAACGGGGATATCCCATCCTAAAATTCTTCTCAAACTGAATCTCAAGACTACATCCTTGGTTCGTGGTCTCCTCGCCGATAGCTCAGTGTCCAAGCTCACATATATTTTTCTCTGGTGACAGAAGCGGAAGTCAACAGAAGATCGTGAGGAGGGCACAAAATATAGCCGCTCATCGCTCCCTACTAGCTTGCCAGAGTGGGTACTTATTCAAGCCGAATCATTCATTGTGCTTGATAGCTCGGATGAGTGGAATTGTCTAGTGATTCTCTGGTGCAAGTTTGAGAAATCCAAAAGCAATCTGGATCAGGACGTGAGTTGATCAGTCGTGATTGGCCATCGGCACCGCTCAAATCTTTGCTTAGGGATATCTTTCCGCCAAGAAACGCCCCAAAGGGATCGGGGAGTGGATCAAAAACCGAAGGAGTTGCACTTGGAAGGTTCCGGTAAAAAGCGCCGCCCATTTTGGAGTTGACTGGAACGGTTGGTGGTACTTTATTCAGCCCGAGTCACGCAAGTCGCCATCAACAAACGAGCTTCAGCGGCCTCCAGGATGGCGCGATGCCTCGTCGATTCTGGTTCCTGGGCAGAATGGCTTCTTGAATGTTGTGAAGGGCCTTGCAGTTTGGAGGCAGAACCTCAGCAAGGCCGAGAGTCGAAGCGCTTGGAACTCTGCGGTTGAGGATGTATTATGGGTTCTTAGACACGCTGGATCATCTTGAACGACTTCTCTCGTTACTCCTAGATGCACGCAACATTGATGTTTTATACTCACAATTTCGTATGTCACGGAGTAGAACAAAACATTCCATTGGTGTAATGGAGTCACTGCGCCTTCTCGTCTTCGAGTAATTACCTATAAATGCCTTGGTACAACAAAACTCTAACTGCTCGCTTATCTTCTGCGTGACAATTTCCTTATTTGTCGTGTAAGCCAGCGTCTCGGGAACTCTTGATCTTCTCTACAAGGTTTGATGATTGATTATGGATATAATATACTACAGAGTGGTGAATGTATCTCCGTCAACATCAAGATTTAATATATTGGAAAAAGCTATTTCACACCCTGCAGGTCTTACCACCTCCCCCAGGGAGTGATATCACCCCCTCACTTTAGGTCAAATAACGTGTGAATGACGATCAACCAACCTCAGATATTGCCATTCTGATTTGCGCGCCACGAACGATGAGCACTCAAGCGCTGACTTATTAAGCTATAGCACATCACAGGTTCTTCAGTAGGTGTAAGATGAAAGAATTCTTAAGCTCATCTCAACCCGCCCCTCGAGCTCACAAGCTTAACGGTGAACCAAGTTGCTGATTGATCCCGCCGATATGGCATGTACATTATAATGATGATCACACTGATACAAGAATCCGATCCTAGGTCTGTTTTGGTCAATCACTGACGTGGTTGCTCTCAGGCTTGGCTCTGCGGATCAAGGGGGTGCTTGATAGCTACCACCCCTCCCCGTGCAGGGTTTATGGCCGGAAGCCCTCGGGCCGGTGGGAGGGGTGGTAACACCGGGGAGGTGGAGGATAGCTATTTCCTAATATATTCCCTCCAAAAAGGCAATACTCCTACCCACTGGCATCGACGGAGGTGGAGATTTCTCATAGGATTTTTCCCTATCCTCAAACTGATTTCTACACACAAGAATCGATCGACTATCTACTTCCTGTATAACACGAGTAGCACG
>WIDE01000118.1:0-71419 GCA_015039315.1 Clavulina sp. PMI_390
TCAGTGGTGGGTGAGGTGTGGATCTTCAGTTCGCTTTGTGAGCCAACGACGAAGGCGAGCGTACCTCGTCACGTTGTCACACCCGAGCACACCTGCCAGGGACTCCGCTGTTCTAACCACAAAGGTTTATGGCTGCCTCCCACTTTTCTACCATTCTTGCTAGCTCACAAAAGCGCAATCGCACTCCCTCCCTCGTTTGCCTCGTTGGATGCGTGTTTATCAACTAGTATACAAAGGAACGGCAATCTTCATCGCGACTTGACTCGTAGGCCAGAACGTTCTTTGTTATATACAATACATTGTTACATAGTCATTCCCAAATGCTGAGTGGTTCTTCCGTGGACTTGCGCGATCGTTAGACCGACCTACAGCACTACAATGTCGCGTTAGTGGTGCAGCCTTTTGAGTATCAAAGATTAGAGCGCAAATTGGGACAAGAGAGGCGCTGCGTAGTGTTTGGGCGCGCCAATGGCAACTGTGGAAGCAATCTAGTATGGCTTGAGATGCGTGCTCACACGACCGAGCAGTTTGTCGGGTAACAAGGATGGAAAGCCTCGCCGCAATCGATGGAAACAACGTAAACATGTATATTGCAGTGGTCTAGAATATGCGGGTGTAGCCCAGGAGCAAGCGTTCTAGTGATGCGATATATCAAAAAAGGAGAAAGGTTCCACCAACTGAAAATCCCAAAGATGTAAAAATCATTCCGATAGAAGTTCCTTGGTCGCGAGAATCCGCTTTGTAAGAGTAGAGACGTTGGCATCCGCAAGAATGACCTCATAAGAGCACTCGACATCAAACGCCGCATGGATGCATCGGGCGATGCGTTTGGCTTGCTTGTCGGACCAGAACCGGAAGTCGTCATACGAAGGAGCATCGCCGTCAATCGAGGCAACATCGGACTCGACAGCAGACGCGGAGGAAGGAACGAGTGACGGATCGGCTTCGAGGCAGAGGTTGATGATATTGAGGAGCGACGCGCGAACGCTCGCAAAGTCAAAAGCGGCGGGTTTGGAAGCTGGAGAAAGAGGGTGAGCTTCAGAGATCGACGAGCCGGGATAGAACGCACCATAGATCTCAAACGGACCACCGATCGCCATTACGTTGTGCTTTCCATCATGGTGATAGCGTAGCTGTGGAAGAGAATCAAAGATGTTTGATGGCGCGGCCTTCGACAACGTATGCACGAGTGCTTACCTCGTATTGTCCGGTTTGCCAAGGGATTCGATCGCCCGAGAATACCAACGTGCCGTGCTCGCGAGAGGACGCGCGGCCGCCGGCATCAATGTGCATGTCACCTTCCCACTCTTCATCGAAAACGCCCATCCAGAGGCCTTGGGACGTAGTCCGAGTCTCCAACTTTGATCTGTTAGATCCAACCTGCACAAAAGTTGATCAACATAATGCAAGCAACAACGTCGTGGAGCTCAAAAAATACTGTACTTTATATATTCCAACCCAATCTCTACGCGAATGATTTGGTGGGGCGCGCCACTCTACCTTGATCTGCTCTCCAAGGTGGAAGCGAACAATACCACCGGTAGCGTCGTCCGACGACATGACTACAGCGTACTGTGACGCATCGTAGGGAGAGAGGTCGGTAGCAAGCCGCCTATAGACGGTCCGTTAGTGGAGCGAGTAGGGTAAATGATGATAGATGCCATACGTTATGACGAGATGTTCTGTGGACTGCTGGAGCATGGATTTGGCATCCTGAACAGCGTCGGACAGCTTGGGGGCGGCTAAAAAGATACAAAAACAAAAGGCGTCAGACAGAAGCGATGTAGAGTCCTTGCGTGGAAGGTGCTTACATTTGCTAATAAAGTCTTCCAGGACATCCGTAGCTTCCTCGTAAACCTTTCCGACAGTCCCACGAAGCTCTTGGGCGACCCTCCGGATTTCCGGAGCACGATCGAGCATCCTTGCGTTCTTGACTGCCAGGCGCTTGATGGTTTTGGTGAGTCCCGCCTCCTTTCGCAGAGACGGGCCGTACACCTTGCGCATATGAGGGCTGATAACGAACAATCAGATTGTGCGGAACCAAAAGCGAGAGCATATGGACGTACTCTTCAACTTTGCTGAGGAACCACCAATGAGAGAGGTGTGAGATGACCGCAAGTGAAAAGACGAGCTTGCTGCCACTGATGAGGGCCATCCCAAAGAAAGCTGCGCCGCTCATCGTCCGCTCAGGGTTGTTCAGGTAACTAGTCGCCCACGATGAGTAGATGAGCAAGAGTTCGTCGGGAAAGAATACAATTTGCGATACGTACCGATAAATTCCTGTGTAGTCGAGGGTGGCAGGATATTCATCAATGAAGAAATCGCCAAAGAACCATCCTGTAGGAATCATTGTGATCAACATTCAAGATTATCGACGTCGCTAGTAGGCTCCTTACCGAAAACCCCGAGAACTTCATACGACTGTACCGCGGTCCACACGTGAAGAGCAAGGAGGCCCTGCAAGAGTTACATCAGTAAAACTGCAAAGGGAATTGTCCAAGACGAAAGCATACCACGCCAAGAATATGACGCAGAAGTGCATCGCCGTCGGTCCAGTGAGTAGGCAAGGTGTATGTCTTCCACGCCAGAGTGATGAATGATGCTGGGCGATGAATCCAGTTCAATTGGTGTGCCAATAAAAGGAGCGGCACTGATGCAAATACGTACCGTATGTCATACACATGCTCATGTTATAGAGGCCTTTCCAGTTAGCGAAGGCTTCCTCCAATGCACCTTGGCGAATCTCGCCCTTCGGGTAGTAGTAATGCATGATAAAATGCTGCACCATGTATTTGCGTCTACTCTGTTCACGAAGGAGAAGACCCAGACCGAAAGAATGGAAGAAACGCCATAGAGTGGCATGGGTGAAGTGCAGAATTAGGGCCTGACTAGTCGAGAGGGGTGGGAGGAAGGCAATGGTTGTAATATAGGCAACGAGAAGCACGAGTTTAACATCAGCGGCCCTGTGAACGAAAAGCCAAGAATGAGACTAGGTTGGGGCAAGTAAAGACGAATTAGGCTGGACGAACCGCATAAAATCGAGGTTTCGCAACCCGATGGGGTCCTTGCGGAAGAATCTGGCAAGAATGTCGTGCTGGGTCGTAGAAGGCTTGCGGCGATGTCTGGGAGCACCACCTGCGCTCATGCGCAAGGGACGTAGCCGTGGAGAGTTGCCTTGTCGAGGGGTGGATGAGAGTTTTGGGTAGTCGTCATGCTCGTTGTCAGCTTCACCCTCTGTCAGCTCCTCGGTGTCAGTGGCCGTTTCGCCGTCCGTCGCCGAAGGGGTGTCGCAATCGAAACTCGGGGAGCGATCACGGAGGGGAGGGGAATCTGACGTGCCGTGAAGTGAGACAGGCGATGCTGTGGGGGAGTCTTGTGACATGACGGGGGTTCGAAGCGACATGAGCTTCTTCTGTCCATACATTCGCTCGATATCTATGGTTCGACAGAGAATATCGTAAGGGGAGATGGAGGGATCATTAGGAAGAGCCAACTCACGAGGATTCTCGAAGAAGACCAGGAAGCCAAATTGCATTATGTGGGCAAAGAGACTAGCAAAGAGCACCGGGTAACTACCCGTCAGAAGGGAGAGTCCATAGTACCCCGCGTATCCTAAAAGGGTTGGTGTTAATAAGATAAAAGGCGAAAAAGGTTGAAACCAAGACGCACCAACAGAGTACATAGGGTGAGGGGCCATCTCGAACACGCCGTCAAATACCAAAGCCCCACGCTCAAAGAACACGTCCCCCCAGTACCATCCATAGTCTTTAACGACGTCGTGGGCCTCCTTCTTCACCCAGATATTGAAAGCAATAAGAGCGATCCCAGAAATCCATCGCAACACGTGGAGAACAATCGAAAGACCATGGGGCACTCGGAAACACGAGAAAGCGAAAAGGGCATAGGCCAGGAAGTCACTGCCATCGAGAGAGGATTAACAAGAAAGCAGTGCGATAAGGTAAGAACATTGCAAATGTACTTGACGAGAATGACATCCACGATTTGGCGAAAGAGTAGCCATGCATTGTATTCAACAGGCAACGACTAGGAAGAAAGCAAGGGAATGTCGGGTTGCCGGTTGTTAGCCCACGCCTCGCCCACGATGCAAGGTGCATGAGACCTTGGATTCGGAAGCACTCACGTCGAAAGAATAGTCCTCGCCCATTTTGCCTTTCAGTTCTCCGCGAATCCAAGCGTAGACCTTGGGACGCTTATTCTCATCAAGCCACCCAAGCCGTTGGATCTCTCGGACGATCCACCGCCGCTTGCTCTGTTTCGTCAGGACCCAACCAAGGCCGACATCGTATGCACAACGCCAAAAGACGAAGTACGATACAAAGAAAAGCTGGGCAGCCCGCCTGGAGAGCGTGAAGAACAGCAACAGTTGAACAGCGAGTAGAGAGAGATTGAGGAGGTCGAGGTGAGATTTAGGCCGTTGAGGATGGAACAAATTCGTCAACACGTCGTAGGTCGTTGGGACACGAAAAACTAGAGAAAAAAAGGCTGAGATTGGCGGTGAATGATATAAATAATGGCGATATGGTTGCACCTGTGCCCTCGGGCGTCTTGCCCCATACGACCTCCTCGTCTTTCTTCTTGCTGTCCGAAGGTACGTTGGGGTCACTTTGATGCCGTGAAAGGCGTTGGTGTAGCCCTTCGCTAACACCAGCACTCATCCTTGTTGTGCGCAAGACTCCTCTTGCTAGCGTCGGTGACACAGTCGGGGGTCGCGTGCTCGGTCGGGCTTGTGGCGGTAGGAAGGTGGGAGATTCAACTAGAACTCGCGTGGGAACTCCTCGTTTGCCATTTCGTTCCCTGCACACATCGTGCAGTACCCTGTTGTCAGCAGTGGAGTAATTCTCTTCGGGCTAGCCCTCAAACGCGCGGGTATGGTTATCGCCCGCCTCCAGCGAAACGACCCTTCCTCTACATCGAGGCCCACCCACTTGCTCAATCCCGCGATCACCCAAAATACTTGCGACATTCTGGCGTCATTATATTATCGAAGTTGAATATAACAGTAAGATGCTGATTGCTAGAATGATAATTCGTGATTTGGGACTGTACATAATGAGCAGGGGTAACAACGTGAAAGCCCAGGGGAATAAAATGCAACGTGTGTGTGTGAGTGGAAGGAAATAATGCAACGGTGGTATCGCGCCGAGCTCCGAAGTGAGTTTTAGAAATCCATGCGTTAGAGGGGCTGTTAAAGGGGTACAGAGGCAAAATTGGGGGTGAGCGATCTCAAGGGGCGTGGAGGACGTGGGGGACATGAGCAGTTGGCGTCAAAGTGTAGGTGGATGGAGCAGGAAATGGCAAGCGGGAAATAACGGCACCCAGTCAACTGTAGGGCGTGATCACATCTCAAAATTGCGGAATACTCTGCATAGCCATCATCCTCGGTGTATCCGGTGGTGTGCTGACACCCACGCTGTCTGCGCGGCCCACCTCCATCCGGCTCGCCTTCCTCCTCAACCCGTGGCTTGGTTCGACACCGAACAAACCGAGGAGGTTACCGGAGGATGAGGGCTCAGGTGGTGGTGGCGCAGGTTCCTCTTCGACAAGTTGTTGAGGAGGTGATTGTTCGGGGGTTGGCAGGCCTGAGTGACCAGAGTGGGTCGAGGAGCCATCTTGCTGCTCGAGAGAAGAAGTCGTGCTGCCCATCTGGATGGAGTAACATCTCAGTCACCGAAAATAGTCGAGAGTGAACAGAAAAGCGATGATATGACGTACTGGGGAAATTCCTGCCCAAGGGTTGGAGGGGTGTTGGACGACGACGAACGGTGCTGGTGATCTGGCCAGCGACGGGGATAGCATAGACGATGGTGTTGGTCTCGGCTGGAGGTGATGGGGAGGCGGTAATTCCAGCGGAGGCGGTAAGGGTAGTTGAGGCGAGCGAAGGTCTCTCATGACAGCCTTCTGTTTTTGCTTTTGCTGGCCGCCAGAAGCCTCTGGCTGGGGCTTGGGCGAAAGCACCTGCTGCTGCGGTGGTTTGGAGGGCTGAGGGTGGGCGGATTGGGACTGATGAGAATTAGAGTGCATCTCCACCGTTGTAGTCGTGGTATTTGATGGGCGGAAGGACGATGAAGCACCACCTGTATTACCAGACGGACGCCCACCAAAAAGCGACTGGAATTCAACTGTCGTGGTTTGTGAACCGTGTCGAGGCGAAGGGACGGCCTTGAAGTATTCGACGCTCTTGTGGGGTTGAGGCTTTGGGGACTTCGAACTATGGGAAGGAGTCGATGGTTCTGAAGGACTCCGCGGTGGTGGGGGCTTGATCTGAGGTGGACGATGATACGGAGTTCCGGCAACTTTCTGCTTTTCTTCCTTTCGACGTTGCCGTGCCTATGAAAGTCAACGGGTATAAGCATCGTATAGACATGATTGAAATGACGAAGTTGGCGGCATAAAATCAGGAGGGTCGTGATGAGCGAAGGGCGAATGGGAAAGAACAGGGGAGTATGGTAAGTAAACATCAATATCAGCACAAACAATTACCTGGATATCTGCTGGAACAGAAGGGGGAGAGCGATATTCAATTGGGACCATCATCGTCGTTGTTTGTGCCTCCGTGGTGACCGCCGGAGTCGAAGATGGAGGTGCTTGGCGTGCTGCAGCTGCTTCAAGCTGTTCGATCCTCGATTCAACGGCACGTTCACGATCGTGGTCGTTTGAAGGATCTGGTCGCGTGTTTGATGAAAAAGCAGTATGTGAGGGCGTCTAATGTAAATGTGAGTTTCTAACGATGTTACAACAAGCCTTTAGACGATCGAAACTCACTCTCGAATGCCCAGGTCGCTGGGAGCCAGCAGGACCCGCTTTTCCTGCCAATGGCCTCGCCACCCTTGGTGGAGACCTCAACTCGCCCATAGCACTGATGCTCTGGCTCATCACGCTCACAGAAGCCTGGCTCCTCAGCGGCGGGTACGGCACTCGCGGCGATGTTTGCCGGCTCTGAGAAGCGGAGCGTGATGGAAGGCTTTTATCAGGGATGGCTTCACCATCGTGCTCCGTCGTAGCTGACGATAGTGGGGGGTAGGGAACGCGATCGGAAACACCAGAAGCAGAGGTCGTTGCACTGAAGGTTTGCGACGAGGCCATGTTTTGCAGAGTGTGAGGGCGAGCCTGCGATTGCGATTGTTGAGCTTGGGCTGAGGACGTGGCAGAGCGTGAACCACTCTTTGAATTGCCGCCGCGGGAACGAGATTGGGACTGAGACTGAGAGCGCGAGCCCGACTTGGATTGGGGTTGAGATCGACCTCCTTCCTCCTCTGAAAGTTCAATACTTCGTTCTTGGTCCGTCGAACTGGGGCTTGGCTGGGCTGCTGCGGCCGTGGTCGGTGCCGCGGGGATCGCGACCTTGAGAGGCTGCTGTTGTCGCTGAGGTGCACGAGCGGGTGTTGTATCTTGGCCTTGACGTATCGTTGATGCTGTCGCGGGCGTGGTTTGCAATACGGCAGTAGCACTTGTGGTGTGCGGGAGCTCCGTCTTCGTAGCTTTGACAGGCTCCCGTTCGCGATCACGAGTAGTCGGAACATCGGAATGATGGCGCGTGACAGGGACGGCTGCAGAAGTCGATGTCTGAGGTTGAGGTTGGGCTTGAGAAGCGTTTGTTTCGCGAGAAACACGACGCGGCTGGTCTTGCGGCGGTTGTCGCTGTGATTGTGAAGCAGATCGCGTAACGAGGACTTGCTGCACCAATGATGGAGTGCTTGCTAGGGGTGTGGCCATTGAAGGTCGAGCACTTGAAGGAACAACGGTACCCTCCTTATCCTTGGGCTTGTTGGGGACTCTTTCCCTCTGAGCTTGCGTCGACGCGTATTGATGCTGGAGATTGGCCATAGAAGTTTGTCGGCTCGGTCCTCCCGGTCCAGCAGTAACACCTGTATTCACGCCGGTGGTCTGTGGGGAGACATAAGTCGATGGCGGGGGGGCAGAGACTGTCGCGGTTGTGAGTCCCGTGGCAGCGGCGACCGAAGGCTTCGTCAAGTGTGCATGACTTGGTTTACGGTTCGGTGTCATCCCCAGGACGCTTGTTGCAGAAGAGCCTCCAGTGAACTGCTGCTGAATCTGCTTCGTTGCTGATCCTGAAGGCTGCTGCTGCTGTTGCTTGGGCACGGTTGAGGACGATGACGATGGAAGGCGCCCAGGTGTGGTAATGGTAGAGCTGTCCCCTGGACGGTATGTCTCAACAGTGATCGTCGTGCGCATCGAACCCGTGCCAGTCGTAGACGGTAACGTGGTCTCACCATGGCTGGGCTTGCGTGTAGACCTGCTTCCACCCGCACCGTCAGTTGTGGGGGCCGGTGCAGGATCTTTCTCCTTCTCCTTCTCTTTTTCTTTGGGCTCGCGTTCACGAGGATGCGAATAGCCGCCAATAGGTACGCTGACACCAGAGCCAGCCATCCTCGTATGGATGGACCCGCTCTGATAACTGGTCGATAAACTTGATGGTCCACCACCACCACCACCCTGTACCACGACCTCTTCTGGATGCGCAGGAGATGGACCACGCACGCCCCCGGCACTGGGTGGAGTTGCTCCTGTGATGCCATGCGCAGGAGGGGCAGGAACAGGGAAGTAGTCCCCACCACTACCGAGGTCGGCAAGCCCAACACCACTAGCAAACGGTGCGGGCCCACCACCGGCAAGACTAGGACGGCGCATGGATGCCCCAGGAGGGGTACTAACGATGGGAGGCACGCTGCCACTGCCGCCACCGCTACCTGTGAACTCACTCGCAGAGTTGGCGAGCTCACTAAGGCGCCCAAGATGGGGTGGATGGCCGTGGTGATGGTGATGTGGGTGGTGACGCAGGGAGCCCATGGGGCTCGGCGTGGCTGCGGGAGAGGGTGAAGAGGAATCGCCGCGATCGCGATGAAGATCGCGGAGGGCAGTCAGGTTAGATCGAGGGGGCATCGGGATCTGAACTGGCTGCGCGCTTGTGGTGCCCGATGATGCGTTCGTGTTTGGGTTTGGAGTGGAGGAGAAATTTGGCTGCGTGGGTGGAGGAGTTGTCGTACTCTCCCCTGGGCCGGCCGGACGAGAACTGCGGGAGGATGGCTTGTGCTGGATGGCTGGCTGGGAGCCAGGAGACGACGAGAACCCAGGAGATTCCTCGCGAAGGTTGGGAAGGCGAGTGTCGGCAGACGCGCCTGAATTTTTGCGGGGCATAGAGGAGTGGCTCAAACGCTACGAGTTCAGGGACGACATGAAGGAGCCGATGTTATGTGAGAAAAAAATGTGCAATCGCCAACAACGGGGGGTGTTGGTTGCTGACCTTGGGACGGACGATCTCCTCGCCAGAATCAAATCCCATCTGAGAAGGTGAAATCCGGCGCCCCATCGTTTCCTGTGCCATGGCCTACAATCACGATAAGAAGGGGTGCACACAAATTTCCACGAAAACAAAAACTCACAGCAACCTTGGGATCACTCATTTTCCTCAAATGAGCCTTGCTGCTGTTGTTCGCATCTCTATCAACAGGACTTGGCCGCCCACCACCACCACCGCCACCGCCCAAAACGGTGGAGGCTTTAGTTTCGGTGGGGCTCACGTTTGTGTTGATGGGACGATACGAAGCCTGGCTGGCAGAAGGGGCACGGGGTCGTCCTGAGGTGGTAGAGCCTGTGGCAAACCCGGTAAGGAGTGGGGGAGAGGGTTCAGGAATTGGAATGGCGGGCGGGGCGGGGAAGATACGGCCAGTTGGGAGGGAGGTGATAGCGATGGGTCCGCCGATACCACGGGCGCGCTGGATAGGAAGAAAAGTCGGTGCATCATCAGTATGTTTTCCAAGATGCCGAGGAGAAAAAATACGAGCTTAAGACCAAAGAAGAAAAAAACGCACGCGGTCAGCCTCGATCTGGCGGGAGAGATTGTCATTCATCGTCCAATCAAAGGTGGTGCGTGCATCGAGCTCGATGCCATCCACGTCGACGCCATCCTCGTCCTCGTAGTCATCTTCGCCATCAAAGTCGTCGTATTCGTCGGCATATGGGCCGGCGCCAAACTCGCTGGCGCTGGGGAGCTCGATCACCTCCCTATCGTCGACGTCAACAACACTGGTCGCCATGGACATGTTAGCATTGGCGCGGGAATTCCTGATGCGGCGACGACGCTGCTGGGCTGCGCTGGGGCCAGCATGATGACGATTTGCGGGGAGCAGAGCGACGCCAGATGCGGTGGTTGCAGTGTTGATGTTTTGAACTTCGACCTCGATGTGGGAGCCGGTGATGGTGATGGACGAGCCGTTCGCAGTGGTGATGTTAATCGTGCTAGTGTGTGCAAAGAAGGGTCGACAGTGGATGGCGATTGCAGACAAGAAAAGGGCCGGAGCGGAGGGGGAAGAGTGCACGAGAACGGATAAGCTCCTAGCTGGATTGGTGTTGGGCAATAGCGAGGGAGACGGACCTGATGTTCTCAGACCGGACCACTGCATCGGCAGCTGGCCGCAGTGGGCGCTCCAGTCGCTGGCCGTCGCGGTACTCGCGCTCGCGCGGTTCCCTTTCTCGATAGTGTGGCTGTCCGACCGAGCGCGATGCCATGAGGCACAGCAGCGAACTCAACACACAGTTAAGGGTAGCAAGCTGCTGGCTTGCTTGTGCTCAAAAAAAGGACAGAGAAAACGACGAAATGAGGAGAGAGAAAAGAGAGCGATGGGGTAGCCTGTAGCTGCAGACAAGCGTGCAGCCTCGAGGCAAGAGTCTGCACAGACTTGGGTCTGAGTGAGAGAAATAAGAGAATCGGGAATCGAGACCCTTTCCACACACATCACCATACACCATGCACCTGTTCCCCCTCTTCCCAACTTGAACACACATTCCCGGTCACAACAACAGACCACGAACACGAGGCCAACACGCGACAGGAGAAAGAGAGAAAGAAAGTGGGAGAGAGGCGATATGTCTATCATACATGCACTGTGATGACAATTCAAGTATCAAAAAAAAGTCATACCAGCCATCAATGACGAATGGCACGATCGAGGGGTCGAGCAATCCATGAACGAGGGGCTAACTGAACTCGGCCGCTGTCAAACGCCGACCGTCGCGATGGCAATGGTGATGGCCCATGCAAACTGCTACTAGTACTGCCTTGCCACTCTCTACGCAGACTTCTCCTTTCGCCAGGCCACAAACTCATCGATCAATGACGGCCATGCACCTGTAACCCAACACGATCCGCGTGAACGAACAAACGAACCCGAACAACGGCAACGATTGAATCCCGTAGCAACCAGAGTGCACAGGTGAGCACCACCCCCCAATGAACAAATGAATGAGTGAGTGAGTGAGTGGGACGATTGAACGCGCGCGAGAGTATAATGAATGAGAACAAAAGTGTGGAGAGATCCGCAATGGCGATCCACCGGTACGTCCGCGTCAACCCATCGAATCACTTCATTTCCCAAGAAGCTAACACAGCGAAGAAACAAGAAAAGTAAAAGAAAAGCCAAGAAAAGCACTCACCGGTTTCATCAAAGTTCTTCAGTTCACAGTCTGTCGTCCGTACGAGGTTCAGGAACTGCCAATGGGGATCGATCGCCCCGATATAACAGCATCGTCATCATCAGGAACGAAACACATTCGGGCAGAAGACAGAAGAGTCAGCAAGCCGATCGCACACATAGATCGACGTCAAGATACCAAACCAAAAAGAAAAGGGAAAAATAGACTGGCAGAAGAAGAAGCAGAAAAGGAAGAGGGAGAGTTGGCAACTAGATGAATGAATACATTCTCAATCGCGCATATGAGTGATATGTATGCGTCTATGTGTCACCCACCCGAGAGACAGAGGAAGGAGGGATGACGCCGAGCTATTGTGTCCGCATCCATCCTCCTCTCGTGTCCGTGCCGCGAAGCCCTCCTCCCTTATCACCCGAGCACGAGCACGAGCAAAGCACGTCACTGTCGGGAACTCCCACTTCTCCGGCAAGCTCGGAGAAAGGGAAAGGCAGGGGGCCACAACAGCTCATCGGTATCTCCCATGCATGCATGGCACGCGAGATACTCTCTACTCACGCGATCGCTCGAGCAGTAACGAAACCAATTCGACCAAATAAAAAAAAGGGAGATAACACGAAATAAAAACTCACCATAGTCCACGCGTCCTTGCTGATCCCCTTGACCTTGCCCTTCTTAGTCTCCAAAAACTCGAACCAATCTGCACTCGTCTCGTCGTTCCACCGCATATCCTTTTCCTCCACCAGGCCCTCCCAAGCGCCAGAGCTCGCATTCTTCACTCCTCTCACCACCACTGGTAGCAAGATCCCCCAAAATGCGACTGCATTTTCGAGCGCAATGCTCCGCGCACCTTTCTCTTTGGAAAACTCAAATGTGAACATCCACACTTTGCGCGCATATTCGCCTCCGTTCTCGTCCCTTTCCATCTGTGCCTCGAGCTTGGCGGCGCCCGTCTTCATGCTCTCAAGCGAGTCACATCCGAGGGCCTTCCATCCATCGATGAACGGCTGCTTCTCAAAAACGCCCATCTGCGGTGATTTCAGTTCCATCGACAATGCGAAGATATTGACGCCCTCCAGTGAGACGTCGATCGCCTCACACAGCGCCATCGTCCCTTCCACAGCGATGTTATCCCCATCTGGATCTACAGAGTTCATGTCGCCATCGTGTGCGACGGACGGATTGACAAATAATCGAGGCAGACGGATAGCGAAGGTAAGGGACAGTTGTTGCGCAGTTGGGGGAAAGAGAGCAGACGGAGGGTAAGAATCACATAGGGAAGCACCACGACCATCTGAGAATCACGTACCTTTGTACTCCTCGAAGATCTTGGTGATCTTGGATACACTCGGTTGGGAGCTTGAACCGCTCAGGGCAGCGAGCGCGGTGGGATCATTGTACAGTTCGTTCAGGGCAGCGTCTACTTTGTAGTTGTGCTTCTTGAGGTATTTGACGGCATCGGTTTGACTGAGAGGGATGTTGATCAGAGGGTATCGCAAAGGAGGGCAGGTTGCGTTTGCGGATACGGATATCCGAACGTGAAACCGCGCAGCGCAAGACAACACCCAGTTGAGCATTCATAGCGTGTGTATGAGACAGGAGCCATAGCAGAGAAGGTAGAGGAGGGAAGTGAAGGAGAGAGCAAGTAACAAGCCAAGACATGACACATGGGCCAGTCGATATCGTTGGGTTGAAGAAGAATGCGGAAACAACGAGGTCAATGCACGATCCACAGTACACGATGGAAGGTTGTGATGGGACGTACTTTGCTCCGGTAACCTCTCTGAACTGCGCAATGAGCGCATCTCGTTTTGCTTGTTCCTTTTTTGATGAGGAAGAGAACGACTGGAGGAGTGAAGACATTGTGGTGGTAGATCGGGTTGGGCAGCCAAGTCAGACGAACGACCCAATCCGAGAAGGCTGTACGTCATGTCCATGCGCACAGCCGAGAGAGATTTTCAAACGCACCATGTTGGCTTCTTTCTCGCTGTTGATATTTGCAGCAGCACGCGCAGCAGGTGTGACGGAAATCACCACGGGAGTGCTCGCGCTCTTGTTCTCGTTCACTGGGGTGGTAGTGGCCTGGGACTCTGGGCGATTTGATTTGAAGAGTATCCAGCCGATCACGATCGGAAGCGCAGCAGCAAGAAATAGGCTTTGTAGTGAGAGGATGATGGTGAACCCAAACAGCAATGGAGAGAACACGAAGAGCACAACGGAAAGTCCGAGGAGCTTGAGGAGAGAAGCAACCGTAAACAGCGACCTCGAGTTGTCTGACTCGGGCCCACCAGGAGGAGTCGAGCTCAGGCTGGACCCTACATTCGGGTTCGCATGTGCAAACTTGGAGGAAGCGAGTAATTGAGAAGGCTGTTTGGGGTGTAGCATCACTCTACACGCTCGCTGGGAGCCTAACGCGCGGCATGGATGCGGCGACGACTGTGACTTCCCACCATCCTAAAAGGAACGGAGCACAAACGGGACTCGGAGCACCAAGTATCAAAAAAAGAATGAATAATGCACAGGTGTAGGGATATATGCTAGTGGACTCGAGGCGATCGCCCAGGATTTCGTTTTCCCTTTATCGTTCATTCCTCCGCACCCCCAACCTCAATCCCTCCTACCCGGATGGTGATCTGATATGGAAACGGACTCAGCACCCCTGCCTTCCGGATCATGGGTACACACTGTCGCCCACGCTCCGAGTTGGTATGAGTCAGAATTGTGAGCAGGTGTTGATTTAGTTGTGCCGAAAGTGATGGATTAGGTGCTGTAGTCACTGCAGTGCGCGAGTCTGAGGAACATGTTAATGTAAATATGAATACGCCGCCATCGGCCTAGAAGGTCCCCAGACAGAACAGCCAAATACGTACCTCGATCGTGAAGTGGGTTCGCATCAATCTCAACATCTATAGTCCTGTCGAAGAATGATTACTATCAGGCCCACCAAGTCAAGCGCAGAGACGTGAGACGAACCAGGTCTCCCATGGAACTTCTTCCTGCATGTCAAAAGCACGTATCAGCATCGACATTGGACCCATTGTTATGGGGCGAAATGAGGGGACTGGACTTACGGCACCCGATGACCACCACGAGGACTTCTTGGGCTTCACATCCGAGAACGTCACCACAACCTGATAAGAATATGGATACCAGGATGTAGATACCCAACCATGAATTGATTTATATAGATATTAGCAAAGAGCTTGGTCAGGTGAAGGTTGAAGTGTGAAGAAAACATGACGTCGGGCAGGAAACGTACCTGTCCCCTTCGCCTTCCCATCTGTGGACTCCGCGCCCCTGCGCCTTCTACCTCCCGCGCAAAGAGATCTACTCGATCCGTCACCAGGCGCTGCACCTCTGGATCCGCAACGCCAGGCTACACAGCACGCCGAACATTCCGCAATTGTCCATTCAGCCACCGCGTTCCATGGGCCGCACCAGAGCATCCCGACGCATGGTGATTGTTGAATTATCGTCGCGTCGCGAAACATCGAGTGGGTGAATGAATGAAAAGAGGAAAAGCGAAATTCATGAGGGCGTCAAGGGCGCTGTGGATTATCACATATGAAAGCACTCAGACTGAGTAACTCACCACGCTGACATCTCCGACCTCCACCGTCAAAGGGATAACGTTACCCAACAACCGATGAAACAAAATAGCATGCAGTAGGCCTCGGAGAGCATCTTTCATGCTCGGACGGTCTACGTTCTACGCTTCGGACAACAATTGCAAGTCCGTCAACTATGTACGAAAAATCCATCCCATTGAGTGAGCAAAACGCACGAGCTTTAGGTCCACGGCGACGGGCGTGTCAGTGGACGCCTGCATATCGTCCAAGTCTGAGCCTCAATGGGTGAAGACTGAAGTGATAATTATGGTGCTTATAATCGGCGGAGATGGGAGTCCTCTGGAGGAGACCTGGCTCGTGTACAGCAATACATCGTGTGCTGCTTGTTTGGTTGAACTATGGTGACTCAAACAACGAACCGAACAGGATGAAGATTACAGTGATAAATAATATAACAAAGAGTACAACATTTGCGAAATGGGTGCATACTACACAAACAACAGGCTTCATGGAAGCGGTATCAACAATCTGTGAAACCGAGGCAGGAAGAAAAACGACAACAACTACATGTGGCCAAGGGACTGTGGGGGAGTTTTTTACACAGTCTGTTACAATAGTAGAGAGATGGGGTGATGAGTACCATAGAACAACATAAAACCATGAATGAGGAAAAGTCGGTCAGCTCAGTGATGAACATGCCACCAGCTCGCATCTTCGACCGCAAACCAATACACGTGCGAGCTCTCCGTTTTGTTGGTCATACCCAGCACCAGGTCTGCCGGGTATTGAGAAGCCTCAAGCGCCTCGTCAACAACGCGGCGAACAAAACCTTCAGAGCGAAGATAATCAAGGAGTTCCAGCACCTCAGGCCGATCAAAGATATCCTTGAGGCGGAACACGAGCTCAATCTGTGGAACAATGTAGAGCAGTTAGCAAAAGCTAGCATTCAGGAGCAGAAGAAAGGAAATGACCATAGAAAAGTACTGACCTCTGAGATGCCCGGCCGAACAACCACATTGCTCAAAACAGCCGCCAAACCATCTCTCCAGATCTTTGGCATGAAGTTTCCATGGATGTCGCGCCAGCGTCTAGGGAGAACCGCTAAAGCGTTCACGGTCTCGTCTTCATCGCCTATCATAACTGCCTTTTCCTCCTCGGCCACATCAGCCGCCCCCATCGTGAGGTCATCGTTGGGCGGCCCATCCACGTCGTCATCACCCTCCGCGTCGCCTTCCGCATCAGACCCCGTATCTGCACGGGAGTTATCATCGCCAAGCTGTTGTTTTCCATGCAGCTGTGAAGATTTAGCTTTCCCTTGATGGACGCTCAAATTTTGCTTCCTTGGTGCGTCAGTAGGTGCGACTTCCTGCTTCCTTACATCAGTTGCATGAGGATGGATCCTGGCCGACCAATGGCGCATGTGAGCAGCAGCGACAATGCGTGGCGTGTTGGTCCAGGTCAGGGAAAAGACGAGTGGAATGGAAGCACTGTTGAGCACGTTGTTGGCACGGTGGAGCTCGTTATGTTGTAGACCTGTGGCAGCCTAAAGGCGCGCATTGCGATTAGCAAACCAGGCGACCATCGTGGAAGGCTATCGTACCATGAGTTCATCAATCGTGCATCCTTTTTCTATCGAAGCAACCACAGTGCTGAGCGTGTTCATAATGTTCGCTCGTTCGTTCAAGGTCAGTTTGGCCACGGCCAACGCCAAAGACTCCTCAAGACAGGCTGCGCAGTCAACAACCCTTCCAATGGTTACCTCAGAAGTTCTTCCACATGCAGCAGGAAGGTTAGAGGTCGTTTGGCCATGGATATATGAATTGGGAGATGTGGTGAGGGAGGCTACGTCCGGTGTCGGGAGGGAAGTTGCGGCAGATGAAGGTGAATCGATCGGGAAAGAGCTCGAAATTGCGGCAGATTTCAATTGGAAAGAGAGCGAGCATTCAATATTTTCATCGACTATAATGATGAAAGGAGCGTCAATGTTATGACAATTCATCACATTGTCATTGTGCAACAACGAACCAATCTTCTTGCTATTGTCCTTGACTGCCACCTTCAACTCCTTGATTGGAGGGATATCAATAGTAGCCGTGACCTGAATATGTCGTTAGCCTAGTGACGAACGACGGGTAATCACGCTGACCTTATTATCGGACAGCAGACACAAGAGCGGTAAGACAGAGCCATCCGAACCGATCTGCGGCCAAGTTATGGGGTCCACTGAAGCAAATAAATCTTCCTCGAACGATTCGGCATCTTGGTAGAGGGTTTTGGGGTAAATGCCAAGCACGGCCTGCGCTTGTCTATGAGATGGAGACGAGTTGATACACGGGTATCAGAAGAAAAGTTCGAGCCACGACATTTTACTTACGCTTCGTGATACCGGAACCCTCGCCCAGGCCGCTTCTTATCAGCATGAGCAATAAACGTCGGGCGGAGCTGGGCATGAGCGATCTCGATCGTTTGATTCTCGATACCAGCCATAAGAGCTTCAGCTGCGGCGATATCATGATTTTTTTCCTCCGTTGAGACAATCATCTACAGAAAAATATACTTCAGTCATACAAGACAAAATATGGCACCGAATGGCAGTGAGTACCTTGAACATAGCTTTGACTTTACCAAGCTCGTCGCTCATTTCCATGGTGGAGAATACTGGGTCGTTCGACAAGGTGAACGCTTCATCACCAAAAGCAGTTTCCCTTTGTTCATCAGCAGTGTGCGAGGAGGAAAGAAATTGGTATCGAGGCTCCTCAAGGGAGGGTTGTTCAACGATGTCGAAGTGGGCGATGAGTTCAGAAATTGTTGGGGGCAAAAATCCTGCTACGTCTTCACCACGTCGCCTACGAGGATAGGAATCAGCTGTTCAGTGTCATTAGTTCCGTAGTACTTCAGAGAGACGCTCACAGAGCAGCTTTATCAGTGTTATCGCGTAGGAAGATGATGTGTTCGGCAAGATCAAAACCGCGTAGGTCAGAAGGATTTTTATCCTTCAACAAGGCGGTCCCTCGATGTTCTCGCCAAAGAACACGCCAAGCGTTCTCTAGTCGGTGGATATAGCCAGCTAATGAAGTCGATACACGCGCAAACCGATTGCGAACCCCATTACGATCTAATCCGGGGAAAACTTGACGAATAGACTCGAGGTCGACTTTTTGCTTCGTATCTTGAGCACGGACGCGGACGATGACCATAGAATCGATGCATAGCTCGTCATATTCGTCATTCCATTTAAATCTCTTACGCCGAGAGGCTGGTTCAGCTTGCTCATCATCTACCATAGCATGTACTTGAGTCAGAAAGGAATTAGGCAAGTGCTGCACACCACCACTCACTGGCATTACCGCTTTCCTTCTTCTTGGCTCTACGCTTTCGTATCTCTGGGCGAGCGTCCTGATCGTTGATGAGGTCGTAAACGGATTTGCCACCCGAAGTAACCGGTAATCGGCTAGCAGGGGCAGGAGCTGTCGAAGACTTCACCGACCTGAGTTTCGAGAACTTTTTGCCTTTGTTAATGAACTCGACTGGAAGAGCGCCAAGCTTTTCGTGCTGGCTCAACCCAAGAACATCACGTATCTTGGTGTTAACCTTGTCAATAGAGAAGTTCTTCGCTAGCCGACCCCCAGAGTTTTCGAACTCCAGACGGAGTGGAGTGAGCTTGACTTTCAAATCATCGCCGACCTCAGTGGGGAGTACAGCTTTGAGTATATTTTCCCAGTCCTGCGCGAGGCGCAAGCGCAACTCCTGAGCCTTGCGAGAGACCGCAACAGCAGCATTTGCTGATCGCTCGGCTTCAAGGCGGGCTTTATCCTGCTTCGCTTTGATGCGATGCATCGCTCCTTTGTTGGATCTGATCTTTTGTTCAACAAAGCGACGCATTACTCCACGAGGAGCCCCTGTTACATAGTCGTGCTGCTGCATCTGCTCCTCATCGCTGAAATCGAGCTCGCCGCTTAAAGGATCCATACGGCCCAGCAGGTATTCTTTCTGATAATGCGATAGAGTGTACTCGCTCTCCCATGCGCGCGCTTGCGTAATAGAACGAGAAACTTCGATATTGGTGAGGACCTTCGAAGGATTCGTGGTTGTTGCAGGAGCCAGTGGATCCAACGCGGCTGCCTTGAGCTTGTTCCAGTAGGCTGAACGATCAGCGAAGCTTGTAAGTGGCATCATTATAACGAGCTCTGGTGCTGTAGATTGGTGGAATTGATAAAGTGGAGCCTGTTCGTTGAGAAAGCAGTACGTGGGCAAGACGTGAGGGGGGGCGCGAGTCAGTTGAAGATCACCGTGTACATGGTGGGGGGCCATATCGCCATCTACTTCGAGTAAAGGGACGATGACATCAAGTGCAACCAGAATATCTATCACATCTCGAAATTTCTTCTTGTCGCGAGAAGTCCCGATATCGAGTTCTTGGAATAGAGATTTTGGGATTTCTCGAACAGGAGTCCAGCGATGCTCATCAACATCAAGATAATGCGAGAGTGATTCGTGGTATGTTGCGAATGGAATTTGTGCGCAGTAACTGCCGAAAGGTAGATCCTCCCACAAGTAGCTTGTGCGGAATAGCTGAGTCGAAAGCAGGTGCGGAGATGTGGGGATGGCCTGCTCCATCGCGTTTGCAACCATCAGATGAAGCTCTCGGGCACGAGCAAATCGCCCGGTCATGAATCCAGCATACTGGAGTAAGAAACGAGGCTCGGAAATGATCCACGCACGCTGTTCACTTGGATCGGTGATATCAGCGAATGCCGTGCTTTCAAGCGGATGGCGTTGTGTGAGAAGGGTAGAAGCCTTGCTATGTTTTGTTCCAGGCCGCTTTTCGAACGCGATCTCCTCGCCTAGCCTGGGAAGTTTGACAGGACGAAAAGCTACAAGTCCTTGTTTTTGGCTATCGATAAATTCCTCGAGATTCCTCTGCTCGACGCCGGGGAGCGAGTAGATGACGCCAGGCTTCTGGATTCCATTCGCTGTGCGAGCATTGAAGCTGGTCTTATTGACGCGTCCTTTTGCGTGAAGAGCTTCAAAAGTTGCACGCATAGTACGTCGATCAGAGCTAGTATCTGGAGGACCACTGGCGGGTTTACCCTCGCTATGAAGTTGGGTAAGCAAGGCCAGGTGTTTTGCGGGGAAGTCTGGGCCTGAAGTATACGCCATGCCGCCGCTCGACTCGAGGATTTCGATGAATTCTGACTGGCGCAACATGTTGGCAAGGGTAATTTTCTTGGCTACAATTAGACCATATGAGTAAATGGAGTTTTTTTGACGAGAGAGTACCCACAAGTAGGCACTGGTTTATCGGCGCGTTGAATGCCACTGATCGCCGAGCCCTGAGGAAGCAATGAATATATGAACAGAATGTCAAATGTTCCGGGCACCTACTGGCGGATTCGAAGATTTATCAAACTCATGCCCTTCAATTTCATCAGACACGGTGCTCTCCGATAGCAACTTGCTGGTCATTACGTTTGGACGCTTGGTAGTAACCCGCTGGTTTGTGAAAGAGTGATCAGGAGAAGAATCGTTCCGCTTCGTCGGGATGGAAGGTGCGAGAGAAACTGCAGAGACTCGATCAGCCTGAGTGACAGGATCCTTGGACGAAGATGATGGGGGCGGCATAGCCGACTTGCTGGAGTTCCCATTTTTACGCCGTGGAGTTTGGGTTTGTGGTTTATGACGAACAATATCAACATCAGCCCATGACATATCCATATCGACATCGGCATCGAGTCGATCATCATCAAGGAGCCTCGAGTCGGCAATTGGGGAATGGGTCGAGGCTACGACAACGGTATGATGAGTCGGCATCATCAGAGGCGGGTCGGAAGGGGCATTATTGACCGAGGAGGCCGCGGGAGTTGAAGTTATTGGTTTTGTGGGAAGTGGCACCGTTTCGAGGGGCCGGCTTTGCTCCTTTGGTTGATCGTCAGGATGAGGCTCGGCTGCAGCAGGTTGCGATCTAACGCTACCCTTGTTTCCAGAACCACCACCTTCATGGGAGGCTGTCTTTATATGACCATTGTACCGTTGGCCAAGCTCGGTGGAGGTAGTAGTCATATAGATAGGCCCGACTGCCCCGGGCTCAGGTTGGGCTTTACGGGGACGTCCTCGTTTACGGGGAGTGGGGGCGCCGTTGCGAGTTGCCGCAGCGACAGAGGCTGCAGTGGATGGCATCTCAGGCGCCGCTATTTCTTTCCCAGCTTCTTCCACAACGCCTCGAAAAGCGTCTGACTGGGGTTCCACTTGGGTGAGATACTCTTCTCCCATCTTATCTTGTGGAGCTGCATCGTTCAGCTCGGATTTGCGGGGGCGGCTGCGTTTCTTGGGCGGTGCTTCTTCCTCAGCTTCTTCTTCCGGGAGTGGGTGCTTCTTTGGTCGCCCGAGTTTCTTGGGTGCAGCGTCAGCATCAGGGACAGGGTGTTTGGGAGGTCTGCCTCGTTTTTTTGGAGTGGGAGGGATACCAGCAGGGGCATCGGGTTGATGGTCAGCGTCCCCAGAGGGATCGAGTTCATTCGATGGCTCCAGTTGAGGCACTGAAACGGTGGTTTTACGAGGCCGACCACGCTTCTTGGGCGATGACACACCTTCGCCTTCTGGGACAGATTTACGAGGACGTCCACGCTTTTTCGGAGGTGCGTCAGGATCAGAAATTGGATTTTTGCGGGGACGTCCGCGCTTTCGCGGAACGTGTTCACCTCCGGCAGCGAGTGCAGCAAGACGACGGGCTCGTGCTTTCTTTCCACCTTTAGTCTCTTCGGAGTAAAGCGTGTCATACTCGTCAACAATCTTGGTGAGTGAATCACGCTCGTGGTCGTAGAAATCTTCAACCTCGTAGAGCCTAAAGCCGCCGACATCGTCGAGGTTGAGTTTTAGGAGCTCTCTTTGATCCTCGTCAGCAAGTTCGAGAATTTTAGGGTTGGTGAAGTGAAGATGCAGATTAGGGACCGTCCAAAAGGTGTGACGACGCTCACGCCCATAATGGCCGAGATCACCGATGATTTTTGTGTTCATGAGGTGTTTAGGAGGGGCAGAGGCGGTGAAGGTTTCAAGGTAATGCTCGATAGTACGCTTGTCGAGATTACCAAGCTCGTCCGCCAATCGCTTCATCAAGACGAAATGAACATTAGAGATACTAGTTCCCAGTGGGGCTCAGAGTTTCACTTACGTTGATGGTGCTTCCTCCCTTCCCAGCCGCTTGAACACAGTCGACCACTTGTTTCTGGACGGTAGCATTCCAGAATGGCATTTGGGATGGAGACGGATCTACGGTAGTTTGTGTGTATGTGTGTGGGAGGGTGGGGGGGTATTGTGTGAATTGATGCAACAATCTAGGGAGCATAAGAAGATTCTGACCTTGAACCGATACCGGAATCTGATGCACTGTTGGTACTTCTGATAGAAGGCGTAGACAATTCGTATTACCCCTCGCACGAGGGACTATAATCTTTTGCCACAGACCCTCACGAACGCCCTCTTTGATACGAAGGTGAAAGAAGCGTCGATGCTGTTTGGTTGGATGGTGACAACCCTGAGGCAACAACGAGCTCGTCAGCGAAGGAGACAATGAAAGGAAAGAAGAAAAACGTACGATAGCAATGATGATGTTACTGTATCGATGCGTCCAGTTTTCACAATGTTTTAGGAGCTTGATGACCCGTGCTCGAACGAGTGGAGCACTTGATAAAAATCTTCCATCAACTGGCTCAAAGTCCAACTGGAGAGCCTCTCTCTGTGCATCCTCCTTGTTCAGCTCGCCAGATTCGTCCTGGGATGGTTCTGATTCTGTCACATCCGGGGCGTCCATGTCGTCTTCACCACCCTCTTCATCGTGGTCATCGAGGTCGAGGGTCTGTGAGGTGTTTGGTTCACCACGCTGGCCCTCTGACGCAACTGCAAGTTCCTCAGCGTGAATTCTTTGCCACGAGGTGCTCCTCTCCCAAAAATGGCGCAGGACAGCAGTGTTTTTGGAATGACCACCAGTCTGGATTTTGAGCCTGTGAAAGCGTATGTGAGTGCCGTAGTAAGGAGAAGGAATGACTCAAAGTGCTGACGCTAGATTGAGATCGACAAGGCTTTTCAGGAGATAAAAGACGGTTCCAGACGAATAACCAGTGAGTTTGGTGATGTCGTCGACGGGAAGACCACGCTCACGAGCGCGGGAAATGATTTGAAGTGCTGTATAGGCCATATCGGACAGTTTGGAAGGCTAGAAGACGTTTTTGAGATTGAGAATACGGATAATATCGCAACCACAGCAATGGGGGACGCACTTGAACATGAGAGCCTGTCAGGGACTGGAAGATGATCTCGCGTGTTGTGGCGACGTGGAGGTCTTCTCCATAAATCTCAACAAGCTCGGTCCAAGAACGGGTATTTTCACCATCCTCGAGGGGTTCTAGTTCATCCCTTTTAGCGGAATCATTTTTTGAGCTGCCCTTCCCAGCTTTTGGTGCAATCCAGACATCGCGGGCGCCGTGGGGTTTGAGGCCGATCCGTACATTTGGTGACTGAATGAAAACATTCCAAAGATAGCAGAGATAGTCGTCATCGAGAAGTTGGGGTTCGGTTGTGGGGTCGATTGCGTAAAAGCTTTGAACGATTTCAGGCCATTGAGTGATGCTGCATCCTAGAAAATCGTGCGAAAAAGCCGGGAGAAAAAGACGACGAGCCGAAGGATCGATCCATTGTTTGTACATTCGCGCCATTGACGAGGTTCAGAGCATGTATCCTCACCTAAATCGCCCTCAAAGGAGAGCTCTTTGACGCAGTGGCCCAGTAGCTGTTCCATGACGAGCCTGTGCGCGAGTCATTCCATGAACAAGCGCGAAAAGACGACAAGAGAAAGTCAGCATTCGAGGAATCGAACGCGTCGCTCGTAGGCCGATCGTCGTACCAAGGCCAAATATAGCAAGAGCGGGTGGGCCCAGCGGGCGCGGGAGGCGCTAGAAGGACGCAGAACTTGGCCACCAACGAAAGAGTGAGACAGTCACGTGCTGCATATCTCGGCTCCGGAACCGGCAATTCAGCTCCCAACACTGTTGTCGTCGGCCTCGGACTGGGTCTCCAGTTTCCATCGATGCTCCTAGAGGGCATTCGACGCTCTTATTTTCGTCTCCAGCCACTTGTGCCCACCCTTCGATCGTCCATGAGCTCGTCCTCCCAGCTCCCAGTCTTGGCCTCAGTGGATGCAGTCCGAGCATGGCGCCAACGCCAAGTGGGACGGAGCATCGGTTTCGTGCCAACAATGGGGGCATTGCATGGTAGAGCTTCCATTCAAGCTTGCTATCCTCTGTCTCCTATATCTTACTCGAGTTGATGCAGATGGGCATATCGACCTCGGTGAGAATGCTGCTGTCAACTGGGCGCATCATCCATTTTGGCTCAAGATCAATATTCTCTGAAAAGTGCGAAAGTCCTTATCCCAAAACAACACAACTGTTTTGTCTATATTTGTCAACCCTGCTCAGTTTGCTCCTCACGAGGATTATGGGACTTATCCAAAAACGTTCGACACCGATATGGCGCGATTTCGCCAGGTGCTTTCGGAATTCTCGCCGTACCCCGATGCTGTCGTTTTCTTGCCAAGCGTGAAGGACATGTACCCCTCTGGGATCGTCCAGAATGTAGCTGACCAAAAGGGTACATTTATCGAAGTGAAAGGCTACAGCCACCAAATGGAAGGCCAAACTCGGCCCACATTCTTTCGAGGGGTGGCCACGGTATGAGAGTCGCTATTTCACCTGTTATTTATCTCCTCAGACTACTTCCTCCCTACTAGATCGTCACCAAACTGTTCAATGTGGTAGAGGTGAGTATCTGGCGTAATGTTCTCATCCATCTCTCTCATTTCGCTTCTGCTTGATAGCCTACAAGAGCTTACTTTGGCCAAAAAGACATTCAACAGGCCCTCATTCTGCGCCGCCTTACACAAGACCTGCTGATATCTCACCCACTTCCCTCCAATCTTATCGTCGTCCCAACTCATCGCGACAGCGATGGCCTCGCCCTTTCCTCCCGAAACGCCTACCTCACTCCAACCGAGAGACAATACGCCACGACGCTGTTCAATGCTCTCAAGGTTGTGGAGAACGCATGGAGCTCGGGTTCTTCGCGAGAAGCTGCCGTAGAAGAGGCGACTTCATTCGTGGCCAAACGTGCTGCCGAAGCCAGCCAAGCAACGACGGGAACGGCTGAGCTACGACTGGACTACATCGCCCTGACGGATCCAGAGACCTTTGAGCCTATCGCCGAAATTGACGTCTCCTCAAGATCAACGCGACCAGTAATCCTGAGTGGTGCACTCTTTGTGGGGAAAACAAGGCTGATCGACAATTTCATCCTTGGTGATGTGAACGCAGTTCTTGGAGGACCATAGAACCTCGCAGTGAAGGGACTGGTGACGCCATAATTGTTAGACTGTAGAACATTCATCTAGCGTGGTGGTAGCAATGTGCGTTGTATCTGATAAATGCATACAATGAAGCCAAATAGCGTAGTGAGATAATCCCTGAGCAATAGTGTCGTAGTGCTCTTTCGATTCGGCGCCCACGAGTTCTGCCTCTTCTGCCTAACGCAGTCGTGTATAGCAGAGATTGTTCAGAGCACAGGCGTCATAGTGGGACGCGGTCGGGATTCCTCAGTCTACCGCCTACTTCTTTGACCTCAAGAATCGTATGAGACTAGGGGCATCAGCAAATACCCTCGGACCCTTTGTTTGGACCGTTTGGACCGTTTTAGAGGGCCAAACGGGCCAAACTCCAAACGGATCAATTCAGTCCAAGCAAAGGGTACCCGTTTCAGACACGAAAACACGTCAAACAGGCTGAGAAAGCGGCCGACTTTTTCTGATGTAGACAGAAATCATGATAACGGGTACATCATAGATTTGTAAAATGTTACAAGGCAAGAGATATAATCTACAGGGTCGATAGAGAATGAAAAACATAACTAGTGGTACAACAAAAGATCTCGCCATCTGGTCATTCAATAGGGAAGCTCTCGAACATCCAGCAAGGACTCGATCACATCAGCCCAACAGCAATGGTACACAGCATATATCGTTAGCATAACGAGGGCTAGTACGGCGATCCCTCGAATGCGATTACTTCGCCTATCTGCTTCTGATTCGAATGCAACCATCTCATGCACTGCTCCTTGCGACTCAAGGTCAAGCGTATGGGGCATGGAGCTAGACCTAAACTCGCCAACAGGACAGTGATTGTACTTCTCCAGCGGAGGCACCGCTGAACGAAGGGGTGATGGCAACGGGAAAAAGCGCTGGTCGAAAGGCAGCCGAGTTTTCGGCGGAGGTTCGAGGTCGCGCATGCTGACCGAGAACAGCGCTTTTGATGAAGTGGTCGGGCAAAGGGACGGATTATAGCTAGCCGGAAGGTGAGGAGTAAGATGGAGTAGAAACGCATAGGCGTCGCTAGATACACACAAATAAGTAGGTCAGTACTGGACCAGTGGCAGTACGAGGAACGAACGAACTCGGATTGTTTCTGGCGCTCCTTTGCCTGGAACGGTTGGAGATCCACTGAATTATGTGAAGCATCCATAGCCAGTCTCTCATATATCATGAGAGGGATTTCCAGTATGTAGGGACACTCCGGATTGCGCAGCATGTGGTCGATAGATCTTTCCCCCAGCGAGTCTACATGGAATAAGCCAGGGAAGATGATGATTCATTAGGAAGACGATCACATACCTGGAGGACACAGAGGGTCGGAAATTTGGCCCCCATCAGACGCGCAAAGCCAGTGATGAGGGGGCAGCACGTCCTCAGGCGCGAGTTCGACCACCACCTAGCCAAGACCGAGTGGGAAGTGAGTAAAATGTGAGCTTCCCTGCCATTGGCCCTATATCACTTACTGAAAATGAGTCTAGCACGCGAGAAAGCGCAAGCTTTCTGGAAAGGATGCTGCTGTCGAACGGCAGAAACTAAGGAGCAGTATGGCGTCGTATTTTCTCTGGGGCAGGGCACAAGTAATCACTCACTGTTGTATGGTCGCTGTTACATACGACCAAACAGAATCCCGGTGCGAGATTTTTGACCTTGGCGTGCTCAAAGATCAAATGAGCACGTGTGGCTCGAGTCGCTGTTGGTGTGGGCAGGGGCATGCTTGACAGTGAAGAGCGAGTAATTCGGGGAACTGGATATATTTATCTACGCCCGTCATCATCCGTGTCTTTGTTAGAAGTCAGCTCCTTGAGAACTCGGGTCTTTCGAGTAGAATCCTCCGCTGTAGCTTGCCGCTTTGGAGACCGTTACTGCTGGAGCCGAGGTGGCTTTTTGGTAATTTCCTTGGGGTTTCGGCATGAGCCAGTAGCCTGGGGCAGGAGGCCGAAGCAGAGATGGAGGGAGAAAGGTCACAGATGACCGACATATGCTCTGTAGATTGTCGGCGATGATCGGCGGGTGCGCCATGGCGGGTGACGGGTTGAGTCATATAGAATCCCGCACTTTAATGTTTCCAATTATTCGTGACTGATTGCTTCATCTAATCTTCGATCGATCTTCGGTGGTCATACGTGCTCGGCTCCCGTCTCTGGTGTCGTCAGGCACGGCGATGGTTTTTGCTCCTCTTGGGCAGTGGATGATTCGGTCAGGTGTAGCGATTCGATAGCATGGAAGTGTCTTGCAGCATCTGCGAATTCCTATATTGGCTGTAAGTGCTAGGCTCGGTTGTTCCTCAAGGGTCAAATCGGCGTCCTTTTGACAAAGTCAGGGGAAGCGCGCCGTCCATTAATACTGGAGCCTGCCGTGAGTTGCGCGATTGTTTTGGTGACAGCATCTTATCATTTATGGACAATATTGTAGATCTCGATGCACCAGTGGCCGAAATCGCCCAAGCAGATTACTTCAATTTCGCGCGGAAGGAGCTGACCGTGGGAGTCAATGTCACACATCTGTTGTTGTGACCAGCGCGCCTCGAGATCCGACCACCAATATGTCCAACTTTAGACGGCTAGCCCAACAAGGCGTGTCGCGGGCTCTAAACGTAGCGCCGGAGTAGCTCATCGAGAACTGTCGGGTCGCGAAAGGTTTAAAGATGACGCTGGCAGCATGGGCTGTCCTTCAACACCCTCGAGCTGACTTGTCAGTGGCTGCCGCGTTGTGGATCCCCCTCCATTAATGTCGACTGCTCCAACTTCCCCTGCTTCTGCGCATAATACTACAGGAGCCCCCGAAATTGCCCCGCCAAGCTTCGATATGTCCATCCCCAAGCATGGCGGCGTCGTCCCTCACTGCGTCGAGGCCACATCACTCACTCCTCGCTTCATGACTGCGACGTGGAAGGATGATCCTGAAATGACTCGCTTTGGTGGTAAATCCATCTGGGCCTTTCTGAACGATCGGATCCGATACAAGGGACCTCAGACGCCTCGTTATGGAAAGATGGCTGTCCACAGCTACTGGTCTCAACGTGAGCTCCCACTTGTTTCTGCATCTTAGAGAAACCCACTGAAAATGACACCTCTAGATGCGTTTGTCTTCCCTCGAGCTGTAGCCCCCATTATTTTGCAGTATATCTCCATGCGATTCTTCAACTATTCCTGGTCTCTTCCGCTCACCTGGATGGTCTACGCGGTTTCCTTCCTCAAATTCATGGATCATATGGTCAACCATTTTAATCGCCTTGGAGAGCAGCACGGCTTCTTGGATGGAGAAAAGCCGAGAGACAACGTTCCTGACATACGCCTTGCTTCAGCTTCGGTAAGGGCCTCGACCTCAATCTGCTTGTAATATAGCGTAGCTGATATTCTTCAACTAGATTGGCTCTATCCTGACAGTCACCGCCCGCCCTCTTTTGCAGTGTCTACTGGCGTACAAGCGCCACGAATTACCGCATCTAGGACCTTGGGCACCAGTTCATATGTTCATCCATACCGCCTTGGTTGACTTTTGGTTCTAGTAAGCATCATGGCTCGCGGCATCAATCTACGTGGCTTAGCTTCCTTCACCTTAGTGTGTACCATCGTGCTATGCATGACGTCGATTTTCTATGGCGCTTCCACAAAACCCATCATATGGCAAAGCATCCCAGCACACCGCTCGCGATCTTGGCAGGTTTGTGTCTTTTTCCACATGGAGACGATGACGAGAGCTCAATACCTCTTCATCACTAGACCCAGTTCAAGAGTTTTGCGATATTATCGTCATCCCTCTGCTCGCATTCATTTGCTATCCTCTGCCGTTCCATCTCTGGTGGCTCACGACAGTGTACCTCCTTTTCATCGAGGGCGCTGGCCACACTGGGACGCGACTCTACTGGACTTCCGCCATAACGGGCCCGATCCTCAAGCCTTTGGGTATGGAGCTAGTCTTGGAAGATCAGTATGTAGCTGTGCATTATCGGTTTTGTCAAAGCCTCTAAATTGTCATCCCCCTTAGCGATTTGCATCATCGCAGCGGTTGGGGAAAGTCGTCATCAAACTATGGCAAGCAGACGAGGATCTGGGATGTCTTATTTGGGACCACACGACCACGGCTGGAAATGGTCCCTGAAAATATCGATTGGGATAACCAGGTGTGAGGTGCTTCTGGGTAACTTATAAGGCCGCCCTCACCTATTCGCCCGTCGTTGATTATTTGTAAAATCGAATATGTTAACACATCAGTTATACATCTCCCAACTACTTGTAACTGTTACATAGAATGAAGTGCTTTTCATGAATCTAACGAGCTCATCAGTTGCTGGCTCGTAAATTTCTGATTATATTCTACTAGTGTATCCATGATTTCCAACTAAAGGCTAGGATTTCACGCATTTTAGACAGCTCACTCCTGCTTGATACGTCAGATGAAGCAAGTCAACTGTTTGAGACGACGCAGAGCCTCACGCTGTCTACGTGATCTAAAGGGCTCAAGGCTTAGTTACAAGTATCTACTATCATTGTTATTGTATCGATTTTTTTTACCAGGAAAACTAGAGAAAAGTCAGCCACAGCTGGAATTCCTTACGTGCGATTGTTCCAATCAATATTCTCAGGCACCATCTCGAGCCGTGGCCGTGTCGTCCCAAAAAGCACATCCCACATTCTCGTCTGTTTCCCGTAGTTTGATGCAGAATTCCCCCAACCATTCCGATGATGAAGATCACTAGGAGAAGCGGGGATTTAAGCAAGTGAGCAAGAGTAATCTGGGGACGGCCTGGGGTAGAAGCACTGACTGGTCTTCGATCAACAGCTCCATCCCCAGTGGTTTGAGAATAGGACCTGTTACTGGAGAGGTCCAGTACAAACGAGTGCCTGCATGCATCACGGCCTCAATGAAGAAGATATACACTGATGCAAGCCACCAGGCGTGAAATGGTATTGGATAACATGCAAATGCGAGTAGGGGGATAACGACAATATCGCAGAATGTTTGCACCGGATCTAGAACGAGATTTGGGGCATTGAGGATAGATACTTGAGGTTGGTTTTCAGTTGGGACACACCTGCCAGTATTGCAAGCGTAGTGCAAGGGTGCTTTGTCATATGATGAGTCTTGTGGAACTGCCACAGGAAATCCACCTCATGCATCGCTCGATGGTAGACGCTTATAAACTTCTTTTAGAATCATCGACTGCAAGAGAGTGTGTAATACTCACTAGAACCAGAAGTCAGTTAAACATGTATATACGAACATGTGGATAGGTGTCCACAGACTCATATGAGGCAGTTCGTCACGTTTGTATGCAAGAAAACAGGCGAGGAGTGGCCGTACGGTCACAATGAGAATAGTCCCGATCTGAGGACAAATTTGTCAGAGTTGTAATGAATCCCAGTAGCCAGGACGTACAGAGGCTGATGCCAGGTGAATGTCCGGAACGTTATCCCTCAGTTTCTCGCCGTCAAGAAATCCATGTTTTTCGGATAGACGGTTGAATTCATTAGCCATGTCGTCCGAGAAACCCAGAAAGGAGAAAGCATAAAGGACGAATGCCAAAGGGACTGGCCACGAGTAGTTGAGGAAACGCATTGATATATACTGAAGTAAGATTGGTGCGGCTGCGCGTGGAAGCACAAAGAGATCTTATTGCGCACTAGCTCAGCTGTGACAGCGGAGAACAATAGGTTGAGAGTGGCTTACGTTGTGACCAATAACTTTGTACAGCTATCTTCCCAATGCGTGCAACTTGCGGCCCTTTGTATCGCACTCGGCCGTGAAGATATGCCCAGAATGACTTTCCACCATAGCGGGTCATCTCAGGGTCATCCTTCCATGACGCCGTCATGAAATGGGCAGCAGGCGAAGTCGGGGACTCGCAGAATTCCGAGGCGGCTTTGGGATTGGTCGGTGAGGCCATTACGATGTGGAATGATCAAGCGCCAAATTACAAGGGGTATATGAGGGAGTCCAGCTTGGGATTGGCAGATATTTCAGATTCATCCTATCTAAATCTTCAATTTGCAAGCAGGTGGAGCGAGCCAGTCCAGCGGTCAAGACTGCGGATTAGAAGACAGTGGACACAGCTGTAACGATCCATCACTGGTTTTCACGTAAAATGGCTACAATCTGATGGAGTGCTAGGTTTTGAAAATCACAGTCTGCTACGGTTCCCTTGACAGTGAGGGTGAGTGATGAAGATAGCAAAGTTGGAGAGTTGTGTCTAAAAACATAGGGTCCATATTTGGCCCAAATTGTCGTAGAGCTATACGCTTTATCGAGGTAAAATCAATGCGGGTGTTTCGCTGATGGGATAAAGGGAGTTTAGGAACTGTTTTCATAGTGAGGTTGGTAGCTCGGCTCCGACGGCTATCCACTGCGCAGCTTGTGCTGCATCGTCAGCATCGCGTCCGCACCCGGTAGGGATTCTTAGATTATAAGTAACCGCCAATGCCTTGTTTGCAACGCGGGGATCTCTTTGCCCTTGATCTCATAATCTGCATCCCTAAGTTGGCGACGAACCTCAGTGCTTGTTGTGTGAAGAATGACTGCAACGTTACTTGATTTTCTGGTAAACCCAACAAACCAAAATGATCGTTTCTATGCGTTTTTACACCGGGCCTTTAGGGAGGTGGGTGTGCTCCTCATTCTTGACGTGTAATTAGCCACAGCAACTACAGTATTTCATATCGCATGATGCTCAGCGTGCGGGATGAGCTTGACCGAACACTGGTATCTAGATATTTTTGGAATATGGAGTGATGTCGTGTGGCGTTGCTAGTCGTATCATAGAGAAGATGAACCGTACCAAAGCCATGGCACGGAGCTGTCACCAAATCCATCCGACGGGCTGATGTCCAGCTACAAGTATGTATCAAGTGGGCTCAAAGTTGCGTCTCGCTCTTAGATACTACGGGACCAAGATCTTGCCGCTGCTGAATATGGCTATCAGGGGCGCCGCCAGCAGGCTACGATCCTGGGAATCCATCTTGCGGATGGGGTCCCAGGGATTGGGGTGTTGGGCTTCAGGGGCTATCTATGTCGTTTTGTAGCTTGTAATCCGCAAACCGTTATGCTGGCTCACGGCCCGCAGTCCTTTGAAGACTCGAATATTTGAGGATCGCACCTATAAAATGATCATACACCTCAACTGAGCTGGCACCCTCACTGCTTAACGTTCATCTGTCGTAGGCGACCTGTACCTCGATTGATCCTTCAAGGCATTATCATCTATCATGTCTCTGTCCTCCGACGCCAACATTCCCCACGACTTCCGCAAGCCCTTGCTGTCGCAAACCACTCGATTCATGACAGCATCATGGAAAGATGATCCTGAAATGACTCGTTTCGGTGGGAAATCCATCTGGGGCTTTCTAAACGATCGAGTGAGATACAAGGGGCCTCAAGTTCTGCGTCATGGAAAAATGGCTGTACACAGTTACTGGTCCCAACGTAAGTCCGACTCGTAATATAATGCTCTTCGGCTAGTTTGTTGAAGATCGAACTATCAGACCGCTTTGTGTTCCCCCGTGCTGCAGCTCCGATCGTCTTTCAGTATATATCAATGCGGTTTTTCCACTACTCGTGGCCACTTCCTCTCGCCTTCGTTGTTTATGCTGTGTCCTTCCTCATCTTCACCGACCATATGATCAATCACTTCAACCGCTTAGCAGAGGAACATGGTTTCTTGGACGGGGATAGAATCAGAGACGATGTGCCTGACATTCGGTTGGCTTCTGCTTCGGTGCGTGCTCATTCACAGCCGCTAAATCAGAAGACTGAAAGCCTATCATTTTAGATCGGCTCAATCCTTACCGTCACGGCTCGCCCACTTCTGGGATGCCTACTAACATATAAGCGCCACGAACTTCCGCACCTTGGGCTCTGGACCCCTGTTCATATGTTCGTTTACACCGCATTGGTCGACTTTTGGTTTTAGTGAGTTTCAGTGCCGTTTGCGTCTGGGTGTTGTTAGTGTCGCTCAGTAGCTGCCATAGCGTGTACCATCGTGCTATGCACGAGGTGGACATCTTGTGGTGCTTTCATAAAACTCACCACATGGCCAAACATCCAAGTACCCCGCTCGCGATTCTCGCAGGTACGTTACTGCTCTGGTTCCCGCTCCAAAAGATGTTATATAACGACTATTTTGGGATGCAAGATCCTGTGCAAGAGTTTTGCGATATCCTCCTCATCCCACTTCTTGCGTTCATCTGCTATCCACTGCCATTTCACATTTGGTGGCTTACAACAGTATACCTCCTCTTCATCGAAGGGGCTGGTCATACAGGTACGCGGCTCTACTGGACTTCCGCCATAACAGGTCCTATCCTCCAGCCGTTGGGAATGGAACTAGTGTTGGAAGATCAGTGTGTACCACTCATTATTTAATAACCTTTGATCCTGATCTGTGCGCATCGCTTCTCGCTAGTGATCTGCGTCACCGGAATGGCTGGGGAAGATCGTCCTCAAACTATGGGAAACAGACGAGAATCTGGGATGTGGTGTTTGGTACTACTCGACCACGGCTTGAAATGGTACCTGAGAACATCGACTGGGACAATCAGGTGTAGCGGTCAGTAGCCTAACACCACTGTGAAGGAACTGGCGAAACGTCGTCATCAAGTCGACTGCTGCCTTGCAATCGCTGGCTGTGTTAGTTTTGCTGACAAAGCGAACGAGAGCTGCCGTTGAGCCTAGCGGAGGCAGGTTGTAAACTAGATGTTTGTGTAACAATTGTGCCCTCATTGCAACCCAGTGGTTTGCATGAAAATGGCCAATGTAGATCTATTCTCCACAGTTCCTGGATATATATGAGAAGCTGGACTTGCTGCATCGACCAGGACCTTAGAAGTCAACCGATATGAGAAGCGCAAGAGCCAATATTTGGACGACCCAGGGACAGAAAATACCAGCTGGTGATCGGGCTGGTATTATCGTGAAGATGCGCATTTGACCAGACAAGAGATATTAGACATCTCCCCAGGTATTTCAGTACTTTCGCCCACTGTCGGGCAGAGCGAATTATTGCGGTATCTAGGGATCGATGCGAACTGAAAGTATTGGTCTTTCGAGGAGTGCCGCACGGTGAAGAGCTGAGTTGTCAGAGTTGATTGTGATTGCGTTCGAGCCAGAAAGCCTACGAAGCCATGACCCCCTCTTTGGAGGCGTTATTTGCCGGCATATTACCCGGATAGAAGCGCTCAGGGTGTTGCTGAAATAGGTGATGGGTTGCTAAGACATAGATGGCCTGAGGGTCCTGTTGAGGGACCGGCGTCAATCTCAGCGTCAATATTCGTACATGCTATAATCATTTTCAGCGTAAAAAAAAATCACAAGAATGTGGTGTAAAACAACAAGTAGGAAAGTTGAGTCGATTGTACTCAAACTTCCGGCATTCCTGAGTACTGAGTCCGTGGAAATGAGCTTTGGGGTGGATAGGCAGGGTAGCGGCTCGCAGTGCTTGGATGGGCGGAGTTTGGAACTGTATAGCCACCTCCACCTCCCGACGGTGCATAGTATGGCGTTTGTGGAGCGGGGTAAGGGTTGTAGTTTGGAATGTTCGTGGCGCCTGCCGCAATGCGAGGAGGTGGAGACCCGCTGTTAGGTGGCCATGATCATCGTTAGTCGAGGAATTGTCTGTCAAAGAGAAAACATGTTACGCACGCATAGTATGCAGAAGCTGGCCCGCCACTCAGGTTTGTTGGAGTCCTCCCGGTTGTTTCGCTCATTGCATACTGCGTAGCTGCCGGCCCGCCAACCCTACTAATACCACCAGTAGCCATCATGGCCTCATCACTTCCACCGTCAGAAGGGAGTGCAACGGCGGCGGGAGTACGGGGGCGATTTACGTTCCGCATTAGCCAATAGGCAAGAAGGGCGACGAGGCCGAGACCGATGATCCCACCCACAACACCTCCAGCGATCGCCCCAGTGTTGGAGCTGTGCGAGCTGGAAGGTGGATTACTTGTCGTAGAGTGGCCAGTAGTAGTCGCACCCGTCGCCGTGTTGGGTGAAGAGCTGGTTGTTGTGCTTGCTGGGGATGAGGTTGTGGCTACAGTAGGGGTGGCCTCTGGTGCGTCTAGAAGACATGATTAGAGGTTAGTAACGTGACGAAGAGCCCATAAGGAGGAGAATTGAGCAGGCAAAAAGCCAGTAGACAGCCAAGGTCAAAATGATCGTGACGCCGTATGGTTTAGTCTACGAGTTTAGCCTACTACTTACCTCCAACAATTTGAGCCTTTGTAGGATCGAAGAAGTCACCCGAATCGCTCGGTTTCAAGAATGCCCAGGCGGGTACGCGGGTTCCAGACGGAATGATAGAGTCATATGAGCCCTCTGGAGAAATCATGCTGGTGGGGCAGTACGCGGAGAACTCAGACCATGAGAGGAAGGTTTGGTTCTGGCATGCACCGCATGCCGAGTCGAGCATGTACACGGGGGTCGAGCATATACCTTATGGTCCGGGGCAAATTGAGCATCGATAGTGACAGAGAGTTACGGCAACGGCATCTAAGCTTACATGGATTTTGAGTGGACGTATCATTAGTGGGTCCGATGTAGTGAAAGCCTTGTGCCAAGGGAAACATCTCGAACGCTACGAGCCAGTGGGGCAATTGTCAGGAGAAACGCCTTGAGGACGGAGGGAGCACGAGCTTACAGCCTGCTGAACATTGTGCTTGTAACCAAGCGGCGACCTAGAAGGTGACACCAAGCATGTAGACTGAATTTGCTATTTATTTGGCGATTGATAAAGGAGACTCAACTAGGCAGGGGTTTTGGCTGATGATGGGAAACGTGGTGAAGAGATAATGCAAGGAAAATAGATATATTGAGTGAGCACGAGGAGCGGGAACATGAAGATGAGCCGGTGTACCTCAAAGTGTTGTTGGCCTATCGATGGTGGTATCGGAGATAACGTCGCCAGGTGAAGAAACCACACCATGACATGTTGTCAGTAATCTGAGCTTATCGCTGCCCTGGCCCTGGCAGCGCACTTACCCAGTCCCAGCCTGGGATACAACTGATATCGGCCTTGGTAAAGGGGTGGGGAGCGTAATCGTCAGTTTTTCTGCTCTTGATTCTTCGAAGGACAGAACGCATACAATGCCAAGAGGTTGCGCTCGTCCCAGCAACGGTAACGTCACCAGAGCCATGACAGTGGTCATAGATATGGGGCCCATCGTGAACGTGGTCGACAATGATGCCAAGTTGTAGCCTTCTTTGTTGCGTGGTGTTATGGGGATCGGAGGCCGAAGTCAAGGCTTGAATGAGCACGTCGCTCTTGCTTGTACCTCAGGATCGCAGAGTTCCAGACTCGATGGCTTGAAATATTAATGTCCGAAGGATAGGCTCGAAGAAGATGGAAGAAAGGGTCAAAGATAGCCAAGCGAAGGGTCCGAGAGCTTAGTAATTGTGGCAGAGGTGTGGTGTTGACAACGGCCAAGCGCAACGGTTACAATAGAAAGCGATAGCATCACGTGGGTCTATGCCCGAGGTTATAAATAACAGTGTCAGCCTTCTGATCATACAGTGCATGATATACCGAGTGGATTGCACACGTAAAATGGCATCAGCCCATCAAACTTCGGCGGAACTCAACAGCCCACACACGAGTCGTAAACTAACCCCAACAAGATCTTCTGTTCATTCGTACTCGAACATGAATCAGAGCCAAAATGCAATGCTAGGAGCCAAGTCATAGCGTACGTCATTAACTACCACCACGGAAAGGTGCGATACCATCCCAGCCCTTTCATTGACCATGAAACAAAAATATTACTTGTTTGTATCACCATCTGGTCGCGCTTCGGGCATTTTCTCCGAGTGCCGTCAAATCATAACCAACGGCACCACTACGTTCTGTTAGGAGTATATTATGAGGCTTCATAACTCACTTAATAATTCAACAACATATGCTGTCAAGAAGCCCGAAAACTTGATTACTCAATCACAAATATGCTAGACTCATAGGACGAGTATGATGACATCCAGTAGCATGAGTCTAACCTCTGGTATCTGCTAGGAAAACCAGCCCCGCTGTACCTTCTCTCCCGCCACTCTCACATGCGTATGGTGGCTTCTGTCGGCCTGCGAATGCGAGCAACAAGAGATATTTCTGAGCCACTCATCACCATGCGGTATCTCAATCCCCCTTTCATCGGTCATCGGCTGATGCCCATCATGGCTTGCCACCATATCCATATCAATACGGCATTCCCCTGCACCACAGCGGCACCCGAACCCATGTAATATATGTGAGAGGGTGCATCGACGGGATGGCTCGATGAGCATCATTCGCTCTATCGTGCTTTGTGATTCGCGCGGAAGAAGACTGAAGATCGAGTTCTCAGCCGAATGTGCCCCAGATAGCTGAGGATTAAGAAGTCCAACCTGCGGCTGGTTGTTTACAGCTTGTCCAATGTTTGAGGACACGGCCGACATCCTGGTAAGCGCCGGGCTTAGAGGCACATCCTGATTGAATGATGATCGGGACGAGTGAGGGATTGAATCTGTGATGGAGGGCGAGATATGGTCCATGATGACGGGTTCGGGATCTTGCGAGTCGACAGACATCCACGCTCTCAATGGTAAGCCTCCATGCCATAGACTCTCCGCCCAATTGAGAACCATCAGTTCGCCACGGGACACCGCCTCGCCCGAAGTGCTTTGCTCGCCATCCTCCTCACTCGAGGGCTGGTGACTCTCTTCCTTGCGTAAGCGGGGTGTAAAACCTTCCAGTATAGTGGGCATAGGAAATGTTGGGGAATTGTACCCCTCACGGGTGTGTAGGGGGGTTTCGAATGCAGCTAGGGCGGCTTGACCGACCGCCAGTGTCCTTTCCTCATTATTTCTTAGTTTAGCAGTCAAGCCAATACTGAGCCCCACTTCCCTGGGCGTTGGTCTATCGGGGGACAGCCAGGACTCACGTCTGTTCTCTATCACTATGGCTGGGGATGCCGATGAGCGAAGAGATTCAGCGTCGTCACGCTCTACTGAATCATTGCCTCCAGGTATTACCGATTCTGGCTCGGCGTTTACCCGCTGGACTGTTAGCTGGGGGTGCGTTATAACAAACGACCTGTAGCCAACATCATTTTTGAAGTCCGATACCTTCCACGGAAAGCGCCGTAAGGTCATGAGAAGGAAGAGGACCGCAACGCTCCACACATCTGCTTTCCGGGGATCATAGCTGCTCTGGGTAAGGATTTCTGGAGCAATGAAAGGACCCATACCGGTGATTCCGGTGGCTGCGACAGTTGCCTTACCTGGGTAGTGGAACACGGTGGCGCTACCAAAGTCAATGAGCTTGACGAGGTTGCTTGTAGTCATCATACAGTTTTCGAGCTGTATGTCACGATGAGCGAGGCCCATGCTGTGCATATAGGAGACGCCGTCGCAAATTTGACGGAACACACAGTATATCTCGGGGCGGCTCATCTTGCCAGTCATTACGATGCTAAGGAGATCGTATGGTGCGTATTCCATGACCTGGAAAAAGGAAGTTATAGTAGGTCAGATACATTGCCAAAATATACAGAATTCACCTCGTAATAGTGCTTATTATCACTGATCAGATCAATTGTCTCGATGATGTTGGGGTGATGAAGCGCACTGCCAACGCAGAATTCAGCGGTTATCTTCTTTTGATGCTCCTTGAGTGTCTCGCCCGCCTTCTTTGCACGAAACTCCTTAACGGCATAGTACGTTTCACCAGTGGTTGCGCTCCCCTTGAGGAGACGCACTGTGCCTCCAGCCCCAACCCCAAGTACTTGTCCCAACTTCCCGTACTTTTTGCTAAGATTGGCTTGGGTGGCTTGATCTAATGATCGGGTGAACAGTGTCTCAACTGAGCGGCTCGATGAAACCCAAGAGCCGGGCCTCCTCCTTAGCTTAGACGATCGCAAAGAAGATGGTGCTAATGGGCAGATACCATAGTATGTTGGCGGGTAGGATGTTGATGATAGATGTTGTGTTGGAGTGTTTTTGGTGAGAAGTGGATGGCCATAAGACTACGGTAGTAGGAGGAATTATCATTGGATGCTCACCATCGGATGCAGCAGTTTGAGAAGAATTCAAGGTGCCGCCCCAATATCTGGAGAACACTCGACGACGAATTTCTTGCCCAAGTTCTACATACTTGATGTCCATCGCGGACTCAAAGAGCCATTCGGAATCCGATCGTCGCGCTAACACTGCTCCCGCGAGGTGCTGTTGGATGAGCGAGCAAAAGAACCAGCAATTCTCCTGCAAGAAAAAAGTTTGAGAGGATAAGACAAGCTGGATGATCAGGTAGGTTAGACTCACTGGCCAAAGTTTATAGTAAACTAGTTCCTCAATGATGATACGAAGCAGCCTAGACAGGTCATTGAGGGTTGGATTCGCTGTGAGGTCTTTTCGGGTCTCTTGAGACGCTCCTTGAACCAGCTTGGCGAGGTCCGCAGACAGTGACGCCTAGATTAACACCGTGAAAGAAGTTAGCTGAAGATCAAAATTCTGACAAAGGAAGGGATTGACTCACTCTGTCATTCGCTTTCGTAACACCGCTTCCGAGAACGAATCCAAAGTCAGACACACCCTCTCCACGTCGCCGATCAAGTCTCAGCCACATTGTTTTCTTTCTTGCGCGTTGAAGTTGCAATATTATGAACCGGTGGGTAACAAGGCCCGCAGGCTCACAGTATCCTCTGACAGAGACAATCTCGGCGCCCTTCAGAGCGTTTCCCTGATCGATGAAGTCACACACATCTTCCAACGAGAACTCCATTGCCCCGCGCGCGGGAAAGAACGTAGAGAAAGACGCAACGGAGTTTCGATCAGATTGAGATTCTTCACCATCTTCACCTACGATGAGGGGAAGCGAAGTAGTGGAGCTTGACGGCGAGCCCGAAGGTATGCCGCTAAGCCAGGAGCGGAGCGGGTTAGTGCCATCATCTTCCGCAAAAAAATCGGCGATGGGAGATATTAGGGACAAGGTCGAGTTTCGGCGTATGCTCCATTGAGCATCATCTATGTCAATCCCAGCCCAGGTGGGTGAATGCTCAGAGTCGACTGTTGGGACGATGGATTCTGGGATCGTGGCAGTTGGCGAGTTCTCCTTGACGACAGAGATCGGAGTTATTATGCCTTTTCTCTGAGAACCAGCGTGAATGGGGCGACTTACCATCGGTCGATGTATGGATAGCGGACAAAGAATAGGTTAGATGTAATGTGATGCGCCACGAGAGATATACCGGCTCAGTTTCGGTCGGAGAATCAGTCCGTGCAGTGAAGCAAGCGAAGATTTTGGTTATCTGGATTTACAGTAAGAACACCAAAACTCGTTCGGATGAGAAAAGGTCTCATAGCATGGGCCGCATGGATGGGTAAGCAGGAAAGCGTATCGGCTCACAATTGGGATTGCAGTGCTATGGAAGTTGGCAGCTGGTGAAAGAATGAGGTTATTTTTCACTTGGCTATATATGCACTGAGTTTGGAACGTTTTCCAACCAGACTTGCTGTACTTGAAACCCAGCTGGTGAACAGCTTTCGTAGTGGGAACCGTGAGAAGAACTCGGAACCGAAAACTCTGTGCGAAACGCTCCTGACAATTTGGGTAGATATCAACATGCTTGGTTGTCGCGTCTATCACTGGAAGGACTACATGGTGCGCTCCAAGGACATGAGAACTACCGCAGATATTCTCTCCAATCTTGGCTTATTGTCTCAGCTGTTAGCCTCTTTGCAACACATATATTGTAAGGTCGTCCAACACTCACGACCCACCTGGCGTATGGATCTCATAGCAGATTACAGCATTCCTCCAATATATTGGGAAAGGAACAAAACTGGAAAGACCGATTCCAGTACATCGGCACTGAACACGATCCTCGGCTTATTTTTTCTGTCTTTGCTCCACAATTTACAATCGTCCGCTATATATTGGCGCACAAAGCGGATTCTGGCCATTATAGAGAGACATTGGCAACTTGGTGTCTCATAGAAGTGTTACCATACCCTTGGTCCCGGTGCCTAGGATTGACCAACTCGTGCGCTTTGACAATGGACACCGAAAGGCTGCGGTCATCCTCTGGCTGCTTTGGCTCCTCCTTTGGCTCCTTTGGAAATTACCGCGTCTAAGTCTCTATACTGAAGATCGAGCCACGAACTGCCAAGCCAGTGACTTAGATGCTGCATGATTCTCGACATCTCTTTGCTCCACTATTTCCAAATTCCGATCGACAGAATTGTCATTCTTATCCATTGTTTGCCCCTTGTTCCTGGCTCTCCGTTCGGTTCCCCTCGTCCTGCTCGACTCTCGGCAGCCCTCTAGGCTGGAAATATGCTTGGCATGCTCTACGTCAGGACAAATCGGACATTCACCTCGTCGATGCCTGCACCATAAATGGGAGCCGAAGGGCTGCGTGGGTCATAGCCAGGCCCCCCTTCTCACCTCCTTCCTGGCCCAGAACCAGCTCGAAGTAACGATCACGAAATGGAAGCTCCTCGAATCACCGTTGGCAAGCGCGCTTGGCTATGGGGTATGTGGCATGGTGTTCTCGCTTCTGAAAGCTGAGTTTGACGCGGGTTTATCCAGGTGCCATCGTTCTTGCTAGCATCATTGTCATCTGTGAGCGGTGTTATCACTTTTACACTTCCCCTCCCCTTGACCCACCAGAACCTGACATTCCGCCGACTATTCTAGCTACGGCAGGAGCCTCGAGCGCGGACGCTGACGCTGCTACGACTTACTACTCTAATGGTGGCGGATCCAACAACCCTCCAGATACGACGGACTGCCACTATTACGGCACATGTTATTGCCGGGAGACTGACGATTGCGATGATTACCACGAAGCCTCGTCTCGCCGATCTATGCCTGCGCCTATGCCTGAGCTGACCAAGCGCCTCGTGCATCTTTCGCACCCAAGTGAGGCAGACGACTCGGATCTTAGCGGTTTAGTCAAAGGTGTCAAGGGAGCGGACGGATGGGGGATCGGTGTGGGCCTTTTGACTATCGCGTCCGTGATTGGGTTGTAAGTATCCATCACTCCCTCTCTTTTCTTTGCTCTGGGGATCCCCAGCTTGCAATGTTCCAGAGTTCTGATCATCGATCTTCGTTTCGCTTCCAACTACTTGTGCGATCGTGGCGATGAAGAAGAAAACAGTGAATGGCGTCTGGGAGAAGAGAGTTTTCATGACACTTATCCCCATCTGGTTCTGTGCGTCTTGCTCACGTTCTCGTCCTCCGTGAAGATGAATCATCTTCGCGCTGCTATCGCTGAACGCTGCCTAACCTCTCCCCATCCCACTTATCTCCCATTAGCCTCAATTATTGCTACTCTTGCAGCGAGTTCCGATGGCTCTGCCTCTCTAGCTCTCGTCGCGTGGTCCTTCATCGCTCTGTTCCTTGGTACGTCAATTTCTTCCTTTCTCAGCGTTTTCGCGAATCTTGTGCCTCCTATCCATCCCGCTCATCTTGTACCGGCTCTCGCTGCATTTCTAGTCATCGTTGATGCGGTATGGGCCTACAAGGCGGTGAAGAGGGAGGAAGCGGCGGGGGGAGGGGATGCCGAAGCTGCAAAGAGCGAGACCAGTGCGGAGGCTGGAGCTGACGCCAACATTGAGAAGCTTCCTGCATCTCGCGCCTTCCCTCCTGAGGGCGAAGCTCAAAGCACTGATGAGAAGTAGCATTTTGTAATTCCGGGTTGAGACTGCTGTTTGCTTGTTGTTCGTTACTCTTGGGCTTAATCGTCTTGTGCTGCAATTCTGTTTTCTTGTAACCTGTTTTCATTCTTTTCTGGGATATATCCTCTGTAGCCAACGAGTCTCTAGTTGCATGAACTTGGGTTTTTTCATTTTTCAGCTCGGCATGTTCAAGTTCTCACTCGCTCTCGCTCCACGGATGGAAGGTTCGAGGTAGTTGTGGACCGTGGGAAGTTGACGGAACCGAATGGTCGCATATCGTCATCGAACACCAACCTCACCGCGAACACCAGTAGGAAAACGTCGACGTTGCTAAACCCGTCGTGCCCAATGTAAGAAATGCCAAAAACACACTTGCTCAGATGTGTTGGTCATCTCACGAAAACGTTTCATAATGGACTATATATGCCCCTAATTGTTCATCGCGTTTGTTTCGGAACCCATTCTGCGCTGCTTGCGTACGACAACCCCAGTAGTTCATTACCAACCATCAACTCATCCAAGGGCCACGCGTCTCGTCGTATAAATTCACCATAAATGACGGCAATCAAGAGAGAAGAATCGCCCCCTCCTCCACCATCCGCAGAGACGAGTGCGAGTAATAGTACTGCGGCTGCTGATCGTTAGTACCCAGTTGCATTTGCGCAGTTTCTGGCGTTGCTCTTTTTCTGCGCCCCCTTGGCTTCTTTCTGATTCTCTGCCTCTCCCCGATCACCGCCAATCCACATTCCTAATCTCACTCCTACTACCACTCACTTGCACCCGTCCATGTCCATGGCCTCAACCTCATCGTCGTCGGCGCCTACTCGCTCGCCAACACCATCTGCACAACGCGATCGTGCGGCCGATCTTGCACGCCTCAATGCATCGTTCCACGACCTCAACTCGCGGATCCATGCACACGACGTCTCCGAGGCAAATGCTACGCGTCATCTCTACACCGAACTCTCCTCTGTCCTCCGCGACCTGGGTGCCTTGTACATGCCCTCATCCTTTGGACGCCATGCAGCAGCCCAGCAACCTCCAGCAGACTCAACAGCAACATCATCGAGCTCTGACCCCATAATACCTCCTCTACCATCCTCCTCCGACCTCCATATGGCTTCAACCTCCGAGCCGATCATTCCGCCATTTCCGTCGTCATCATCGCATCCCTCGACAGCAGCTGAACCGCCCTCCAACTCGGAAGTGCCGAGCATACCTCCAGGGCTCAGCGGTTCGTGCTCTCTATGCGATTTCCAGTACCGCGCTTATCCAACTCACATACTCTGGAATGCTGCCAGAATACGCCGATCGTGAACTGTCCGACTATGATATCCTTCAGCTCACGCAACAACTCAAAGATGCAGAAGCAGAGAAGCGGGTATGTTGTGTGTCATTCTCTTGGCCCCTCACATATGTGTTGATTCACCTGTTTGAACTCAATTTCGGCGTCGTCGTCATGTGTTTATTATATCATGCTCCAACCGCCCCGTTGCCTGGTTGGCTCCAAACCCCACACTCGTGCACTTTTCTTGTCGTCTTGACTTCCATCGCCACTACGACGATTTTTGGCTGGACGACGTAAACATCAATGTCCCGCCCATCGACTTCAACGCCGTCTTTTCTGTCCTACTTTCGACCGCGGCCTCCGTTGTCCACCCCGCCGCCCTCCTCTCAACCATACAATCACCACCCTCACCCTCAACCACCCCGCACCCACCACCCACATGAACGGCGTCGCCTTTCCCGTCATCCGTCTGCTTCCTCCACCACCTCCCGATCATCGCTACTCTCACTCTCTAACGCATCACATCGCCGTCGCCACCAACACCACCACCATCACCATTACTCCGTCACCCAAAAACAGCCACTCATCGCAGCCACCGTCCCACTCACCGTCCTCAAATCCGAGTACGCATCCCCGATCGTGCGCGCCAAGATCGACTGGCTCTCCACGCCCTCCAACGCCAAGAACACGAACAAGTCACAAGGCTGGACAGGCCTCCGTCGCACACGCGGCGATGGCGACTGCTTCTACCGCAGTGTCGCGTTCTCGTATGTCGAGCGTATATTAGAAGCACGAGATCAGGAGCTGGCTGCTGCTTCGAGTCTGAGTACGCTCGAGGGCTGGCTGATGAATTTGGAGAGTGTGGGCTTTGAGAGAGGGGCTGTGCGTTTTTCTCCGTCCCTCGCATTCTTCACGGTTTTTGACTAATGATGGATCCCTCGATAGTTTGAGGACTTTTATGATGCCCTGCGAGAGATCATCACGAATGTGTTCCAGCCTGACGAGACAGGCTCGGTCCTCACACCCATCAGCCTCCTCGAGCGCTTCCAGGATCCCTACAGTGCGTCCTTTCTATCCTTCTACCTTCCTTTATACTCACCCACCCGTCCCGTATATCTCGATCTCGATCTCTCGCCCCTATAGTCTCCAACTCGATCGTCACCTTCCTCCGCCTCCTCACCAGCGCCTACATGCGCCTGAACGCAGACGACTTTGCGCCCTTCCTCCTCGACCCCGAGACATTCGAGCAGATCGACCTCGTGAGCTTTTGCTCGAGTCAGGTGGAATGCATGGGCAAAGAGGCGGACCATGTGCAGATCCAGGCGCTCACGCGGGCACTGAGGATCCCGGTGGACATTGCGTATATGGATGGGAACGCTGCGCTTGCTGCGGGCGCGAATGTCTCTGCGGGAGGAGACGAAATTGGTAAAGTGGACTTTGTGAGGTTTGAGGTGGATGGGCCTGCGGGGAGTGGGGATGGTGCTGAGCCCGTCACGCTGCTGTATCGGTGCGTTTCTTTCCTCGTCCCTTGTGCGTGAAGAACGGGAGGCTAACTCGTGTTCACACACTTGTGATATAGGCCAGGGCACTATGATATCCTCGAGAAGAAGGACGTCCTACCTCTGGAAGGCTTCGTCAGGGAGCGGAGTATACCTTTCCCGTGATGCTCTATTCCCGACCCTCCTTGTGATGAGCGAGTTCATTTGTACTATATTGTACCTGATACCTCAATATGCTGTATTAGTACAACTCCTTGTATTGAATAATCACTGATTCTTTTTCCGTTGTACAAAATCTTTGGGCTGCACTGTGGAATCTATGAGGCATACCGAGTCGCAGAAGCGAACAATGACTCATCGTGTCGTTCAGCAATCTGACAGACTGTTCCCAATGGCAGGCCCCACCAATGCAGGCTGAGACTCATTCGATCTATGAACAAACTTCTATATCTCACTCCAGGGCTCCGAGACTTTCCCACGTTGCTGTAACCATGCTCAGACCGCCTCTCAGCCCAACCTACTGTCAAAGTGTACTCGAAACTAGGTAGCTTGCTATGAGTGGCCGTCGGTCGCACCAATTTCTAGAATAAACTGTTTGCTTTCTTCAAAAAACTTTCTAGATAAAAAGGTATAGAACACTCCTTGAGGAACGACTAGCCCTACCTACTATTGCCGCTCATGGTCAAATCACACCAAGGACTTAAATGGCTTCATTTCGTCCCAATAACGGCTCTACCTATAAGCCACGGGTCGCATGGTATCGTTCGATAAGCTGTGCGACGCAGGTGCATTTGAGTCTGGCACCTCGCGACTTCAACGTGGCCTTGTCAGCACTGCTTTTAGGCGGCATTCCTGGCGTTTCACCTCATCTTGCCTGTTCCCTTCGCTTGATCCTAATGTCACCCTGTGTTGTAGACAGTCATCCTATCCCAGAGCAAAGTTTCCCTGACATGGACCTCATTGTACGCATGCACCTCTGCCAAATGTTAGACAACTTTCCAGTTCCAAGTCTAAATGCCAAACCTTGTGTACATAGGAAGAATTTTTTGCTGAAGAAGATGGCTCGAAGCCCTTTCATGACCTTTTTCTCGCCGATGATGACTGGGACTCACGTCAAAACCTTGATCGAACGATGGCAACTCGCGACACAAGACAAGGGCGGAGCTCTAATAGCGCAACCACGGCCTCGACAGCACCACCCGAGCTGACTAACGAGCAAAGCCAATGCGAAGTGGATTCTGCTACGGAGGCTTCTGCTGTCGCTTCGGATGGAGACTCCAGCTTACATTCCAAATCGTCCGGCGAGCTGCCCCCTGCACGTGACGCCGTCAAGCACAGGCGAGCTGTGTTTGCGACTGAAAAAGACTTTCTTGAAACGGTCATGCTCAAGCTCTCCCTCAGTGACGTGTGCGATTTCATCGAGAATGGGCCCGCTCTCCGAGGCGCGCAGATAGTTGCCGTCAGCGGTCATTGGCAACGCGTGGGCTTCATAGTGCATCGTTTTGTCATGCTCCGACTACGCCGCCCAAACCATAAAGACATCTGGATGAGACTAGATCGCAACGCGGCGGATGGAACCTCTCTGTTAAAATTCATGGCAACTAATGGCACAACAGAAGCGAATGACCAGGTTGGTGTTTTGGAGAAGGCAATGCTCCTATTAGATATCTGATGCTTTGCTTGTACCCTATAAGGCTTGTCTTGCTGCTGATCCGAGCCGATTGTCAAGAGGGGCTTCCTGCGAATTGTTCAGAGCTCTTCCTCACCTCCCTAACCTGTCCGAGTTTGTTCGTTTCCTCCGCATCATCGTGTCTGAAATGAAGATATTTCGAATTTGGCGGGTAAGACCTCTGATCATTGCTCTGCTACTCATCATCTTCGCCGTTGAGTAAACGCCCTGTAAATAGGAAAACTGCTGGCTCTTCTGCTCTATCATCCAACAGCACCTCATCGGCGGCGGGCTGGGGAATGAATCAAGTTCCGATTGGCTTGTAAAGTCAGGGCTGCACATAAAGCACCCTCATCTCGGTCGGTTAATCCGTCTTAGAATCTTCTTGAAATATTGGGACAGTTCGTCAACCAGCCCCTCATCTCCCTCTGAGGCAAGTGGTATGGAACCAGAGCTACTTGCAAGCGAGGCTCCACAGAATCTACCTATACTATCCCCCAGAATCAAGGTTCCGGAACCAGATAGCGATCGAAGTTCAATAAAATCAAATGAGACAGATTTTGTCCCAGGGGTGCTTCTTGAACTTCCCCTGAAAGCCGTATGCAGGTTTATTGAGCATGGCAAGGCTCTGAGAGATGCGCAAATCCTGTCTATTAGGACCTATCGCGAGTCTACAAGCCCTATTACGCATCGTTTTGTCGTCCTCCAACTACATCGAGCTGGTAGGAAGGATATGTGGCTGAGGTTGGATCGCAGACGTGAAGAGGGCGTCTCGAAAGCAGGATTGATGTTTGCCAGCAGCACAAGCAAGGCTAATGATCGGGTATGTGATCGATTTCTTCCCCGAAATCATATCATGAACATCTTTCTGGCCAATTGAGGTCTCGCTAATCCCCATTTCAAAACAGGCGAAAATCTCCCCTGATTTTCTGCAGCTGGTGGAGCAGGCAACCCTTGAAACCTTTCAGGAGCTCCCTACCAGCGCAATAGCCCCTTTGAGTAATCTAAGCCGACTTCTTCACATCATTGGAGAGGAGTTACTTACCTACCGTATCTGGCCGGTGAGGCTATCATATTTTACAAATGGGAGATACCATGCAAGCTAATATTCTTCAAGGAAAACTGCTGGTTCTTCTGCTCGCTCATCCAACAACTCCTCACTGGTGCAGCATCCGGTCCTCAATCTGATCCTGAGTGGTTTACGGAGTCCCGAATCAACATTCAGCATGCTTCAATGGGGCAAGAAATCCGCCGTCGAGTGTTTGAGCGCTATTGGGGTGTCAATTAGTTTTGAGCGTCTCCGAATACCACGAAAAATACATGCTCTGCCTATATCTCCACCTCGTTCGAGTCAATACCAACTATAAATTCCTTCTCGTGCGCTTTCCTTTCGACCGTTGCACCTTGGCACACAGTGACGCTAACACGTAGTCAATTATTCCCGGATATATGGGGGTCTATCATGGAACACCCTCATTATAACTCCCCACCATTCAGAAGTGTACTGGTATCGTTCTCTTTCCTGTCATGATGCAGGGGCTGATGTCTGGGCACCGCCCACCCCAGCGGACCTCGAGCTCTGACGAGAAGTTGGATCATGATAATGAACTTCCAAAACCTCCCATCGTGATATCCACTGGCAATATGACCTTAGAAGCGTACGGCATGGACCCGGAGAATATTATCGATATTTGGCATTTACCTGCTCTCGCGGAGATTCTGAACTCAGCTGCTAGTGACTGCCGGGTCCCGTGTCACCGTAGATCATAGGATTCCTCCTTCGAGTTCAGGCATTCAGCAGAGGAGGGGATGAGATGGGTAAAGTGGATTTTGTGAGGTTTGAGGTGGATGGGCCTGCGGGAAGTGGGGATGGTGCTGAGCCTGTTACACTGCTTTATCGGTGCGTTTCATTTCTCACCTCTATCTCTACTCGCTTGTGTGCGAAGAGACGGAAGATTGATTCGTATGACATTCACGATATAGACCACGGCACTATGATAGCCTCGAGAAGAGGGATGTTCTACCGCTGGAGGGCTTCGTTAGGGGGTGGAGTATACCTTTCCCATGATGCTCCATTCCAGGCCTAAATGATGCATCATTTGCAATTCTCGTTTGATGACCTCTCTTTCTGTACTCTAATAGTGTACCCGATACCTCAACATGGCTGTATTAGTACAATTCCTTGTATCAAGTATTTGTTGATTCATCGTTTTTCCACTCTCTGAAAACGCTGGGTCAAAAAGCGACCGTGTTCTGTGAAAGCTATGAAGTACACTTGGTCGTTTGATGACCTCTCTTTCTGTACTCTAATAGTGTACCCGATACCTCAACATGGCTGTATTAGTACAATTCCTTGTATCGAGTATTTGTTGATTCATCGTTTTTCCACTCTCTGAAAACGCCGGGTCAAACAGCGACCGTGTTCTGTGAAAACTATGAAGTACACTTGGGATCTGAAGCAAAAAATGATTAGTAGGCTTCCGGATACATATCGCTATACTAGGCAGGGCCTTCACCAGAGAGGCTCCATATTCCTCACATGGTCGTACCAAAACGATCAGTTCCTCGCACTTTCCCCTGTCCGCGTAAAACTGATCTACCGAAATGAATCATTGGATCGCGAGAAATTAGAAGCAGAAACACAAGACTTGGTCATTCTGATGATTCGTTGAATTGCCGGAAGAGGCAGACATTCAAGGATCAAATCATGATTTGAAAGCGCTGTGCAAGTCCTTTGTAGCGGCATCTCGACTGAACTAGCCCGGTTATCTCTTACATCGTATCCATCATGCGACCTGCGCGTGAACACAAATTCTGGTCGAAGACGCGGGGCCTCGGAATACTGTTACGCCGCCGCGGCGCGGCTCAAACGGAATGTCGAGATATCATTTCTGCCATATCATATCATTTGTAGCCTTCGAGGCTGCCTATAAAGAAGCGTTTTGTTCGACGTTCGCCCGCTTTCCCCCACCAGTAACAGTGCGAGCCCAGAAACATTCGATCCTCATTGTAATGGTACGTGTGCACCGGCGTCAACGAGACGCCTATATTTTCGTGCTGACATAGACTTATAATCAAGACGAATCCTTTTAACGTGCGCACCGCCGTCAACGAAACACTTAGATTGTCGTGCTGGCGTAGACTTATATCAAGTCGCATCCTTTTATCGTAACTTTCCCCAGGATTAGCCCAGATGCATACCCGTTGTCCCTAAAGAGCTCCGAGGATGCTATTACCATCAACAAAATGATCGTGGGGGCTCGGGTCCTCTCAATTTCTAATGGCTCCGAGTACGAGGCTTTTCGCTGGAGCACAAAGCCATGTATCGTGCTTCGACTACAGAGGGATACGTACGAAGGAGGCCAGGAGATCCTAATGAAAATCGAACTTACGCCGTACTGAGTGTGTTGAGGTTGCACAAAGGTAGTCTGAATCCGCAGGGGTCTAGTAGTACGATGTCTGGAAAGAAAGAAGAAGGACCCCAAGCAGATATCATATGTGTGGGCTAGTGCGACAAATCTCCCATGTACTCATTGTTTTTCAATCTTCTCCCTTGAATAAACTTTGGCTGGAGATAACCACTTGGTATTCTTTGTCGATTTCAGAAGTGGACCCATCCAATTTGAGATATGCAATACTTAACTGTTTCGCTTTTTTTAAACAGGCTAAACTTGGAGGCTCTGCTTTGATTGAATTTTGGAGCCTTTTGAGTGGGCTGAACCTGAGCGTCAATGCAAATGCTTGAGTCCCAGGAGGCCGGAAACCGGCCACGCCAAGTAACAAATCAAATGCCCCATCCGCAGTTATGATGCTGTATAGTTACTAACAGAACGCAAAAGGGAGCCGTTCCAGAGGGTCCACCACGTCACCATCCAGTGAACTAATCCGAATGGATCAAGAAACGCCAGTATATGTAGCCCTCAGATCCTGGCGCTACGGCTCTCGGTGCCGAACAGTTCATTCCAAACTAGCATGTTCAACATTGGTTCTGGCTCCATCACTGGCCATCATAGCAAAACCGTAATATGTCTCTTCCCAGAGTCGAAGGGAACTCAGGTCTCCTCCCAGTTCTATCCAGTTTCTAGGGCTATGTCGAGTTTGGTTGGCATGGTGGCTCACACATCATTGCATCGCCTCTCTCATTGGCTTGCTCAGTATAAAGCTTGAGAACTTTAGCCTGACGTTCCACAGCGCCTCTTAGACTTTCCAGCAGCCTTAATTCTGTGACAGGTGACTCATGCTTGACGATGCTCTTGTCTGTATCCCGGCTACACGACAGCACCACCGTTAGCTTACTCTCATCCCCACTGATGGCCACAGGAAGACTTCTTCACTGAAGATGACGGCACCAACCCTCTCCGCCGACTACCCTTCACAAATCCTAGCCCCAGCAACCAGGGAATCTCGAAATTCGGGCCTTCCGTTCTCACTCGCACTGGCACGCGATCCTCAGACACATCGGAGTCACGCGTTGGAGGGCCTTCTGATCACAGCTCCATCGCCTCCACCGCGACCTTTTTCTCGCGCATAGGCGTTATAGAGCTCTCGCTCGCGGACGTATGTCACTTCATTGATGATGGCGCAGCCCTCCGAGACGCCCGCATTGTCTCTGTGAACGGCTACCGCGAACCGGCTGGCCCTGTAGCGCATCGCTTTATTGTATTGCATCTGCATCGATCGCAGAGAAAGGATATATGGCTGCGGCTAGACCGAAGACGTGGGCAGGGTATCTCGTTATTCAAGTTTGTGATGGGTAGCGGAGTGACTAAAGCGAATGATCGAGTACGTGATTCACTGGATGAGAGCCATTGGTCATCAATGAACTAATCCCTGTCCATCTGATTCACCTGTAGGCGACACTCTCTGCAGACCAAGCCCAGCTAGTACAACAGGCCTCCCTCGAGACGTCCCGCTCTCTCCAGAATCGCCCTACACTTCGCGACCTTAGTCGACTCCTCCGCATCGTCAATGAAGAGCTCCTGCGCTACCGAATCTGGCCGGTGCGTTTATACAACAATGCCCTTCATCCCTTTTCTGATCTTTCTCCTCCTCATCCCACTACCCCCTCCTTATAGGAGAACTGTTGGTTCTTCTGCTCGTTAATCCAACAGCATCTCGCAGGCGCTACTCTGGCACACCAACCCGATTCTGAATGGTTTATAGAGTCAAGAGTGAACATTCAACATGTAAAACTGGGCAAGGGTATTCGTGAGCGTGTCTTCCAGCGTTACTGGGGTGATATGCAGCCTCCTTTCAACCCCTATAGTCCGCAATTATCAATATATCCGGGCGAGCCGATGCACCCTACGCCTCAAGTTGGCATTCCTTATCCACTTATGGAACTGGAATTCCCTCCCACTATCCCTCCTGGGGGTATGACACCTGGGTATATCACTCCGCCATGGGCTCTCGGAGATGCAGAACCTGCGCAGTTTGCACCAGTAATGGTGTTTCCGGACAACCCCTCAATACCATTCCCCACCGCCCAGAAGTTCACTGGTGTTGTTTCCTACCCTGATACTATGCGAGGACTCGAACTTGGCCATCGCCCTCCACGAAAAATTAGCAACACGAAGTTGGACCGTGATGATGGGTTTCCGGAGCCTCCTGTAGTGATCACTACCGGCGGTATGACTTTTGAGGTGTACGGCGCAGGTCCAGGGAATGTTATTGACGTCTCGCATCTCCTCGCTCTTGCGGACACTTTAAATCCCGCTTCTGGGGAATCTGTAGGGTCTTATGTCACTGCAGATCACGCCACTCCCTCAGGTTCAGACATGATGCGTAGTGAAGGAGAGGACAAAGATGATTGTAGTGCTGATGATGAGTCCTTTGCAAATGACAGGGAAGTGGAGATGGGCGACGAATGGGAATGGCACTCTCATCCTCGCACCCCAAGTCCTGTATTCACCAACAGCGATTACGAATACGATTCAGATTAATATAGCCATTAAGCGAACTATAACGCAATCTGCCTTGCTTGTGGATCACGTACTTTCTGATGACGAAGAATCTGTGCATCAGCCAAGGCAGTGTGGATGACCGAACTGTGGCATGCTCGTTTCCCACGCTTGAAAAAACATGCACCCTTCACCACCCCCAGTCCAATCGCTTTTGGAGCGTGTTACATTCACCAATTCTAAACTTCTGGAAGGAATCGACAATATCTTCTCGTATTCTGAAGATGGTCCGGCTTCTCTTCCTCGAATGATGACTAGTCCGCGCAACGAGCCCCCAACGCCGCAGTCCATAGACAATGCGCTCAGTATGATCAATGATTTCACCGAGTTACTAGTTGAGACAAAGGCATACTTGCGTCGCATACGAAATACTGTCACTCTTCGAAGCACAGCATTCGGTACTCTCCCGATCGAGGTCTTCCAACACATCATCGATTTCACCGTTTCATCTCCCCAAGATAGAGAAACCATCATTACCCTGTCTCACGTGTCTCATGGATTTCGCTCTGCGGTCCTTGGAATGCCTCAATTGTTCGTGAATGCAGACCATCGCTATTGGCAGACCTCGGCCATCAACGAGTGGTATGCAAGGGCAGGTTCTCATCCATTGACGATAGCCTTTGAAACGGACCACCTCGAGGCTTTTCACACAGTGTTGGAAGTCAGTGATACTCATTTGGAGATGGCCTCGACCATAAGCGTGAGGGTGATGGAGGAAGGTGGTGATAGCGAGATTGGGCTTGGCTCCTGGTTTTTCCGCCCGCTCCCCATGCTTCACACCCTCTGCTTCAACGACGAACGGCTAAATTTGCCCTACCCTTCTTTCCTGAGTCTCCTTTCGTACAATCTGCCTTCTCTTCATTCATTATACCTCCCCAATACCTCTCTCTCCGTCATTGGTGGCCCGTTTACCAATCTTAGCAGCCTCGGGATCTTGGCTTGGGATCCTGACACCTTGACTTCTCTCGCTCATGTTCTCAGCAATACCAGATCCTTATTGCATCTTACCTTGTATGCCAACGCGGGTCAGGTTATGGGTCTAGACGATTACACCCCACCTCCAATCCAGCCTCTCGATAGTCTCCTCTCCCTACGACTGACAGGGTACTCTGGAAGTGACGTAGAAAATATCCACTTTATCCTTGAGTTGTTTGCGGCGCCCAATCTCCAAACGCTGGAACTCGTGAACTGCGAACTCCGAATTTTATCGGAACTAGCTACCCAGCAGGTCTGCAGCTTTTCGCCTTCTACTAGCTTGATTGTGACCGAAATTGATGAAAAAAAAATAGCTCTCCGGTGTGCCGGACGTCGTAGAGCTCATCATGTCGCAGCTGTATTGGTCTGAGGACGAGCTTCCGGAATTCTTCCAGCCACTGTACGATGGGGGTGTTCCCTTCTCAAAATTGCGAACCCTAGCTTTTGAAGATCTTCAGTTGGAAGAAATGATTGTTCAGGATCTCAACGACACATCATATTGGCCGAGCCTCTTTACGTTGGTCAAGGCCAGCGAAGGCAAGCTAAGGAAACTGGTACTTTCATTTACTCTCCCAGAAGCACAGCAACAGAGCCTACTAGGGCTTGGCTACAATATAGAGGTATGTCGAATAATATCTGGTATCTTTCGCTTCGTTGATCCATCCCTCATCTAATGTGCTTTGCTAAAGGTCACCTCTGACTTTGAGCTCAATGAGCATGGATTCCCAAAAGATGTGTTTTAGGTTGATTTTACCAGCCTTCCTAAGGTGGAGCAGCGTCCACGATTGTGCATCGGCAATGTGCTAGGATTCCTGCTTCAATAGTTAGGTCATTCTTTCGTCTCATAATATATTCATGATCAAGGCATGATGTCCTAGGAGACTAATGAAACCTCTAGCAAATATAATTGCTAGATATATCAGATGTTAGTGCTTTGTAAACCTATAGACGATGTAGAGGGAAAATGAGCCAGAACACTGCCCGAGATCAGTGGAAGAGCGTGCAGGCTCTTAGGAATTCACGGGCTACCCCCACCCGCGTTTCGGAAAAGAGGGGTTATCGAACGCCAAATTCCATGGCTCATCAGCAAATCCACTTAGCATCGAAAAGGTGGAGATAGTAACCCAGCTGTAGAGTTGACCGCCATTCGATTCCCACGCTAGCGTCAATCACTCCAACCTCAGGCACCACCACCACCATGTCGCTTTCTCGTATGTCGAGCATATACTGGAGGCACGAGCTTTGGAGAGTGTTGACGAACGGATTTGGAGAGCGTTGGGTTTGAGAGAGGGTCTGTTCACTTCTCCTTTTTTTCTTCCATTTTCGCTTCGTTGGTAGTTTTTGAACTGACAATGGATGATTGCTCGTCCCACTATAGTTTGAGGGCTTTGGTGATGCTGTGTCGGAGATCATCGCGGGTGTGTTAGCCTCCATGAGGGCTTCCAGGGTCCTAACGGTATGTCTTCTCTCCTCTCCTCCTCCCCTCAATGCTCACTCACTAATCCCATCTCACCCGATCCTCTCACCCTGATAGTCTCCAACTCGTTCGTGATCTTCCTCCACCTCTTTACTAGCGCCTAAATGGGCCTGCACGCTGACGACTTTGCGCCCGTCCCCCAGACGTTCGAGGAGATCGATCTTGTGAGCGCTAGCTTCTGCTCTAGCCAAGTAGAACGCATAGGCAAACAGGCGGGTGAGAGAGATAGAGAGAGAAAGAGAGAGAATTGGTTTTACCGCGTCGGGCTGCCATCCTTGGCGCCTAGCAAAGAGGTGGTCCATGTGCAGATCCAGGCACTCAGGATCCTCATCAATATTGCGCATATGGACGAGAACACTGCACTCGCCGCGGGCGTGAATGTCTCTACGGGTGGAGACGAAGTGGGGGAGGTCGGTTTTGTGAGGTTTGAGGTGGATGGGCGTGCGGGGAGTGAAAATGGCGCTGAGTCAGTCAAACTACGGCATCAGCCATGATTTGCTTTGCTCCGGCCCGTTCCAATGGCCCGATTCCGTGATGGACTGGTGAACAATCTTCGTGCAAATCGGACCGCACCGCAAAGCTCCTAACCCGAAGTTTGGTGTGGCACTTTCCGGATCACAATACACTTAGGTCATCAGACTTCGGCAGGCTGATAAGAGCCTCGGGTTGAATTGGCTCCAAGATGAATTAGAAACTAAAATAGGTTGTTGCGGCCAAAGAAAAAAAAAGCTAGAGCGAGAAAACGGATGGGCCGGAGCGCGCAAAGGCAGAGTACAATTCCATTGGTACCAATTTGACTTGGATATTGAGGAGTCGTACTTAGCATCCAAACCCATCCATCATGAAAATCCACTTGGCATCGAATAGGTGGAGATGGTAACCCAGCTGCGGAGATGGTGGGTGTTCAGTTCCCACGCTCGCCCAACGGCCACTCCAAGCTCAGACCAACGAGGCGCTAACTCTCCTGTGGTTACACCACGCACATTCTACACCAGTTTCGAGTCTAAATGGCATCTTCTGTCTTCTGCCGAGTTACGCTGGCCATAACCATTCTTGCACGGCGCTTGAAAGCGTACAGTATGGATGAACGGCCTATGAGCTATCCCCTCGGGCGTCAACCCCTTGCTCCCCGAAGGCGCTGACTCATCCAGCATCGCCTCGTTCGATTATTAGCACACTATGCCACTGGACTTCATATAAAGACGCACTTCGGAAATCTGGTCCCCTCCACTTGTCATCCCAACGCGAACAACAACGAGAAGATTGTGAATGACGAACAATGGACCCAATGGTGCGCCCAGATCCCTCTTCCCGGCTCAGAAGCCTTCAGTGACTTCAGTGACGAATTCATCCCAATCTCTTCATAGTGGAATCCGTTTGCCTTTCCCCCTCACGTGCCTATAGAGCTACCCCTTACGAGCCTCTGCGACACTATTGACAACAACTTCACTATGCACGACTCCCGAGTTGTATCTATCACAGGCTACCGAGAATCTGAAAACCCCACTACACACCGGTTTATCGTGCTGCAGCTAAGAAGCGATGAAACTCCGACTCGGGACATCTGGTTAAGACTGGATCGGCGTCGAGGGGCTGGGGTATCAAGGCTTGAACTTCTCTTATTCCAAAGCAGCGTCTCCAAAGCGAACGATCTTGTGAGCCAAGCTCTCTCACCACTCCCCGTCAGTGGTACTCGAAGCTAATTTGTCTGCCGCTCAACCAAAGGCAAGATTATGTGTTGACCAAGCCCAGCTTGTGCGACCGATTGATCTATTCGAGTACTCCAGAACTCTGGCTGACCAGCCATCTCTGGGGGATCTCAGTCGGCTCCTCCGTATCATATCAAGAGAACTTCTGAGTTATCGAGTCTGGCCGGTAAGAACCCACTTACCCACCCCTTAACCAAAACAAATTGCTCACCTCTTCTGTTTCCCTTGTTGCCTTCTTGAACTCGCCACAGGAGAACTGCTGGTTCTTCTGCTCCCTCATTGAGCAGCATCTAGTCGGCACCGCTCTCTCCCCCGGATCCAACTCAGAGTGGTTCGTTGACGCAGGAATCGACATCAAGCATATCAACCTTGGCGGTGATATGCGTTACCAGATCTTCTCTCAGTACTGGGCGGATCATGCCGCGCCCCAACTCCCTGCGCGCGAGCGACTAACATTTTGGGAGCAGAGCTGGAATCCTCCTCTAACTATTTCGTCGAGCGGAGCTTCTAAAAGGAAAGTTGTGTGCATGGCGGGCCCATTCGATGTTTCATCAATTGAACGCATCCGCGGGATCACTATTTGTAAGCAGATGCCGTCTACTTAACCTATCCGGTACTAACTTGAAATTACTCGTATTCAGACACGCACTCGTAAGTTAACCACATCATCCCCTCCATCCATCATATATGCTGAGCCTTGGTTTGGTAAAGGTCGCACCAAGGAAAAGTCAGGAAACCAGAACGTGGGACATCATCTTGGTTCGAACTTGCGGTCTGCCGACCTGCGTTCCCTGCGACACCTCAGGAGTCTCTGACTGAGAGAGTCGTTCTTTCGCTGACGACTCACAACCACCCTATTGACAGTGGGAACGGCTTGCAGGAATACATCTCGATGCTTGATGAATCAGACCTCTTGCAAGTTGCTAGTGCCTTATGGGACTTCCCTGGCGCGAAGCTGATTGTCTTTGGCTACGCTGAATTCGATGGCTGGAAGAATGTTGTCGAGAGAGCGTCAATTTCGCTAGAGTTGGCAGAGCTTTCGACGTGAGAGCCTTTACCTTGCTATAATGGATCTATATATTCCATAGATCTAACCATGCAACTTTAGACAATAAACGTCCGAGATTCTGTGGAGTGATACTGTCTCACAAGATGGCGATTAGATGGTTGATCAGTCACAGACTATTGCTTTTTATTGTTACTATTTATTCATGATTGCGGCCTCTGCTTTGAGACAAGCTGATTGTTTTGATCACATCTTGGCGGAAACTAATTATGGGGACATGAGAGGAGGGGATGCTGACTAATCCTGTCAAACTGGCTGTCACTTTGGAATCAATTAGGCTGCCACTTACCACGTATCGAAGTTCGGCGCTAAACTCGTTGAACTGCTTCACAACACCCAGCCGATCCACATCCTCTCGCTGTCGTTATTATGAGCATCTCGCAATCTTGACGCCTTGGGTAAAGTCTGTGTGGAACTCACGAAGATTCTGCTTTGCCTTTACCCCTGAGCGTCAGTCTGCGCCTTCTCCGAAGGCCTGGTGCTTCGGAATTCCACTAATCGGGTCACCCTCGACATAAAAATACACGTAATGAATGGTTCCGTCTCCCCCTTCCCCCAGATTATCTATAAAGATTCCCCTCTTCAACCTTTTGTCATCTCACACCGCTGCCCCGCCGCGGATTGAGAAGCGATGGACCCAATGGTCCGTACGTTCTCTACCATACTGTCGTCCTCCAACCTACCATAACACGTTCGTTACCTAGTGGGACCCGTTCGCCTTCCCCCCACAAGTTCCAATAGAACTTTCCCTGAAAAACCTTTGCAACACAATCGATAGTAACAGCGCGATGCAAAATGCTCGAATTATATCAATGGCAGGTTATCGTCAGTCTGGTAGCCACCCAACGCACCGATTTGTCGTCCTCCAGCTGCGCCAAGAAGGGGGTGATGGCCGAAATATCTGGATGAGACTTGACAGGCGACGTGGGGCCGGTGTCTCACGCTTCAAATTCGTATTGATGAGCAGTGGAACCAAAGCAAACGATCTCGTATGTGTCACTGTTTCTCTGTGTGATCATGCTAGGGTGTTCATGTTGCTTGACGCAAGGCGAAGCTTTGTGCTGATCATACCCAGCTTGTGGAGCAAGCTGACCCACTGGAGTACTACAAGACGCTTCCTGACCTACCGCCGCTGGGTGACTTCAGTAAATTTCTCCGAATCATGTTGGAAGAGCTATTACAGTATCATATCTGGCCGGTAAGCTCATGCTGCTTGCTAACTACGCTCCATGGACTAAGCAGTTTGTGGTTACAAATTAGGATAACTGCTGGTTCTTTTGTTCCATTATTGAGCAGCACCTGGTCAGCCTCGTGCTGTCACCTGGATCTAATTACGAATGGTTTGCTGCAGCAGGGCTTGATATCAAACACCTCGACATGGGAAACGACTATCGGGAGCGGATTTTCGCTCGATACTGGGCAAACCCCTTTACACCTCCTTTCCCTCTTACACCTGAAAAATTACAGTTATGGGAGCAGAGTTGGAACCCACCGCTCAAAATCTCGGCAAGCGGGCCTTCTATTGAAAAGAAAGTCATGTGCATGGCGGGACCTTTCGATCCTGCTTTCGAGTCGATTCGGGCAATCACAATTCGTAAGAATGCTCTCACACTCTTGTGACGCTTGATGCTGATGCAAAATCATCTTACACATATAGGTACGATCTCGTAAGTTACATGTGCTGTCCGCGGCCCTTAACCAGCCTTCACAATCTAAATCTCTGCTGTTAAGGGCACACCAGGGATGGGTCGATAATCCTGATCAAGGGTCTTGGTCATGGTTTGACCTAGCGATTTGTCGGCCACCGCGGTCAAACGCACCCCAAGAGCCATTGTCCAAGCGAATCGTTCTCACTCTGCTATCCCATAAGCACCCCACCGACAGTGTCAAGGCCTTGCGAGAACACACCTCGTCGTTTGACGAGTCAGCTCGGGCGCAAATTGCCAGTGCCATCTGGGATCATCCCGGCGCAAAGCTTATCGTGGTTGGGTCAGTACGTTTTGCTGGATGGGTAAATGCGGTGCAGAGAGTCTCTATCACACTTGATCTGGTTGAAGCAACCACCTAGACATTATTCCTACTGGACAACTCACATTAACCACCCCTCATGCGCATTTCAATGATCGAATCTTACGCTCTTTCCAGGCTGAGGATTCATAAATACTTTGACTCTTCAACGTTAAAGGATATTGATATTCAAGTACCTATAGAAGACGCCACCAAAGCCCCTCTGAGCAGCTGACGAGATTATGACAAAGGATTTTATGAAGCGAGCCTGATTTGTTGATGGAACTTGGAATTCAATTTCACTATGAGATAAAACCTCTTTGGTGGACTAGATATCAGCAGTTGTGAGTTGCGGCGAACGAGCTGATCCCAGCTTCTTCGAGAGGTAGGCCAGTTGGATGGACGGCTGCATAACCTATTAGAGCAAAGTCCAAGCTGAAAATTGGCTGGAAGGAGGCTTGGCATCACTAGGAAATCGGGAGAAAACGAGGGTGTAGGGAGCGGGGGATGGATCGGGGACTGTTGATCGTTTGTGACATTTGGGTGCCGAGACTCCATGGGTCAAGGGTGCTACATTGATAGCGGTGAATAGTGCCGCCGAGCGGGTCCATGAATGTCACCAGATCCATATCACCACGTCGAACGCTCCAGATACTTCATTGGCCCGAGATTTGGAGGAGTAGCGACTTGGCAGGCGGACCGTGGGAGCGAGGTCACCATGCGTTCCTCGCCGAAGCGCGTCACTTTGTTCACTACTACCCAACTCCAGGACACCACCAGCACCGCCGTATGGCCGCAACTCTGGGAATTTCTATTACCTTGCATCAACCCCTTCCCAAACCCGCTGCTGAAGGCTATCACTAGTTCTGGGTGACTCGAGAAGCGATGAAGCACTGCCCTGAGCTTCAATGCAGATCCTCCCAACTCGCCCCTTGGTCCTCGGAAACCCGAGCATCAGCCCAACAGCAGTGCCTTTTGAACAAGGCGCGTATTGCCTTCAAACCAGACCACCTATAAAGCACCACTTTTTGGGCCAACCTGATTCACCAACTACAAGCACCCAATACAAGCGCCAACCCCGTCCGCCGACATACCATGAACCCAGCAGTGCGTGGGCCTCTGACAATGCTCCGTTAACTCACTAATCCAAGACTGTCGTCTAGTGGGACCCCTTTGCTTTTCCCCCTCAAGAACCAATAGAACTGTCCCTCATCAGTCTTTGCAATACCATTGATCGCAACACCACCTTCCGAAACGGGCGAGTTGTGTCAATCTCAGGCTATCGCCGATCAGACAGCCCTACGACGCATCGATTTGTCATCCTCCAGCTACGGAGAGATGATGGTGAAGGCCAGGATATATGGCTCAGACTCGACCGAATGCGTGGTGCTGGCGTATCACGCATCCAATTCGTTCTCGGCAGCAGCGTCACCAAATCTAATGATATCGTACGCATTATGTCTCCTTTGATGGGCGCTAGCCTGAGTACTAACAATCACTTGCAAAAGGCGAACCTTTGCGTTGATCGAGCCCAGCTCCTCAGACAGGGTGGCTCGCTTGAGTATTCCAGAACACTCCCCGACCTCCCCCCGCTTGGAGACCTAAGTAGGTTCCTTCGAATCATGTCAGAGGAGATGTTGAGCTACCAAATATGGCCAGTAGGTTGACATTCTATCTCCCATGATGATCCTCCACTCAGATCGTTTGGACTTTTTTTAAAGGAAAATTGTTGGTTCTTCTGCTCCCTAATCGAGCAATATCTGGTCAGCTTGGCGATATGCCCCGGATCTAACTCGGAATGGCTTGTTGCAGCAGGAATTGACATCAAGTTCGCTGACGTTGGGACCGAGATCCGCCAGCGAATCTTTACTCGATACTATGCAGATGACTTTATATCTTCTTTCCCTCCTGCGCGCGAGCGCCTGAGTCTCTCCGAGCAGACCTGGAGTCCACCCCTCAAAATTTCATCTAATGGAACTATCCAGAACAGAGTGCTGTGCATGGCAGGCCCTGTCGATCCTTCCTTTGAGTCCCTCCGTGGAATCACCATTCGTAAGAGCATACACTCTTATTCAATCCTCTTCATTACTAACCTAGAATTATTATCATTTAGATACTGTCTCGTGAGTCGTCGTCTGCCTGGTTCTAATCGACATCCATTTGTTAATCTCACTTCACGACAGGTCGCATCAAGGACGAGTCGACGATCCGGATCGCGGCATATGGTCCGGATTTGATCTTGCAGTTTGTCGACCAGCACGGCTAGAGTTCCCGCAGGAGGCTCTGGATCTAAGACTCGTGCGGACATGGACGTCTCACAAGCACCCTGCGGTCACCACTGACAACAAGATCAGCCTGCAGCAATATGTATCGTCGATCGATCAGAGAACCCTTCTGGAAGTTGCTAGTGCTCTTTGGGACAACCCAGGCGCAATTCTGCTTGTCATTGGATTTGCACAATTCACGGGCTCGAAGAATGTGGTTGAGAAAGTGTCGATAGAACTAGATATAGAATATGCATCAGCCGAATGACTGTCTCGTATGTAGAAATTATTACTATCATTAGAGCGATTATGCAAAACCTTTCAGGTTTGAAGCTCACGACGAATACGAGAATTAGTGGTGGAAGTCTGCACCATGATCTGGAGCCGGAGTTTCACACGGCTCGCTTCTCTATCTCCACTTCAACTGTTCCCTTACCTGAGCCTAGTACTGGTCCAAAAGGGTGGTGACATACAGCTGTTTGGGTTTCTTCATCGTTCGTAACGAGCTACTTCTGCTACTGTCAAGCTAGACAGAAAAACTTGTTTGAGCAGCTGCTCTCTTTGAGGTGAGAGGCATCGTCGATGAGTCTCGTGCCAGCTTCCTCCCATCAATCCTTTTTATCACCAGAGCGTATGGATATTGAATTCTTATAATTTCCATTGGAATCGGTCATTGATTTCCCGCTTCGAGCTTCAGGTTTGAGTGGCCTTTGTGCGGATTAGTGGCCAGTCAGTTCCCACGGCCGTTGATCGACCAGCAGTTACGAGCAAACATCACCTGCGGATATTTGGCAAATCATGCTGGTTTCCAACCATGCAATGCGCGCGCTTGGGTGCAGGTAAAGCCTATTGCTCGGGTTGGTTGTGTTTGGAACGGCTCTTCGCTCATCATGTCTCTCTTTGCTTGCTCTCCACTGCCGTTCGCATCGAAGCGAGACTCTTCTACCTCGCCAGCAGCAAAGCATTCTGATATCACACCGTCGTATTCTACCACTTCGGAGCTAGACCCCACTACTCCCCAGGAGGTCTGTTGATTCCCCCTGAACCTCAAGACGCTCGGGATGAATCACTCAATGAATTTCGTCGCTATAAGGCTAGGAATAGCCAGGGGCGAAGAAAGCTCGCTCCTCATAGTGCCTCCACGCACGTCACTAGGCAGCAAAATGGCGCTCCAAGAAATCTCAGTAGACGGTCTTCTTCAAGCGAAGGATCCGTCTTCGACTATGGGAAAGCCGAGTTTACCCTGGGGGATCTCTATAAATTTGTTGAAAACAATAAAAGAGGGCTACGAACTGCTCTCGTTGTCTCGCTAGAGGTCTATCACGAACCTGGGAGCGTTAAACACCGTTTTGTCGTTTTGCATCTCCGACGGCGTGAAAAAAAGGACTTGTGGATGAGGCTGGACCGACGCCTTGCTCAAGGTGTTTCACTAATGAGGTTCTTCTTTCGGAGTGGATCTACACGAGCGAACGACTCGGTCAGTAGGTGATTTCTTGCCATGGCCCATGACTCTCCTGAAAGCTCATACATCCTCTTCCAAATCATAGCACACACAATAGGTTATAATATCCGCACATCGCCATCACCTTGTACTTGCGGCGACGTGCGAAGCATCAAAGACACTCAAGAAGGAGGTTTCTCTAAATGAGCTCAATAAGCTCTTCCAGATAATCAACGAAGAACTAACATCGTACCGGCTTTGGCGCGTAAGCTCGGAACTCAATTCTTCACTATTACAACCCATTTTGCTGACTGGCTTAATCTTACCGTCTTGATGTTTTGGCATGTCCGTGCGGATAGGAAAACTGTTGGCTGTTTTGCTCCCTCATTCATCGTGCCGTGGTGGAAATTGAAGGAGGAAAGGAAGAATGGGCAGAGATAGCCAAGGGGAAACGCCATATGTTGTTGGGACCAGAAATTCAAGACCGTGTGATCCTGCGGTTTTTTCACTGGTATAACGATCAGCATATTAATGGTACGAGCCTCTGGGGTGCAGCATTCGATCTCGCTTCGACCGAGCGTCATGAAGCTATTGGCCCTCACCCTCGCCTCCGCGAAGCTACCACAAACGTCACAATTCCAACTCACTCCGGAATCAACATCACTGGACACCAAAGCAAAAGTTCGTTCAGCGACACCTCCAGTCTCCCTGACCTATATCCCGTCGCTCCTGCTGAGGATAGGCTGGAAAATCTGATATTGAGTCCGATGTCTGACTCAGAAATACCTACCATGGCCAGCTTTGGCTTGAAACGAATCAAGCATGAAGTAAATCGCAGACACAAGGGCCCGTATTCCCAGGGTCGATCGTTATTTGTCCTAGATGATATACCAAATCTTTTGCCTGTCTCTGCGGTTAGCGAGCCTCGGCAGGACTCGGAGATATATGGTGTCCTCGCTGGGCCCTCCCTAAGCACTACCGCTGAGGGTCCTGCCAATCTAAAGCACAAAGAAGTAGCTTGTCGAGATGAAACAGGGATGCTTCGCGACAACCCTCTTCCGGATAATGAAGATGAGGATTCAGAAAGGTACGTTGTTCAGCTCCAATATCCCATGTTACTTCGGATTGAATCATAAGCCATATTCACAACAGAGATCCCGAGGCAGATGATCGAATATATGGATGGGAAGGATGTGGTATATCTAACGGCGTAGTCAATGTCTCATCCCCATAGGGAAGGCTTGTCTCGACCATCGTTATCCACTCTAGTAGTGGTTTCTTTTGGATGCTCTGGTTTGATAAAGGAACGGCCCATTTACGTCCTCTTGTTAATGTAGCGCTCTGTATATGCTGATTGATTCAATTTCCCCCCAGCCGCGGCCGGATTTGTGTTGCGAGATGCCAACCGGGACATACTCATGTTTCAGCATGGCCACAAAAAACCTTAGAGTATTCGTGGAGTTACGCTCCGCGGCGCGCACATCGTCTCCATAGATGGCTACAGGCGACCAGCTGCTGGCCCAGCGACACACCGATTTGTCGCGCGCCAATCGCGCCAGGTGAGAAGGAAGGGTATCTGGATGAGACTTGATAAGCGTGAACATGGGGTTTCAGCCCCTAACTTACACTTTATTCTTGGTAGTGGCCTGACTGACGCAGCTGATTATGTACATATCACTACTACTGGATGTTAATAGCTCCCAGTTTTACGGCAAAGGTATCCGCAACCCGAGCTTGGCTCATTCTAGAGGCTTCTCTCTCTCGATCTATCAAAATCCCTCATTTACCCACTCCGTATGATCTCGGTAGGCTCCCACGCATCATCTGTCAAGAGCTGATCTACTATGGACTCTGGCTAGTAAGATCTGAGAGAGTGATCATAATTCTTGATAGAAGATGAATACTATCCCGTGAAAACTGCTGAATCTTTTACTCCCTTGCTTAGCAGCATCTCTATGGAGGCCCTTTAGCAGGTCGAACTAAATTGAAATGGCTGGTGGACTTGACGCGCGACATTCAACATGCCAAACTACGGAGCGATATTCGTTGTCAAATTTCTCAGCCGTATTGGATAAACTCGCTTTCATCTTTCGAACTCTAGGCTTGGACATCTGGACTCGTCTCTTCATCGTATTATCCCACTACCCATGACACCCACCTGTCCTCAACAGTGTGAATGTCGCTGTACCATAGTCACTCAAGCCTTCTCTCAGTGGTTAATCCGCCCTCACTTCCCGAAGAATCAAAAATATCTTCCCAGCTTCTGGTTCTTACCCACAAATACCACAAAGAGTACGTGGGGAACCCTCATCATCCCTGCTGTCATCTCCAGAACCTCTTTGTGCCGACTCTTGTCCAAACCCCCGGCAAAACTTACCGATAATGAAAGCAGAGCCTTCTTGGTCACCAAGATTTTCACTAGAGTCCATATCGTGACCACAGTCCCTATTAACCTCTTACCTAGCGACGGGAGCTTTCGTGCACTATGGTACCCAAATTAATGATATTCCCCTCACTCGCCAATGACACACCTGACAAGCACCTACCCCTGAACCCGCTCCAAACCCTACTGCTTTTGAATTTCCTTGGCTGCAAGTCACATTTATTGTTCTACAGCAAGCATAGTTCTGTGATCGCCAGCGGGAAATTGCTCGTGTTTGCTAACAATCCGAGGGCTATCCAATTGCTCCTATCCGTTTCAGTCGTAAGTCGGAAGGTTAAAAGAGCTGAGGAGTTTTCATTTACGTAGCTGCTTCCGTTCTATCGCGCTATTTCATCACCAGATCGTGTCATATTGATAAAAATATCTAGGGAACATGACTGTTACTTGATCAATGCAAGATTACCACGGTTCTAGCTTTGGACCTCTGGTGGCCTTTGTGCGGATTGGTGGCCTGTTAGCTGCCATTGTTGATGATCGACCTTTGGTTACCGCCGAATCGGAGTTGGCAAATCAAGTAGGTCGCCATCTATACGACGAGCGCGCTTGCGCTCGAGCAAAATCAACCTGTTATTACCCTGGGTACTGAGCGGAGCGTACTTCATTCCCCATGTCCTTTCTTTTCGGTCTGCCGTTCTCGTCAAAGCACACGTCTCCATCGCCACAAGAGACGCCTCCTGCCACCAAACTCTCTCTGCCAGTAGCTTTAAAGAACTCCTCTATGGCTCAGGAGGTTAGTCAGTAATAATAGACCTCAAGACATTCAAACGTATCACCAAACGAAGCCTTCCTGCCGTTAGGCTTTGCATCCTCAGGGACCGAAAAGTCCGAACTCCCAGAACACGGCAAGCCAAACCGCTAGTGCTATCAGGCACCAAAGCGTTATTCCTAGCAAGCTCAGAGCACCCTACTCCTCAGACGAACGATCAATATACGGTTATGGGAAAGTAGACTTCACCCTTGGTAATCTGTGCCAATTCATTGAAGACAATCAGGGAGGGCTACGAACTGCTCTTATCATCTCGATACAACTCTACCGCGAGCCCGGCAAAATCGCGCACCGTTTTGTTATCCTACATCTCGGGCGGCCTGGAGACCGAGACTTGTGGATGAGATTGGACCGACGCAGTGCTCGAGGCGTGTCGTGGATGAGATTCTTCTCTCGGAGTGGATCTACGCAAGCAAATGATTCAGTCAGTCGGTTCTTCCTTGATGCGGCCTGTATACAATATTGATCTCTTCTTCCTCCACATCCTCCTTGCACAAAAACAACAGGTCACGATCTCTGGACACAAACGACATCTGATGTTTGAATCCATACATGAGGAATCAAAGACCCTCACAAAGGATGTTTGGTTGAATGAGCTTAATAAACTTTTTCAGATAATGAACGAAAACTTGACGTTGTATCGTGTTTGGCGGGTAAGCTATCTGATACAATGCGGTTTGGGGTTGATCTTCCACATCACTTCGCTGACCAACTTTATTTATCCCTCTTGATGTTATAATACCATTATGTGTCTAGGAAAATTGCTGGCTTTTCTCCGCCCTCATCTATCGCGTTATAGTTCAGATTGAAGGGGGGGAGAAGAAGTGGGCTGAGATAGCCAAGGGCAAACAACACATGTCACTTGGTTCACAAGTTCAAGATCTTGTGATCGCACGATTCTTTGACTGGTACAACATCCATCACGCGGCTGCCGGGACCTCTGGGGACTCAACATCCTGTCGCGCTCTCGTCGACTCTATCGAAGGTCCCAAGACGCCTGCGAGTCGCAGCAGAACTCCAGCCAAGTCCAAACGAGCCCCAGTCCACTCCAAAGCTGGGAGCCACCACTCAGCAAACAAAATCAATTATTTCACCCCCTACGAGGATCTATTGAAAATTATCCCGGAATCGTCTGATGACATCCGTCGTATGTTAGATATCTTGAACACCCCGCCAGTACCGCCTATGGCCAGTCTGGGCATTGAGCGGGTCACGCACGAAGTGAATCGTGGAGCCTGCAAGCCATACGTTAACAATCGGCCGTCTCTTGTACTGGACGATCTGCCTGGGCTTCTGCCGGTCTCTACCGTGAGCGGAGTTCAGGGAAGCGCGGGCACGCTTGCGGCGCTCGGAGTCAACACCAACACGGAGGATGTTGCTTCGATCGAGCGCGAGATCACCGATCACCTAAAAGACACAGTGATCTCCACCAACAGCTCTCCCGGATATATATTGGATGAGAATACAGAGAGGTGTGTTATCCAGCGATCTGGTTTCCGACTCCGCTAACAAGTCTTCAGCCCGAACGGACCCTCGGGGGCAAATGATCGAACAGATAGGTTCGGAGAAAGTAGTCACGGAATATCAGAAGTTTTTGTGCCATAGCGAGAGCGGTTCGGACCGTTGTTATCCACTCTGTTAGTGGTCGTTTATAAACTCCCTTACTTGAATAATACATAGTTTAGGCTCTCGTGATGATACCATTATGGTTTTCCCGTTGATTCATTTCCTTTGCACACGTGGTCTCGTGGCATATTGCAGGTTTCTAACCGAATGTCTTGGCGCCAAGACCGATCTTTTCGTCGCGACACCCTAGGTTTGTACTTTTCTGTCATCGAAGCTCTGCCAAATAGGAGGGGCAGTATCTATATTTGAGGTCCAAAGGATGCTAATATATGGATATTTATACAAATAGTGATTCAGGGAAGCAGTCCCGCTAAAAGCTCGCTGAGGCTGGCTCTAGACCCTTTGGTTCCAATCGATGTTTTCAGGGACCATCTCCAGTCTTGAACGGGTCGTCCCAAACAAGACATCCCAGATTCTCGTTTGCTTTCCATAGTTTGATGCCTTTCCCCAACCATTACGATGGTGCAAGTCGCTGTGGATGACACAGAACCCAAGCATGAGAACAATCATCGAGAATAACGTGAGAAGACAGAGGACGTACTGGTCTTCCAAGACAAGCTCCATTCCCAGTGGTTCGAGGATAGGCCCTGTCACGGGCGAGGTCCAATAGAGACGCGTGCCCGCATGCATAACAGCTTCAATGTAAAAGAGGTAGACTGTTGTCATCCACCAGACATGGAACGACATTGGGTGACACTTGAAGGATATGAGCGGGATGACAATCATGTCACAGAACGACTGAACTGGATCTAGGAGCAGAAAAAGAATTACTCATGCTGATATTCCAACCTGATCTCCAAGGTTGGACATACCTGCTAATATCGCAAGCGTCGTGCAAGGGTGCTTAGTCATGTGGTGAGTCTTATGGAAACGCCATAGGAAATCCACTTCGTGCATAGCTCGATGATAGACGCTAATTAGACATGCGAGTGAGTCCTACGAGCGAGCCAAGATGTGGTCGACACTTACTAGTACCAGAAATCGATCAGACATGTATATATGAACATGTGGACAGGCGTCCAAAGGTCTACATGTGGTAGCTCTTGGCGCTTGTATGCGAGGAAGCAGCCAAGAAGCGGCCTTACAGTGACGATCAAAATTGTTGATATCTAAAGACGAACGGCTTAAGATTTGACTTCAGGTGTGAGGTGTCAGAACGCACCGAAGTTGAGGCTAGACGGCCGTCCGGTATGTTGTCCCTCAACTTTTCTCCATCAAGAAACCCATGCTCTTCTGATAGACGATTGAATTCGTTGGCCATGTCATCCGAGAATCCGAGGAAAGAGAACGAATAGAGCACAAAGGCTAGGGGCCATGGCCACGAGTAGTTGAGGAAGCGCATGGAAATGTACTGCAAGACCATCGGCGCTGCGACACGGGGAAAAACGAAAGCATCTATATGTGTAAATAATCAGCATAATGCCCGAACAGGAAGGTTTGCTGGTAGCGTACGCTGCGACCAATAACTTTGTATGGCGAGTTTGTCTTGGCGGGGAACCTGAGGTCCTTTGTACCGAACTCGATCGTGAAGATAAGCCCAGTAGCATTTTCCCCCTTTTCGGGTCATTTCGGGGTCATCGACCCATGTTGCGGTCATGAAGCGCGTTGGACATGCAGAGGAGGCTTCGACATCATCAGAGGCAGGACCGTCCACCTTGAGTATGGGCGTTTCGAGGCCGAAGACAACAGGTTCTGAGGTTCCTCCACCCATCGTCTAAGAAGCAGACAGTGGAGCGAGGGATATTAATGCGTGCTGATTGACAACGCCACGGCCGCCACTGAGAAGCGCTCGGAGGGTTTTGGAGAAGTCAAAATCTCGCCATCGCCGTCTTTAAGGCTTCGGGCATTTCGGCAGATTTCAAGGCAGCTTCCGGTCGCTACTATTAGAGCCCGCGATGCTGCTTGTTGGGAGGAGTGCTAAACACGGTTTCGGTGTCGGATCTCGAACACGTTGGTCACGCGTCACTGAGATGTGACATGCTGTCCCACGATCAGCTCCTTCCACAAAATTGAAACGATCTACATTAACGCTGACGCCCGTCAGTCAATCAAAGCTGACATCATATCACCCGAAATTCCGTCAAAGGTGCAACCCCGCGGCCGATATATACATTCTGATATGAAACCACCGCGCCCTTAATGTCTCGCC